>CM052539.1:12338168-12352691 GCA_028533065.1 Trachops cirrhosus
GCAGGGACCTACATCCAAGATTGCTCTATCCAGCAAAGCTTTCATTTAGAATGCAAAGGCAGATCAAGTGCTTCTCAGATAAGGTCAAGTTAAAGGAGTTCATCATCACCAAGCCTTTATTTTATGAAATGTTAAGGGGACTTATCTAAGAAGAAGAAGATAAAAAACACATATAGTAAAATGACAGCAAACTCACAATTATGAACAACCACACCTAAAACAAAAACAAAAACAAACTAAGCAATCAACTAGAACAGGAAAGAACCACAGAAATGGAGATCACGGGGAGGATTAGCAACAGGGGAGTGGGAGGAGGAGAGAGGGGGGAAAAGGTACAGAGAATAAGTAGCATAGACGGTAGGTAGAAAATAGATAGGGAGAGGGTAAGAATAGTATGGGAAATGTAGAAGCTAAAGAACTTAAGACGCATGGACATGAACTAAAGGAGGAGAATATGGGTAGGAGAAGATGTGCAGGGTGGAGGGGAGTGAAGGGGGGAAATGGAACAACGGTAATAGCATAATCAATAAAATATATAAAAAAAATAAAGGATTGAACCAAACACAAATCACTGCCAGGGACTGGCTGGGAAAGTGACCAAGTTTCTGCCTCCTAAAAAGTGGTTCTCAGAGTAGAATCAAATCCCTCAGATGGTATGTTACTGGCACAGGGGACCAGTACCATCATAATAGTCTAAAACATATCAGAGTAATTATATTAATTAAGAAATCTGAAATCAAAGCAATGAGCCACGAGCCTGTGCCAGGCATTTAACAACGTATTTCTAACCTTCATGACAAGAAGAGGGATCAATAAAGTAAAATCTATAAAAAGAGGTCATTATTCCTTGTTCAGTGCATGTGTTCCAAGAATATTGTGAGGACAATTATTGACGTAATATTGAAGTGTCCTGAAAAGAAATACCCAGACTTATTGACTTTGGGGTTGTGGTTTCCATGGGAACTGAAAGACCACATGTAACAGCAATGTTAAAATTTGGGGTGCTCTGATTAAAACCAGCTGAGCCAAAAAGTTGCTATGGAAACAAGAAAGGCCACTAGAAGGTACACAAACTCATAGGCAAACAGTAAGTTTCATATTTGAAAAGAAGTACAGAAAGATGGTTGATTGACTAGACCAGAGCATCCACCTGAGGAAAAAAAATGCTACTTTCAATCCCTCGTAAAGTATTTTGAAGTACAGTGGGTTGAATAGTGTTCCCCCCAAAATTTACATTCGCACAAATCTCAGAACGTGATCTTATTTGGAAACTGAGTCTTCACAGATGTGATTAGTTAAGATGAGGTCATACTGGATCAGGGTGGGCTCTAACTCTAACAGCTCGTGGTCTTACAAGAAGAGTAGGAGACACACAATGACACATACAGAGAAGAAAGCCATGCAAAGATGGAGGAAGAGGTTGAAGTGATGCGGTTACAAGCCAAGGAACACCAAGGATCTCTGGGAGGCACCAGAAGCTGGAAGAGGCAAGGAAGGACCCCCTCCACCCATCTACCCAAACCTTCAGAGGGAGCATGGCTCTGCCAATACTTTGATTTCTGACTTCTGGCCTCCAGAGGTGTAAGAGAATAAATCTCTGTTGCTTTAAGCCACTAAATTTGTGGTAATTTGTTATAACAGCTTTAGAAAACTTAATACACTCAAGCAGCATCTACCATTTTGGAAATCCCCCACAAAAGAACCTTAGTTCATGCCTGCCTCTCCATGAAGACAGAAACCTGGGAAGAGGCTCCTCAGAACTGTGAGAGCTGAAAACATTGTCTGCTTTGTGGGACTGTTTAGGGGCCCTAATTTACTTCCCTAGTTTTCTTACCAGTTTAATTTCTCTCTTTGCTTCATCACATCGGTGGGGCAGAATTGGGATGATGGACGGAGGAATCAGAACTCCAGTCAGTGTGTAAATTTGGCCATTTTTGGCAGTGACCTCAAGTTCTTCCATTGCCACATCATTTGCCAGAATCTGCCCCTGGAAAGAAGCAATGACATCTTTCATTCTGTCCTTCAGGGACACCAGTGGTCCCCTGGTAGATCTGCATGGTGGTGACCTCACTGGAGAACTTCAACTTCACTTAACTTTTCAGTCAGTGGAAGATTTGCTACTAGAAGGGCTTGGCTGACAGGGAAAGATGAATCTGTGAAATGAATTTTTGACTAATGCCAGGCAAAGATGTTCTTGCAGAAATGGACCTTGCAGGTGCCATACGAGGGAAGAGTTGTAACAATTTTAGCTCCACAATATATTTGCTATGGCACTTTGGGCAAATTATTTGACCTCTCTGTGGTGATCCATTCACATTCATTCAGATACATTTATTGACCTTGTGTTATATCAGTAAACAAACTAAGACATGCTCCTGCTTATGTTGTAGGAAAGGGAGCAGAAAATGGACAAATCAGTGAGAAATTCTGACCTCCGCTCTTCCCCCAAATCTGTTCCACCTGCAGTACTAATGGCAACTCATCTTTGTGGCTGTGCAAGTCAAAAGCTTGGGACTCATCCTTGGCTTCCTCTCTCTTTATTCCCCAACCCATCAGCACGTTTTGTTACATCTACCTTCAAGATATCTTCAGAATTCAACCATTTCTCATTACATCCCTGCTACCACCCCAGTCTGAGTCACCATCATTCTTCTCAATTGCCTCCTGCTCAGTCTTCCAAAATGTATGTCTGATCACATCATTCCACTGCTCAAAATCCTCTGATGGCTTTTCAACTGATTCAAAGTTAAGAGCCTATGTCCTTACCTTGAATTCTTAGGCCCTGCATGCCCTGGCCCCACCTCTCCTTCTCCCTTCTACTGTCTTGACACCCTCTCTAAACACTCTCTCTTCTGCTCTCTCTGGTCTAGCCACACTGACCTTAAAGATTCCTCAAACAGGTCGGCCATGCTCCTTGCCTTTGCACTTACTGTTCCTCTCCCTGGAATGCTCTTTCAAATAGTCACACTGCTTCCCCCTTCACTTCTTTCAGGTCTTTGCTGATGTGTTTTCTTCTCCATGAGGATTTCTTGGACACTTTATCCAAAATGTCAGCCCTCTCCCTGCTTTCTAGCCCCCTTCCTTGCTTTGTTGCTTTTCATCTTCTCACTCCCCATTCCCTAATATGTGGCATATTTTACTTTTTGTTTATTGTCTACCCTCCTATTTACTAGAATGAAAGTTCAATACAATTAGAGGTTTCGTATGCTCATTGATCTACCTTCAGGACCTAAAATGGTGTCTGGCACAAAGTAGGCACTCAATAGATATTTGCTGAAAGGTGGAGTGGTCATTCATCATCACCATCCACAGTGAATCAACAGGAGACATAATCTCAATGCTGCCAGACTTCTGCTGATATTACAACCCCAGGGAGTTAGCTGAATAATGCTGCCTTCTGTGAGTTTCTTAAGTCAGTCACGTTGTCTCCCACCTCAGGGCCTTTGCACATGCTCTTACTTCTGCCTAGAATTCCCTTCTACTCTTCTTTGCCCAAGTTCACTCTACTTATCTTTCAAATCTTGGCCAAAGCCTCACCCTCTCACTAAGGACCTCTGGACCCCCAGAATGCCTCAGACTCCTCCTGTTGCATGTTCTCACGGACCTCTTAACTTCCACTTGGTGGCACTTATTACAATTGTAATTAAATAATTAACTGGTTGCTAATTAGTTATTTAAAGTCTCTTTTCTTTGTTGGTATGGAAGCCTGTCTCTTTCACTGCATTACCCTTGGCATCTAATTCAGACTCTCACACATGTAGCTGCTCAGTAGGCATTTGGTGAAAAAGGTAAAAAAATGAATGAAATAATCATAAAGATTTTAAGCCTTTAAATTAGTATAGAGGTAGGATAACCTAAAAAATAATTATACGAAGAGCAAAAAATATGTCATAACACCAGTGGTAGAATTTTCACCTACGTTGTTGGTTGTGTTAAATTGTATGATCTGGTTGGCCATGCTCCTAATGTGA
Source organism: Trachops cirrhosus (assembly GCA_028533065.1). Taxonomy (NCBI): domain Eukaryota; kingdom Metazoa; phylum Chordata; class Mammalia; order Chiroptera; family Phyllostomidae; genus Trachops; species Trachops cirrhosus. The sequence goes on from CM052539.1 coordinate 12,342,140, forward strand.
AAGGTCGAAATGAGGGTGGCCACTTCAAGCTGCAATGAGAACAACAGACAGAAACATTTAGAGCAACACGCAGAGCCCTGCTTTCATAAAGTCTTCAGTACAAAATCAGCCTGCAAGTTTATGGAACAATAATGGGAGCTTTGATGTCATGGGTTTTGGGGCTTTGAACATGTCTTTGATAGAAGGCTCATCATTCATAGCTAAGGGTACACTTGAAACTACAGAAAAAGGACAGCTTTCACCTATTTTTTTAGCATCAGATATTGCAACTTAAGACTAGGTCAGATATCTTCAAAGTAGGGAAAAAAAGAGAGCAGGAAAAATGGGGCCAACCTGCGTAAAGGGGACAATGTGGTGTCTGACGAGTTCCAGGAGCTTCTGAGATCCCTGCAAAGGAATTAAACACTTCTTTAGTCCATGAAGAAAACAAAACACCATCCCCCTCTTGGGGGAACCTCCTCAAATGACTTTGGACACTTAGTCAAGAAAAGTAAGTAACCCATACTCTCTTTATTGGGAAGTCCAGGTTGAGAAAATTCCCACCCCCTAAATAGCTAATATTCACCAAACTCCTATTCTGGCAGAGGCTGGGCTGAAAACATCATGTGCACATTTCCTTTATTCCCTTTGAAACCCCTGTGAGGCAGGGACTACTATCAAGTCATTCTATGTGTGATAACACTGAATTTTAAAGACATGTCCAAGGTCACAAGGCTAACTTAGAAAGTAAGTCTGAGAATTAGCCCAAGCTCCTAGTCACTCTTCTCCATGACCTCTTGGAATATCCAAGGCTATCTTCTGGATTTTCTACTACAGCCTAAGTTTATGATTCCATTTCACTTTTGCCATAACCGCATACTGATTATTGAGGAGTATATAGTCCTTGTTTGAATCACTTGGTCAGGACGCTTTCCCTTCTGAGCTCCCTTGGTACATGGGCATTTCTCTTGCAAAGTCCTTACCAAGATTTCTCATGCTTCAGAAAACGAAAGCAACAGTGGAGGAAAAAGAGAGTCTTGGGACTATAAACAGGATGAGCAGTCCCCGTAAGGGTGTCCTGGAGAGAGCACACAGAGTTGAGGAGCCCAGGGACCACTCTCTTTGGGGGAAGAAACTGGTGGCAGTGGTGGTGGTCCGTTCTATGATGTCCCAATCTCCCAGCTGAGCCAGAGCTGGGAGTTGCAAGCTTCACAGCCTTTGAATCTGCTTCTCAAGTGGCACAGCCATAGTTACTAGGTGAACGATTGCGAATCAAGATCACAGTAATGCCCAAGAGGCTGACCATTCTAGGGACATGTTCTAACAGTGTGAAGTCCCAGATCAAAAGAAAGCCCTGCTGAATCTGAGTTCCATTCACCCAGACTCCTCTCTGCATTTGGCCCTGGTTCCTATGCAGAGGGGTTACCTGTAAGTAAGGTGATCGCATATCCTGGTTTTTCTGGTACAACCCTCATTGTCCTAGTAGCCCCAATTGCTCTCAAAGTTGTCTTGGTGTAAATGATAAGTTATATGGCTACCATATCTGTAAGTGAATAGCATTATGTGCAGAGCACGGTTGCCGAAAAGAGTGCTGAAGTGGACTACCATCTATAGTATTGGTTCTGCTACTATGTAACCTTGAGCAAGTCACTTGGCCACTGGGTTTTACCTTTCCCTTGATGCTATTTTATGGTACCCAGAAGTGACACTTGCAGGCAAAAACAATGCTATTACAAACTTGGATGCTCAGGGGCAGAAGGGGTGAGAAAAAGTGGGGACCACTGGGGAAAATGTCAGACCAAACTGGACTGCAAACTTCTGGAAGGCAGGAACTGCATCTGTCTTATTAATCACTATGTCCTCATCCAGCACAGTATGGGGCACGTGGAAGGCCCTGCATAAACATTTATGACAATAAATTAAGAGGAGGGGGTTCCTGGGAAGATCACTGAGTTGCATCTCAGGATCCTGAGTTCTGCTTCTGTGTGACCTTGAGCAACCCACTTAACTCCTCCAGGCACAGCTTCACCTGAAAATGAAGGGACTGGTAAGGATTGCTTCCCACCCCCTAATTCTATATGGAGGACTTTACTGATTGAGTAATCCACTTCTAAAGCCTCGATAATTATTGGTGTTGGATTCTTTTTACAAGAAACAGGAGAATGAAAGGGACAAAGGCATAGGTCAGCATCACCCCTGCCACTGTGTGTGCCCATGCCTGATCTGGCCGAGGGCCACCATCCCATTAGAGTTCAGTCCAGTGCGGCTCACAGTGACAGGATGTGCTTCCAGATGCTGTTGTAGAAAATTCTTTTTGGGCAGTGTACTCTTTCCCTTATGAGGACATCTACTTCCTCCCAGCTGTTTTAGGTAACAAGAACAACAACAATAACAGCAAAAACCAAATCTTTTGGTGCCAGAGACAGAAAGAGAGAGTTTTCTCCCCAAATGCAGGACCTTGCATTCTGTAAATCCAATTCCTTTTGTCCCATTTAAGTTTCAGGGTATTTGAGAATTGGCAAGGGCCAATCTCCATCCCCCCACCCCCCTTTGCTTTTATTTCTGTCTAGTTCAGGGTCGGAGTCATAAACTGAGGCTTATAATCAGCCGCTGTGGTCTTTGTGGGGATGGGATGATTTTGAGACTGAAACATTTTTTTCAGGGAGAAATAAAGAGATACACTGGAAAGGAAACATGGCATTCCAAATGAGAAATTGAAACCACTCTTCTAATGAGATTGGTTTGTTTTCCATTTTACTGGTGTAGCTGATGGAAATTTCACTGTCTCCAGCTGAGGTTCTTCTTGGAAGAAACAACTAAAGGGTGCAATTAAGATGAATGGAGACAGAAGTCGCTTCCAATAGGTTGAGAAATTTTAACCCACACAGTCTTTGTACTTGAGAAAGAGGCAAAGTGCTTGTTTTATCCCTTACCTAGAAATTGAAGTGGAAAACAGTTTATGACGGAGGACAAAGAGACTTGAAGGGTTATATTCTTTGCAGGAAGAAAAATACTGCCTTTGAGAGAAAAGAGATTGAGAGCCAGGAGCGGTGGTGTGTTAGTGATCATTTCTATGGGGAAAAAATAAGCCATGATTTATAGTGTTGGCCAATTTCTATGGTATAAATCACCGTGGGCTGATTTCAAGCTACCAATGTGATCTCAGTGAAGAGAGCTGGGAAGAGGTAGTCACAATCTACTCAGGAGAGTCTGAGGGTGCCAGCTCCCGACACCATTGGACAGGATTACGAGGGAGGAAAAACAGAAAAGCTTTCTGAGCAAAGGTGCTTGACACAAAAGCAGGGAGGTTGATTTGTTTTCTATTCTCATTAAAAGGTTTTGTTTTAATTTTAAGTGTACCTGATTTTGTGTCTGAGAACTCCTTTATTATTAAAAAAATCTGTATCAGAAGCTCATGCACTCAGAGAGGACATATAATCTCAGGATATTAATAATTTTCCAGGGGAGCAACATTGCTTTTTCAGCTTTAAAATTAGGTAGGTATAAATTTGAATTCTAAAGAGAGGTAGTACCAGTTTTTTTCCCAATAGCTAAGTTTCAGAAAATTTGAGTGTGAATCATATGTTTAAAATAACATCCTATTTTTAAGACACTGGGAAATACAGCATTTTTAATGAAAACCTGTAGCAAATCCTTTAATATGTTGAACCTGTGTTTGCAATGTAAGGGAGTTTACCTCCTTATTTATCTCCTCGATGCATATCTTTTTAACCCATAGTTTTCTGAAAGTAAGATATCCTTGTAGTACTGGAAAGTATTCTAAAAATGGATGTATCCGTGTGAACCTCTGAGCCACACAAACAAGTTTCCGGGTTCCAGAAGGAGTGTGGCCCAGGCTACCTGAGTTAAAGCTGGTGTTTACCAAAATGTCTATTTCTGGGCCCCCTTCCGGTACCATTAAATCAGAATGCTTGGGAAAATGTTCTGGAATAAGCCTAGTTTTAACAAGCTCCATTGGTGATTCCTAAGCATATGAAAGTTTGGAAATCATTAACCTAAAATATCTGGATCCCCCTTTCTGTATAATTGGCTTAATCTACATGAGGTTATAGGCAGTCTTGCTCATTGTCAAGATGGCAGCATGATTCCAGGACGCTGGAAGAAAGCTGTGGCTCTTTCACCATTTGACATTCTAATGAAGAAAACTCCATAGTTAGCTATTCTTCTCTTCACTTTAAGGCTGTTCTTTCTGGGAGAGGAAACACTTTAAATGCTTTCAGTCATGTACACCTTAGCTTGAAGGAGTAAAAAGATCTCCTTTTCTACAGAAGATTGTGAGAGAATTGAAGGTGTATGGTTTACAAAGAGAGGATTACAGTGGAGAGAGATGAAAGCAATCAAAAGAAAAGGCTGAATCATCTAAAATAAAAAACAATTGTGCCTTTTAAATTTAGCCTAGACCTGGCCCAGAATGGCCTCGTTTATAGACTTCATTTTCTAGATAGTTTTAGAGTTGTAGAGAACTTAAAATACTATTTTGCTACTGAGAAATATTAGAAGAGACAGGACTAATTAAATCAGCCATTTAGATCTGGGGATGCAAATAGATTTTATTTTCTATGCCTAGTCTGATTGACTGGTCACAACTATTTGGAACTCCATTGAAGAGAAGTAAGTGACTGAAACACCAGGCTTAGTTCCAGAGAGCTGTGATCGATTAATGATGTCTGCCTTGGTTGTGGGAGGGTAGATAGTGATATGTGTGCGACTTTTTTTGTGTCATGCCTAGTTTAGAAAAAGCCTGTATGGACATAGACTGAGGCAGTGGTGCTGACATGATACCATCAGAGTAAGTAGAAAATAATACCTCTGGAGAGAGGAGGTAATCAAGAGTGCCATCCTCCATATTATTCAATGCTTCATTACTTGGAACAAAAATGGTGTATGGTTCTCCAGCTCCATCCCCATCATAGGCATGCCCCACATTGGTTTTCTGCATTTAAGACACAAAATTTTATGTCTGCAACTATCTCAGATAAATATTTAAGTCCTCAAAATATTGATAATCAACACATTTGCTAGTTTTACAAAGGCTGAGCATAAAAATTTCCCAGAAATTCATGAAAAGTACATACCTCTAACAAAGATCTGAACTTGCTGTATCTTGGTTGTAGCATTGTCATTATGGTTTGCTAAAAAGAGGCATTTAAAACAAATAGTAAAAAAAATGTGGTTTAGAAAATAGACACCCTAACATTAAAAGGCAGTGTTTATGTGCAAGTGTGGATAGATACAAATGTTTTCTGTTGATTTTGAAACAGTAGTTTAGACCTGCACATTCTGAAATAGCCTTGAGCCATCATCAAATAGGTCAGAGGGAATAAATGTTATTGAACTGAGATTGCCCTCCTCCATAAAGCACAAGGGATAAGTTTTCACTGGTCACTAGACTGAGTTGTCAGAGGCAACCCTAAAAGAGCTCACAAAGTCAAGGTCTTTCCTACACCTACTGCACACCTTTCTCTCTGTAGAGGTATCTGGAGTTCTGTTGAAAACAGACAAATGATCCCATCTTCCCCATGGTTGGGGTCCTAGCACAACAAATGAAGGACAAGTATACACTGCTGGCATGCATTTTCTTTTTGGATGTGACCCTCCATGGAACAAAGGAAGATGAACTTGGGTTGATGTCACTATTAACTGAAATATCTCACCTCCGTGTTGCTCTTAAATGTGGGCGCCATCTTGTCCATGGCTCTGTCAAGAATGTGCAGGAGCCCGTTGGAAGCAATTATGTTCCCCTCTATAATTTTTACCTTCTTTTTACCTCCATGGAGTTTAAGCTTTAGTTGATTGTCCTATAACACCAAGGGAAAATAAAATAGAATTAGTGGGGTGGCCTTGCAGGAGTGAGTACTGGACTAGAAGCCAGAAGTCCTTGGGTTCAGTCATTTATTGGCTGTGTGATCTTGAATAAGTCACTTAACCTAAAATGTGGATGATGGGATCTGCTGGATTGGCTTCATGGGGTTTTCATTAAGATCAAATGACATAGCTTGTGAACTCACTGATGACTATCATGCTAAATGTAAATAAGGCATGACAAGTCTCCCTTAATAACCTGCAACCTCCAAAAAAGGCAACACTATTCAATTTACTATAAATACATCACCTATTTTATTTATTTATTTATTTATTTATTTATTTATTTATTTATTTATTTCTCACCCAAGGATATATTTAATGGAGAGAGAGAGAAAGAGAGAGAGAGATTGTTCGGTTGTCTCCCATACACATCCCAAACGGGATCAAACACTCATCCTAGGTATGTGCCCTTACTAGGAATGAAACCCGCAACCTTTTGGTGTATGGGACAATGCTTCAGTCAACTGAGCCACCCGGCCAGGGCACATCACTTACTGTATTTTAGTATCTTGTACAGAGAAGTCACAGAATAACAAATATTTGTTGAGTGAATAACAAAAGCTAATTCCTTCATCCCATGTGGCTCCTATAAGTTACAGACTTAGTAAATATTTGTTGAAAGAATGCATGTATGTCCTTGGGAGAAAGAAGGCCACATCTTCTTCTATCTATCTTTCCTTCCTTTCCTTCCTTCCTTCCTTCCTTCCTTCCTTCCTTCCTTCCTTCCTTCCTTCCTTCCTTCCATCTACCCACTCATGTATCCATCCTCATACCCACAGTACAACATACTGGAATCAGGTTTTGGAGTCAGGCAGACCTGCATTTGAATCCTGGCTCTGGCAAAATGTCCTTCACATGGTTGCCATGAATCTTATCCAACATAAATGAAGATTTACCCTAGTACCTTGTGTAGAGTGCTCAATAATCCATCAACTCTTGGTATTTGGTGAAACATAACTGTATAGTCCATAGTGTACACACACACACATTCTGATTAGTCATGTGTACCTCAGCAAAGTCACAAAAAGAGCTATTTATGAAAGGGGGGATAGTTTTATTAAAAAAACAAAACAGAGCTAATGGCACTAGGAAAGATGGAATGTTAAGCAGGAGAGGATGGACAAACTCCAGCAAACTAAAACAAACATAATCCATTTCCTTTTAAGAAGAAGGCTGATCTGACTGCGCTGATACTTCCAGGGAACAGGTTGGCTGCAAAGTTTCTCCTTCCTGCTCGCAGTTCAATGGTTACCTTGAAACTCAAACACTTTATGACCCCCTTTTTATAACAGTATGCCACTCTCCTATATGACCCTTTCTGGTGTTGCTCCCCACTTCTTCCTAAGTAGGGAAGTTCTTTGACAAACAGAGAGAGCCAGCTGTGGGCGCTGACTCAGTGGACAGTTCTGTTCTGGGAGTGGACATCAGAGAAACCCTTACCTTGTCACCACTGAAGATTTCCCCCGACCTTCCTGTCAAGGTGTAGAATGTGTCTGTGTTATTCATACTCTCAGTGCTCATCTGCCCAGCAATGATGTGGAGTTTCACGAAGTACTGAGTAGCCTTATCATCCATCCAAAGCCCCTTTACCTAAGAAAGGGGAGCCCGTTCCTTTAGTCATCTCCATTGTTGGAAGGAGCAGGTGAGGTTTATGATTCATACATTGACTTGTTCATCACAGACATCAAAGTCATTGCGCTCTCACTGGGCTTATGGATACAGATGCCTTTCCCTGAGTGCAGCTGCCCTGGCCAGGCCTTAAAGGGAGTGGAAAGCTGGAGAGTGAGAGGTGATGCAGATTATACTCTCCAGCCAGGGTGGTGCTCTAGCCTGGAAACTGACACAGTGGAGAGAGCACAGCATCTGGGCCAGGAGGCACATGGAGGGGGGCGGGTACCGAGGAATCATCTTGAGCTCAGGAAGCAGATGAAAATGAAATATAAAGTTAGGTGAAAAGAGCAGGCAGAGTGGACCAATGGAGCTTTTGGACAGCATCATTAAGATTTTTGGAATCCTTCGGACCAAATCTACATTTTTTAGGATATCATCAACAATCAACCAACACAGATTTTTTAAAAATTAACTTTCTGTAAACAGAATCTGTTTATTAAACAAGAGACCACATGCAAAGTGCCAAGCTCAGAGGCATGCAGACTTTACCAGTTCTCCCCAACAGGCGAGAAGGGAGGGCATCTCTGAAGGTTAGTGACAGATTCATCTCAGACAGATGAAACGTGGTGGCATATTAGGGCCAATGAGTCTGGAACTGACTGGGCTTTTCTTCCATGCAGCAACAATGATCACAAAACATCTTACAGTAAGATAAACCAGTTTTATACAAATCAGTGTGTCCATTATGTACATTAAACCAAATCTAACTATTGGACACCATCGCGATGGGACACCAGGCACTACGAGTTTCATTTGCAGTGGATGACATTGTCTCAGACAACAGCTGCTCACAGGGGAGATGACAGTTTTCTAGTTTCTCCCATCACTGTGAGCACTTAGGATTTTAAAGAAACAAATACCTAGCTAATGCATGAATTTAATTCTTCCTGTAGGAAGAACTATTCAAATCTTGTTTACCACAGGACTGTAGCTAAGAACACTTAGTGATTGCCCTTGAAGGGAAAATGACTGGAAGGGGCATCTGGGGTCTTGACGGGAGCTGGTAATGGTCTTCCTGGACACACAAGTACATTCACTTTGTGACAGTTCATTGAGCTGTGCACTCAACCCTTGGCATCGAAGTTTATCGAACCATCTCCATCCTTATCATCAGTAGGTTTGATTTTAATGGGGGTTTGTCGCTTTATATAAAAGCAGGTAGTGCTTACTAAGATTTTTATTGTTATTATTTTTTTTTGCATCAGTTTCTCAGTGTAGGTTTCTTTTAAATACTTACATTGAGTCCTTTCAGCCCCTTGTCTGTCGTCAGCAGCACAGTGAAGGGTCCCAGGTTACTGAGTGGCCAGGCGTAGGCTTTGCCTTAGTGGTTGAAACATACACAGAAAACACAATGGGTCAGTGGCACGTGCACAGCACAATCAGGCAATGGCCCCTTGTGGTCCATGAGCACCCTTGACTCAGGGCTCCTCTGTCCTAAGTGTCACATGTGGGCCCTTCGTAAACTGGGAAGCTGTTTAAGAGTGTACGGCCCAAAAGCTTCCACATAACGGTGTGATTTTCTCTGCAGCCATAGTTTTGGCTGTAAGGACACGATGGGATGAAATGAGAGGTTCTGTGGGGGTCATGTGACCAAATCCTCAGACAGCCCCAGCCAGCAGGTCCCTGACCCTGTGCCTGACTCTCTGAGCTGTCACCATTTCAGTGAGTAAAGCCCTTGTTCCATCTGGAACCAGATCAGAAAAGCCCCATGATTGGTTATTGCTCTGATCTTGCTATCTTGAAGAGGTTAATTTTTTTTTAAATCAAAGGACTCTGCCTGTTCATTCTGCAGGGGCCCTGCAAGGCCCGTGGGTGGTCGTGTCTCCATGCTGCTGGGGAAGCTGTGCTCTCACACAGGAGGCAACGTGTGTACCAGCACTTCGCAAACGGGGTGGGTGAGAGGGTGACCGAGCTCTGTCCAGGGGAATGTTTGAGGCCCCAGCCTGCAAAGGACACTGCCACTCCTGTCTGCTCTCATCTGATATTTCAAGAGTCCCTTGAAGAAGGCTGTGAGGAGCCTGGAAGATTGCCCCCGAGCCCTGAGGCATGCTAGTAATGCTTGAATCCCCTTAGGATACCTCGGAAGGAACAGGACATTTCTGCAGGATGCATGTTAAGATTTATGTGAGGAACACAGCCCTGACCCATGCAGGACATTTCTCTCTCTGTGCTCTTTCTGGGAAATCATTTTTGGTGACTGGAAAATTCAGGATACTTATGTTTTCAAGCTTCTATTGATTGGTTGAGTCTGTGTTTTATTTTCTGTGTATTGGCCATATTTGTGTTTTATTGAAAGTGTCGTCTAAGGCTGCAATCAGCTATCAGATTCGATTCTTGATGACCTAGAGGGCATTTGGAAATGCAGGAGGGTATTTGGGTCTGTCACCCTTCCTGGGGGGGCTAGTGGAGAATGTGTCACTGGAGACAATTAGTGGTTGGGTGCCAATGATGCTAAATGTCCAGCCATGTTTGAGATGGTCACACACAATCAAGACTATTCCCAAAATTCAAATAGCACCTCTGCTGAGGAACATAGATGCTGCCTCGTGGCCGTAGTCATTCCTTATGTCCAGTATTACCTGCCAACCTCCTTTCATATCTGAAGGGCCCATAAGGTCAAGGGAAAGAGGATGACCTCCCTATTCATATTAGTAGCTACCCTGTCTCAGTGTTGTTGCAGACCTGGTAACCTGTGGTGACCCAGTTCCCTATCTCTTAACTGTGGCATTGCTAGGTCTCCTGGCACTAACTCCTCTCTCTTTGGAAACAGCTGCCTGTCCTTTCCTTCCCACCTTCGTGGCCCTTCCTAGAAGTGCCGACCCCCATTCACAGCCTTGTCTAGTCTGCCCACCCTTTTTGAATGAGTGTGTCTTGCAGTTGCTGTTGCCCGAAAGAGGGCAGCCCTTTATGTGGAATCTGCACCCGTAGATGCGTACCCAGGAGCGAGATGAAAGAAGTCAGACTTCCTTGCCATTTTCCTCCAGGTTCAGTGTTTAATTCTCTGAGTCTCTCCATG
>CM052539.1:12353191-12407006 GCA_028533065.1 Trachops cirrhosus
GACCCCCATTCACAGCCTTGTCTAGTCTGCCCACCCTTTTTGAATGAGTGTGTCTTGCAGTTGCTGTTGCCCGAAAGAGGGCAGCCCTTTATGTGGAATCTGCACCCGTAGATGCGTACCCAGGAGCGAGATGAAAGAAGTCAGACTTCCTTGCCATTTTCCTCCAGGTTCAGTGTTTAATTCTCTGAGTCTCTCCATGATGTTTCCGTAACACGTTGAGCCATCGCCCACGTAACCTTTCTGGCAAGTGCATCTACAGAGAGGGTAAAAACACATTCTCAGGGTCTCAGAGCCATTGAGTGGTGAGATCCTGCAGAACAGCTCCTTTGTCTGCATCCTTGTCTGCAACGATGGGGAGAGCGATGCCCAGGGTCGGCCAGGGATGAGGCCAGGAGAGGAGGGGTGCTACACAAGTGAGCCCTCCTGGAGCAGTGCCTGACATAGGGTCAGCCCACAAGAAATAGATATTTAATAAATTATGTATACCTATAAACACTCCATATCTTCGTATATTTTCTCAGTATTTTTCAAAGTGTGATCAAGAGACCATGTACATCAGAATCACTTGGAGTGCTTACTATGAATGCAGAGTCTAGAGCTACAGGGAACCGATCCGCGTGGCAGTGGTAAAGGTAGCTCAGCTGGTTCAGAAAACCAACAGGCGTGAGGTGGCACATAAGAGCCAGGCCCACAGATCGGCTTTCCCATGGGAAACTAGGCCTGCATTGTACCTAGACCACTTTGAGGCTTGCTTTTGCTAAAAATCCCTCACCTTGAATTGAAGCAGCAAATGTTTACTGTATATCTTTAAAGTAACTTCCTAAAGTCTGTGCTAATCCTCCCAAGGATGGAATGTAACCAGTTAGATCACTTTTCCTCTTGCATTTGCAACATCCTTTTCTTTGAAGTAATCAGAAATATCCTTTCCTTTGTTATCTGTAAAAGATAATCACCTAAAGCAAACCTGTGCATAATAAATGAGAACCATCCTTGATGTAATGTGCCTAGAAAAGCAATAAAAGCCTGTCCAGGCAAGGGTTGGGGTGCTCCCTCACTCAGAGAGTGGCCATGCTATCCCTTTTCTTCACAGGACTTCTGCAGTCCCTGTGAATTTGTTCATCGCATCCACAACACACAGACCCTGCTGGTCAGAGTCCACATCCTAGAGCCCCACCATAGAGCCAGTGAATTGGAATAAGTTACTGATGTCAGCCTCAGAGCTGTTGACCCGCTTAGAAGACTCTTCCCTTCTCCTTCTTTTCTAGCTGAGATCTCTGCTCAACTCTCCCTTCCTTAGGGAAGTATTCCTTGATGGTCCATCCCTCCCTATTCCCCAGTGTGGATAAGGCTCCCCTTAGTGTGTACTCTCATAGTACCATATAGCTCCTCTCTGTGCCACCAGGGACAGTTGCAATTCTATTCTAACCATGTGGTTATTTGACCCCGTCTAATTTGAGAAGAGAGTGAGGGCAAGGGCTATGTACGTATTTATTCAGTGTTGTAACCCCAGGATTCTAGATAATTCTAGAAGGATACATACGAGTTTCCCAGCAAGACAAATTTAGTAACTGAATTTCCAAAGTTTTTATAGAGCGTCCACTCTTAACCAGGAGCAATTTTAGTCCCCAGGGGACATTTGGCAACATCTGGAGACATTTTTGGTTGTTGCAGCTACGGAGAAGGTGCTAGTGGCAACTCTCAGTAGTAGGTAAAGGTCAGTGATACTCCTATACACCCTATAATGCACAAGATAGCACCTACTACAAAGAGTTACTCAGCCCCAAAGGTCAACAGTGCTGGGGTTGAGAGACCTCATTACAGGACATTACTAAGGTAGATCTAACCAGGGAATGGTAGTCTATTTAATGCAACCAAATAACAGGTTCCTACTGAAACATCAAGTAGGATGTTTTGCGGCAAGTACTGTGCCACAAGATGGTGAACTTAAGAAGGCCAAGAGGGGGATTGGAAGTGATACAATAGTCATTGCTGAGAACTAATCTTGTTCTAAATTACATAAGTTTCATGAGAAGACAACTGTTAATAGCTGGACAGTAACCTTTACAAAACATTAAGTATGTTTCTCTCTAAAAGTTCCCTAAGTTGTTACGAGGCCAATGATCTGTTTTGTGTAAAGTGACTTGACTTGTTTTTTCTAAGAATGATATCTTAATGGCCTCAGTGTGGAATGGAATGTATGAGACATAAATATTTTTAAAGTTTTATTTAAAATCTCAGTCCAAAGTCTGAGACTTCATGAGATCACTTTCTGACTTAAATGTTCTCAGTTGGGCTATGGCACATTCACAGCATTGTCTTCTTTGTAAATTGGTTCCTTATTAGGTATACAGGTCTACCGCTGTCTTAAAGCTTTAAAAACACCCCTGAGTCAAACCCTCGTGCATATTGGTAGGAATCTGCATTCCTACCAATGTTGGTAGGTGTACCCACTATGGAAAACAGGGTGCAGGGTCCTCAAAAAATTAAAAATAGTACTGTGCTATGACTCAGTGATTCCACTTCTGGGTGTATATCCAAAGAAACCCAAAGCACTAGTTTGAAAGAACAGAGGCACCCCTATGTTCATTGCAGTGTTATTTACAATTGCCCACATATGAAAGCAACCCAATAGACAAGTGGATAAAAAAGCCATGATGCATATATGCAATGGAATATCACTTGGCCATGAAAGGAATGAAATCTTGCTATTTTTGACAGCATGGATGGACCTAGAGGGTGTTATGCTAAGTAAAATAAGCCAGTCAGTGAAAGACAAATGCCATATGATTTTACTTATATGTGAAATCTAAAGAACAATATAAATAAGCAAATAACACAGGAACAGACTCATAGAAAGAGAGAACAGGCCAACGGTTGCCCAGGGGGAGGGGGTTGGAGGACTGGGTGAAAAAAGTGGAGGGATTGAGAGTACAAATTGCTAGTTATGAAATATTCAAGGAGACATAAAGCCCAGCATAGGAAATGTAGTCAGCGACATTGTAATAACTACGTACGGTGCCGGGTGGGTACTGGTGATATCGAGGGGAGCACTTTGTAAAGCATATGATTGTCTAACCACTATGCTGTACACCTGAAACTAATATAAAATAACATTGCATGTAAACTGTAATTAAAAATTAAAAAAAGAAAATTGTGAGAGTTTTAGCTTCCCTCCAAAATAAACAAACAAACAAGCAAACAAATAAAACCACCCATAACTGTGGGTCAGAATGCAAGTGACTTGTCTGAGGTTGCCCCACAGGTGAATAGTGGAGCCCCCATTGAACCCATTCTTCTTTATTGGGTGTTCTTTGGTGCTAATGCAGTGTGATTTTGAATATTCTGCATAAACTAATTACCATATTGAGGAAGCATAAACAAAATAGATCTTTATCTGAGGTGAACTAAATTACCTGAATTGCTGGTGGCCGTATATTTTATCCAAGTAATTTAGCCAGCCTTTAACCCAAGCGTCTTTCCTGCTGAAGACAGGCCATTATTTGGGGAGGGGGCAGGGAGGGTCAAGAAAGTTTATAAGTGATACACATACCCCTAAAATCCATAGTTAGTTCCACTGGCATTCTAAACAGAAGTTTTAATGCAATTTATATTATTCTAATGTTCATTATTTTTATTTTTTCAATTTTATCTTCTCAAACACAAAAGAAAGAAAGTGCTCAGAGTATTCTACTCAAGCTTCCTCAGGGGACGGTTGAAAGTGTGCACGCTGGCTTGTTTGGTTGTCAGTGTTACCAGAATCTGTGTTTAAAGAGGATGTGCCTGTACACTATGCATGTTGGGTGCATACGTGACTATACACACAGACGGGGTGTGTTTGTGTGTAAACACACGTGTGGAGTGATTTCCATGTGCCAGGTTCTGCTCAGAGACTGATGAACATAATCTCATGATAGCCTCACTATATCCCCTGTTCAGAGAGGTTAAGGTATGTGGCAGAGCTGTGATCTGAACCCAGATGTTCTGATACCCAAATTCTTTATCCGTGGTGAGTATGGATTTACTTATTTGCATAGACAGGATATGATGACCACAAAACCTATCTGGACAAATCCACACATTCAACACCCAACCGTGAAAGGAAGTAGAGGTGGGTCAGGAGCCACAGAAACGCTTACAGTTCCATACGATGTTGAGCTCACAATGGCATCTGAGTCCTTCTCAGATGCCGATGACAATAAGAACTGAAAGTGGCACCAAGATGGAAGCCATGGTCTGGGAGAGACTTGGGTTCTGGCCTCAGTTCACCCACTAATAACAACATGAGACAGAGCTGTACAGCAGTTTCCAGAACATTCTTTCCTATATTCTTCACAACAACCCTAGGAAGTAGAATCACTGCACTCATGTCATACATAGAGAAACTGAGGCCAGAGAGATGGTGTCACTTCCCCCAGATCATACGACTGAAAGATACCAGTGCAGAGACTCAAACCCAGGTCTTTAGACTTCAAATACCGCCTCCTTCCCACCTGCTGCCTCTGCCTCAGGAATTTTCACGCAAATATTTTTACCCAGAGTAAACCCCTCCTTTTAAGTCCTGGACTCCAAGAAACACCATTAATGTTTATTCGCTTTCCCTGCTTTTGTTTGGCACCACTAACGAGCCATATTTCACGGATGAGGAAACAGGCATATACATTAGAGGCCAAACCCCTGTAATCGCAACAGACATTCGTTTTCCCAGTGACGGCGGCTTCCTTCTCTCACCCTCTGACCACTTCATACCAGATTAGTAGCCATGTCAGTGTTTCAGACCTTTCTAACGGTCATTGGAAAGGAAACACTTTCTGAATGATTCATCAATTAAACAAAGGTTCATGGAGAATCTACTGTGCTTTTTGCATTGTGCTATGTGGGGGTAGGGTGGACATACACAGAAGACATTTTATTCCAAGAGAAACTTACAGCATTGACTGGCCACCACTGTCACCACTTGGAAAGCAGGCGGTGGAACTGCAAAGACTTACTTGGTTTGGCCTGGTGCGACGGTGGAGCAGTTTGCTTTCCTGTGACAGGGGTTATTAGATGCACAGATGTCGGTCATACTGCACCCCAGGCCAGGTACAAAGTCATGGTAATGTTCTTTACACTCACAGTGAGACTTCAGTGGACAGGAGAAAAAACAAAGAGGGTTCTAGTCAGTCACTGAAGCTGGCGTTCTTCTTACACTCACGTCTTTATACCACCATAAAAACTAACTCAGGGTGGGTCCAGAGTGTGCGCTGAAACTAGACCTTCGTCAAAGTGTGTAGAATTGGAAACCCTCTCTCTCTCTATGCCTTGTCTGTTTGGAAACTCATACACCTTGTTGGTGGTTTACCCTTCAGTTTTCTTGTTTGCAGACCCTGGGCTTCACTGGCACCATAATTCCTGATTTTAGATGGTCTACAGCTGAGTACAGAATGGGGCTCAGATGGGAAGTATTATTGTGCTAGAATAATGGTTTTTAGCCACTAAACTCAAGTGGCATTGGGCTATGTCTAGAGATTTTTGATTTTCACAGCAGGTTGGGGGTGGTGTCACTAGAGGTCAGGGATGCTCCCAAACATCCCACAATGCTCAGGACAGCTCCCCACAACAAAGAATAATATATCTGGTCTAAAATGTCAATACTGAGGTTGAGGATCCCTTCTCTGGAATAATGAAAGTAATGAATGCACTGCTTCTGTGTGAGCAATGGGGGTTTCTAAGACTGGAAAGTCTGCCTTGGGGCACATATATTAAGAGATACAATATATTTTTAACCTCACTCCCAAGGTCCTGGGACCTCGGTTCAGGGTGTAACATGACTTTGCCCACAGGGGACCTTGTTTAAAGGATACAGTCCAGTCCTTTAAATTTCTTGCAAATCTGCCTCAGAAATTGATAGCAGAAATGTTGTGCGATATATTCTTTTTCCTATGAGATAAGATTGGCTAGATTCCGTGCAGGGAATGCCAGGAGCATTCCTGTGGGGTGCTGATCAGACAGCTGGGGACCCATCACTGTGTCTGGGTCAGGCACGGAAGCCTTTCCTCCTAGCCGGGCAGCAACAGCCTTGGGTGTGGACGGATTTCCTCCACTGAACACTCGATGTGCAGTTCTGGGTTCAGAAGGCAGGCACCCCTGCATATTTGATGGATGAATGAGATATTAGGAAAAGGGTTCTTTCAACTGGACTCCTCAGCAAAGGTCCCCTACCAGGCTGAATTTTACCAGTCAAGGTCATGATGTGATTTAGAGGGTCAGGGTCTCACCCCAGAATATCTTCACTGCTCCCTACACTCTGCCAGTGTTGCCTGGCATTTTATCAGTATTCATCCCTTTGACATGGAGTATTTTTGGAAAAAAAAAAAGCCACTAGAGTGACTGGAGGATTGCTGGTGAAAGTTACTTACACAGTCACCCAAGATTGGTTAACAGTTAATTTGTTAATCTAGTATGAGTTGTGTATGTATTTGTCGATCACCCTAGAGGACTAGGATAGAAGAGAACGTAGGACAGTTAGGTTTTGACTGGGGAGCTTGGAAAGTGTGAGTGTAAAGGGTGCCCAGGGGAAGGGACGCGCAGCAGTCATCCCTGCGCATGTGCAGGTCTGTCTGGAGAGGAAGCCCAGCTGGACATCGAAAGGGAGCATCGGGAAGACCCAGAAGACAAATTACACCTACGGCGTGTTTTACCTTCGGTGGGTTGTCCTACTTCTATTCCCATCAGTTCCATGCAGCGGTAGCTCACCTGTCCAGGCCCATCATATTTGCACACCGTGGACTTTGCAGGGCAGTTTCCAAAGTTAGTTTGGCAGGGGTCAACAGGTAAGCACACTTGGCCATCCCCGTGGTAGCCTTCTTGGCATGTGCAACGGTGCCGATTTGGTCCCAGGTATGTGCAATGAGCTTGACGGTGGCAGACATTTTGTAAGCACGGATTGATGGCTTGAGGAGCAACGACAAAGCAAGAGGCAGTTACCGCACGCGGGATGGAGAGGGCACACTGAACGGCAGAGGCACTGCCAATCACAGCTCGTTAAAGTTGCACAGGCAGTCCAACGATTTTGAAAGGAGGAGTAAGAAACATTTCACCCTACCCTACCAGATCACCCCACTTACCCAACAGGCTTACATATGACCATCAGAGATTATAACTATAAATATTGTGTTGATATATTATTGTGCCATGTGACGTGTAAATATAAATATAAAAGAGCATGAAAGAAAGCAGTGAGGCTTACAGAATTTATAATATGTACTGAGCTCTGTTCTAAGCATTTGTCATACATACATTAACTCAGTTAATCCTTACAACCCTCTATAAGTACCATTATTATCCCCATTCGTTAGATAGGAAAATGGGGGCACAGGCAGGTTCAAGAATTTGCCCAAGGTCATGTAGTCAGTAATAGGCAGATCTGGGATTTGAACCCAGGCAGTCTGGCTCCAGTTCCATGATGAGCATTTTGCTTAGAACT
This sequence comes from Trachops cirrhosus, assembly GCA_028533065.1. Taxonomy (NCBI): domain Eukaryota; kingdom Metazoa; phylum Chordata; class Mammalia; order Chiroptera; family Phyllostomidae; genus Trachops; species Trachops cirrhosus. The sequence continues at coordinate 12,360,657 of CM052539.1, forward strand.
GTTTATATATTTCATTCATCGACATAGAGAGAAATAGAAGTGGTCATTGCATTAAAATCAGGGATGTTGTGAGGGTTTTTTTTTCTGTCGAGTAACCCAAACATCTCAACTGTAAACTAGTGGGATCTCCTTTCTACTCACGCTCGCAGTATTGGCCATCGCCTTTGTAATTGGGGAGGCATTTGCATTCTAGTCTCCTTTCATCTTCACTGGAAAGTGAGCATCTGGAATTTTCGGGGCAGAGCAAGGCTGCACATTCAGGGATGGCTGCAAAGGGAGGTTGTTGAAGTAACTGCATCAGTAGAATAACCAGTTCTAAAAACCTCAAAAATGCAACATTCCCTATTACTAAAAAGGTAACACCGACTTGTTGTAGTAATCCCAAAACAACAGAACGCATAAAGGGAAAATTAACTGTCTTCCTATTCTGACTATCCCACCCCATTCCTATCATAACCAATGTCAACAATCAATATATTTATGTCTATTTGTATGATTTTTAAAACAATGTAGGATCCTGTTAAAATATTTAGAAACTTGTTTTTTAATTTAACAATATATTATGGAGGTCTTTAAGGATATACTTTAATCTCTAATAACTGCATAGTATTTTACAATATCCATGGAACGTAGATGGTTGTTAAAAACTATAAAGAGTTTGACATAATAACCAATACGCAAAGCTAACCAGTTGGGCTGATTCAGCTTCATGGGTGCTGGTAGAAGATAGGAGACAAGATATAAGACACCCTGGGTCAGAGATGAGGGCAGTTCATTACTCATATAAAGAGCAATAGCCAGAGTGTCAGCGTTATTGCTCCAGGCCTTCCAAGCCCCAGTTCCCACAGGGCAATGCAAAGAGTCCCACAAGGAGACGGAACATGCAGGGGATTTCATTACAGGAGAGGAGCTCTGATCTTAGGGAACCTAAGCTTTTTTTTTTTTTTAATAGGCAATGATGTATTAGAGCCTAGGCAGGGGATAGAAAACACATGATAATTTGAACAGGGAAAATTGTAGTGTAAAGCATTATGACCAGAGAATTAAAATAATGGGGAGTTCCTTGTGAGAGGTAAAAACTCTAAAGAATAAAGGAATAGCAGAAATACAAGGAGCAACCACTCCCCTTGGGTTGAGGTAAGTATTCCAGGTAGGCCCTCCTCTGTCCAGGGCTGAGGTCCAGATGCCCCTGGAAAGGGCATGGCCATGGTCACTGGATGGGGGAGAAGGTGCTGAGATGCCTTCATGGCAAGATTCGCCGGAAACCTTCCCTCTGGGGAAGGCCATCCACAGGGAGGTGCTAAGAGTCAGGACTCACTTGGCATCTGGAGAAGCTGCTGGGACAAGGAGTTAAGAGACACTCTCTTGGAAGTGTAGTGGATTTCTGTGAGTGACTGGGGCTGAGGTGGCTTCTGGGGCCAGCTGTGCGGGATGAAGATAGGGTGGCCAGTCCCCCAGGTGGCCAGTTCTGTAAAGCCCTTGGTGGGTACAGGGCTGAGGAGAGGGTGTGCAGAACTGCATGCCCCTGGGCTGGGCCCAAGCCTGCGCGGTCTGAAACGCATACGCCTGTGCCCAGCTGACCTGGTGTGGCGCTGAAGAAACTGGCGGTACTCACGCTTGTCACAGTTGGGGCCGGTGTATGCAGAGTAGCACTCACAGGTTCCATTGCCGTCTACTCCGCTGTTGCACACGCCATGCACGCAGCTGCACACTGCAGATGGAAAATGGGGATTTTTCAGTACCTGGATGGATAATGTTTTCAGATAATGTTTATGGAGAATCTGCATGATGATGCAGGAAGAACCATGGATTTGAAGTTCTAGAGACCTTGGCTTGAACCTTGATTTCAGTTTCTTTTAATAGCTTCGATGTATTTATGCATAACACATAGATAATGATACCTACATCATGAGGTTTCTATAGCATTAAATGAGATAGTGTCTATAAGGCATACTTAGCATATCACCTGTACTGGAGTTCCTTTCTCTATTTTCAAATTAGTTACATCATTCTTGGACAGCTCAACAAAAGATTAAACTGGATGTCTAACATATACCTGTCATGTTTAAGAGAGAGACGCTACCACTGATGCCATCACTGTTGGTAACAGGAATCTATGGGAATAAATCCTACTTCCTGAATGATGAGGCAATGAGAGTGAAGGGAGAAATTCCGAAGGGCAGAGAATCACTGTGCCATGTTTTACAATTTGAAATAGTTGGCTTTTTAGCCCCGTGACGGGTCATTTCAGGAATGAGAAGGCCGAGTGAAGACAGCAGCAGTGACTGGGGTGGTGCCTCCACGAGCCAAGGAATGCCTGCCACCGCCAGAAGCTGGACGTAGCCAGGAAGGGTCTCCGCTGGAGGCTTCGAAAGGAGACTGGCCTGCGAACATGTTGATTCTGGATTTCTGAGACAATAAATTTCTACTTTTTAAGCCACCCTGTTTGTGGTATTGTACTTTGTCACACCAGCCCTAGATAACTAATAAAATGGTTTCTCTTAATGATTGAGGCTTTGATGTCTCCTTAAGTTCTGCATCTGAGACCTACCCCTCATTCACCTCACCCTGGAACCGGCCCTGCACCTGTTTTTGTTGAGTACTTATTACCTACCATGCATTCTGCCATAGGCTTGACGTGTATTATCTCATTTAATGCTGACAGCACCCTGTGAGGTAGGGATCATTCACTCATTCATTTACAAGTATGAAAAATACATATGAAAAATGGGAGATGACTAGCTCAAGAACTCATTCAAATGAGTGAAAGATTAAATCAGATCTGCATTTGTCATTTTTTCTTCAAAAACCAATTTGCCACTGCTTCTATTTTAGCAAAGCACTTTGACATCCACGGACGGCTGTAGCTTTTGGAAGAGCTGAGTCCTGGAGGGAAGTGAAATTGGTCATGGAGATAACTGGGGTGAGGAGGGGGTGCACTACGAGCTCAGCAGAGAAACCTCAATTCAATTCAATGTAAAAATATCTACTCAGCTCCTACCTAGTGGCAGGCACTGTATCAGGCATGGGGAATGCAAACATGAGTAATTCACAATATTTTAATTCAAGGAACTCACTGGGCAGTGCAGAAGGCGGACCCTAAGAAATACAACGACATTGTGTGATCTGAGTGCTGTCATGTGGTCCATGGAAGAGGGCGAGGGGGCAGAAGGGGAGCTGAATGGGACCCAGCCCTGCTCCCGATTTCCAGTTCACTGCAACAGCTGTCCTTGTTGCTGAGCTTCCCCTCAGGCTGTGTAGCGTGAGCCCAGGAGTCTGGCCCCAGCCTCTCCCCGTGTCCTGTCCTTCGGCGCAGCCTTGGACTGGGTTAACAAGGGGCTTCTGACACACGTTGCTGGGCTGCCAGCCTCTGTCAAGAAGGTGTCCTTGAGAAGGAGAAATGAGCAGCAGAAGGACATCCCAGATGCCATTTAAAGAGCCCTTGGTATTTGTTGCAATCTCTAGAGACACTTGGAGCCTGAGGTGTGTGACTTTAGAGTGGTCAAAGCCATGGCCATCCGGGTCAGAGGGACAGTGCACAAAAGCCCCTGTGCTGGGCCCCTTGGCAGAGTGAGCTGCTCCCTCTCCCATGTTTTTGTGGCATCCCTGGTGCTGTGCACACTGGGACAGAATTGTCACCTGTGTTTCCGGCTCAGTGAGGCTGGGCACCTAATCTCTCCTCTCTTTGGATCCTCATCACCTGTCAGGGGTCTAGTGGTGCATGCTCACCTGGGCAGAGTGGCACAATGCTTGGGCACCCAGGTCCAGATGTCAGACACTTGGGGTCAAACCCTGCCCCTGTCCCTATAAAATCTGCATGACCTTGAGAAACCCCTCTGCGTCTTCATCTATAAGATGAGAAACCCAGCTTGAAGAGCTGCTGTGAGGATTGTCCCACACTGCCTGGCACACAGCAGGTGCTCAGCAAATGCCAGCTACTGTTAGTAACAAGACATGGTTGTGGGACTGATCTGGGGGTCATGTCAGAGGAATGGGCTTTGCATTCGGCCCCAGCCAGGAGTGAGCCACTGAGTGGGCTAAGGCCTTGGCAGCAGAGAGAAAATCCCTGGGCAGATGCAGCTCTAACTCATGTCTAAATTAATCACCGGTCGGGTAGGAGAATGCTCCAGCAGCAGGTTCAAGCCAGTGTTAAAAATAAACTGCAGCTAATAGAGCTGTCCTACTTACAGGCAGAATGGCCACCTCTGAGGGACCAGCTCCCCACTGGACGAAACAACACTGGCACCCAGTGGATGCCCAGCTGAAAATGTTTGCAAGTTCCCCAGTGCTTGCCAGTAGGCAATGACCAGCCATCACTGAGCCATCCATCCATCCATTCCTTCATTCATAGGTGAATAAATGTTCACTTTACTGTTGGATTGCTTTTGTCCTCGATTAATACTTGCTTTTGTCGGTTGAGTGCTTAGAGCTGCTAAGAGCTTTGTTTCTGTGCCTCGAGGCAGGGGTTACCGTTCCCATCCTGCAGACTGGGAGGGCTGAGAGAGGTTAAATGGCTTGCCCGAGGGCACACAGCGGCTGCTCCCAGACTCAGGCCCCTCTGATTTCGAAGCCTGTTCTAGTGCTGAGCGATCCCCTACGGCAGCCACGAGCCATGTGTGGCTATTTACACTTAAACGAAGTATATTGAACTAAAACGTAAAATTCAGTTCCTCAGATGCGCCAGCCACATTTCAGGCCCTCAGTGGCCACAGGTGACCTGGAGCACTGGGGGACGGCCCAGACACGGAGCATTCCCATCACCACATGGGGTTTGGAATTTTTCTCCTGACTCTCAGTTTAGGTTTCTAATTTTCTTAACAATTGAGGTTTCTATACCATCTTTCTCCCTTTCACTTGTCCTTTCTCTGTGGCACAAATAAATGTGAATAAATGCCACTTCCTTTAGAAATGTTTGGAATCTCCACGTACATCTGTGCTCACCGGCAGCCAACACCAGTTTCTTGGAGGCAACATGGACTCACCTTCTTTCTAAATTTTCATCCCAAGGCAAGGACTTGGCTTTCTTGGGAAGTAAGCAATGCTAGATGCTGTCTTTCTCCCTTTCAATTTCAATGCGTACTTAAAATATGGGATTTAAATTCTAGTATTATGGCAGGGAAGGGCCAATTTAGGAAACATGTAATTTCTAAACAGTTGATATTTTAATGTCCTTTAATATAATGTATAATCTTAAAACTGAACAGACTACCAACATCTCTTTTAAATTTGCTTTTGCTAACACTTTTACAAAATAATAATCATTTGCAGAGTGCTGGATGAATACAAGTCCTAAGATTGGGGGCCACTAGGGAATAACAGGTAATATTAGCAATTGCTAACATTTACCATGCACTGATTATCTCATTAAATCCCCACAATAATCCTAAAGAAGACCATATTATTTCTGTTTTTGCAGATGAAAACACAGACATAGAACATGCTTGTAAACTTAAGGTTCCCACAGTTAGCAGCCTGGGGGCTGAAACCCGCTCTGAGTCTAAAGCTGGAGCTCTATAGGCTGTGTCACAAAACCGTGGTTTTGAGTCAGGTCATCATGGCTGGAGCAAATTAGATCATTCATAGTTTCATTCACTCACTCACTCATCTAGCCATCAGAAGTGGAATGAGCATCTACTGCACCCAAAGGTAGCACTGTGGGAGGTACTGGAGATAAAGAAGTATAATGGCGTCTGCCTTCAAAGCACCCAAGGGTTATTAGAAGGAGACAACGCCTCTGCTATTGCAGATAAAACTTATCACAGAGTGGGCACACTTATGAGGGTGGGGTGTCTATGTGTATGTGCAGGGTATCTTCAAGAAAATTTGAATCAATGCAGCATCTATTGAATTTGATTTTTCCATAAAATCCAAAACCAAGCTGGTGTTCAAGAAAGGCCACCGGATATATCCTTCTCGGGGGACTAGAATTCTGGCTGACGCTGTCCCTACCATGGCCATGTTCTCTAGCCTTGCCAATTCTGCGCGTTCCAGCTGACTCGCAGTAACCTGGGAGTGCTTCCCAGGAAGCCTGCGCCACCTGAGTGTGCACTGGGGGCTGGACGTGCCGGGGAAGGGACAACGCCCCCGCCCACAACTGCGTGTATTAGTTTCCTATTGCTGCTGTAATGAATTACTCCAAATCTGATGTCTTAAAACAACACAGATTTATTGTCTTACATTTCTAGAGGTCAGAAATCCAAAACTCCTATCCTAAAATCAAGGTGGCAGGGTCACGTTCCTTTCTGGAAGGAAAAAAAAGGTTTGCTTGCCTTTTCCGGTTTCTAGAGAGAGGCTGCCCGCATTGCTTGGTGCCTGGCCCCTCTCATCTTCAAAGCCAGTGGGGGTGGGGGGGTCTTCCTCACGTCTCATCACTTCAACATTGCATCTTCTTCCTCTGCTTCCCTCCTCCATGTTCAAGAACTCTTGTGATTACACTAGGCCCACCGGGACAATCCAGGGTGATCTATCTCAAGGTCAGCTGAAGAGCAACCTTAATTCCCCTTGCCAGGTAAGGTAATGTATTCCCAGGTCCAAGGGATGAGGATGTGGACATACATTTTTGGGGGGGTCCTATATTCTACCTGCCACACTGTGATTCCCCCCATCCCCTCTGGTGAGAAAACTCTGAGGTGTGCTTGACATGGCCTGCAGAGTCCCCAGGGCATCAGGCTCTGATCATCACACTGGTCTTTGGCTTGACAGCACACCCTTATTTCCTTTCTTAGTGCGTCTGGGGTCACCTCCCAAACATGCTACTTGTACTGGAATTTTGTTTCAGGGTCACCTTCTAGGGGAAAGAGGGAACGAAACATAAAAGAATAGACAAACCAGTGTTAGCTGTGTTTGTTTGTTTGCTTGTTTAACCTGCAAAATGGAGCCGACAGTCACTGACCAGCTCGGGTATTTGTGAACTCCCCAAAGGAGGGGACAGAGTAGAATGTGGTGTGACGTGTGGTGGAAGGGAAGACCCCTGGGAAGAAGATCACTGCTGAGACCAGGATCTGGAAGGACCTCAGGGAGAAGCTGGACAGGCAAAGAATGGGGGTGTTGGGTCCTGGAGTCTGCAGAGGTGGGCTTGCATGCCCTGGAGGTGGCCGGAAGCATTACTGGCGAGGAGCTGGCTGCTCGTGCTGAAAACCACAAAGAGCACTGTCTCTTTTTTCAAGAACTGCAGTTTATCAGATTTGTTGTCAACTCTTTGCAGTTGTGGTTATACACAACTGTTCAGTGTTTACCACCCCCCGTGCTCCCACGAACAGTCTTTCTGGGGTCTTTCGTCATGTAAGCCATGTTTGACTTTCAATCTTTCCAAATGCCCTGGATCACACAAACATCAGACATACCTCCTGCACAGCTGGGTCCAAATACGTTGTCATCAGCACAGGTTTCACAGGCTGTTCCGCCAAACCCTTCCTGCAAAACACCCCAGGTAGGTGCTGTTAGACCCCAAGTGACTGACGTCACCCAGGGGGCCCATGGATTTCTTTCTCACTGGTGGCCTGGTCAGGGTTTGTTTCTCAAATATACCTTTCCTCTGTGCCTATCCTGAAGCTCCTTCTTTATATCATTTCCTGTATTCTTTGCTGTTTTTCTGTTATAATGTGTACCTTAACCCCTGCATTGTTTTTTTACTGCGAGTTCAGAGCTCTTCATAAGAAAGCTGCTTTGTCAATCCAAAGATACAAATACAGAGCGAGTGATACAGAATTTCACCCAAGGATGAAATGAAAACTCAGTGTTGCATTTCTAAAGACAGTTGAGCTCATTTTCTGAAGGATTTCTTTGTATTTTTACCAAAGGCTTGAAACTCGCAAAACGTCACTTTCATGGGATAACAAAGCAATTGGCAGGCCCGGCGCTTGCCAAAAGGAGCCACGGACGGCGCCAAGAGCGGTTGGCTAACAGCGGTGATTATCATCAGCAACAGCAAGAGTTTCTATAGCCCTGTACGGTGCCACAAAGTATTTTCACATGTGATCTCATTTCACTTTTCAACAAATGTAAGTGCATAGGGTTATTATCAAACCCATTTTACAGATGGATACACTTAAGGCTGAGCAGTTAACTAACTCCATAGCCCCCCAGCCTCTGAGATGTCATTTTGTTGCAGATTGCCTACTTTTTCTTTCTCCTACTAGTATCACTTCCTAGACACTCCATCTGCTGTGTGTGTTTGTTTAAGGAGGGACAAAGGTAAGGAGAGGGAGCGGAGGTAGGGAGAAGAACACGTTTCTGAACTTACTTGGCACGAGCAGCTTCCGTTTCCTTCCATGCCTTCGGCACAGCTGCCCCTGCCACTGCAGGGGGACCGCGCGCCTCCCGGGCACTCTAGGGAACCAAAGGGCTCAGATTCATTCATTTGTGATGGCACACACACGTTCTGCAAGGGTGCATTCAGCATCCTCTATGTGCCACATTCTAGATGAGGAAACTGAGGCCCAGAGTAGAACAGTGGCTTGCCCAAAGTCTCCTAGCTGGCCAGTGGTCCCTCCTCTACTGCAAGAGTCCACCTCCCTGCCTGCCCTCCGCATCTATGCCATCAACAAAGACCTTTGTTCGAATCTCTCCCATTCCACAAGCTTTCTAGACCATATATCTTCTGAGAAGTCATCAGCCATAGAAACTGAAAAAAACAAAACACAGTTCTTGGAAAAAGAGACTCCTAAAAATAGACCACAGAGGCAAGCCTTTCTCTCCAGCGTACTTTGGTGGCTCACTTGAGCGACTAGGCCAGCTCTTTAATGAAAAAGAATATTTTTACTAGGCTAGTTCTTTAAAAGACCATGTGCAACTCTCAGGTACAGGCAGGTGAGGAATTGAGCCGGCACGTGTAGACTGGGTTCCCTCTGGTTCTCCGTTTCTTTCCTGTGTGCAGAATATTCATAAACTGCAGGGTCTAAGTCGTGCACTTTTGAGTCTGTGGTCTTTCCTTCCACAACAGTGGCAGGGCCGGATTTCAAACCCAGGCAGGTGCTCCAAGTGTTCCACACCATGCTGTCCATCACCATGCTATCTACCAATCAGGAGCTGCTGTGCACCCGAGCCACAGCACAGATAACAGGGATGAGTATGAGGTAAGTGAGGGAGAAGACATGCTTGGAAAACCAATGCGTTGGTTTGGGCTGCTCTCCCCAGCAAGGGCAGTGGTTACATGAGATGCAAGGGTGTCCTGAGAGAATGGGGACTTTGCAATCAGAATGTTCTGGGTTCGAACCCCAGGCTGACTCTTTGCTGGCTGCATTCCTTTGGGAAGGTCAATGCCTGGCCCTGAGATTTGGTTCAAGTGTTGCTCGTCCTGGCAGGTTGTGGTAGGGACTGGAAATAGCAGGCGCTCAATAAAAGGGAGTTGTGGACACTCTCCGTCTTCTCCGTCTTCTGTTCTTGGAGACTGAGAGTGTAACAGGCAACGGAACTCAGAAAATAAATGATCTGGCACCTGTTTGAATCAGGACCAAATAAGGTCCTGGATACATAAGGAGAGCACACAGACCTGGTCTCTATTTCCATGATCCTGCCAGTCCAGTGGGGAGAGAGTCATGGATTCACAGACAATCAGATAAATACTGGTTTAAAAACTGGGATGGGGGTTGTTGGGGGGAAGAGAGCGAGGACTCTTACCATTCCATCTCCTGGAGGTTACCAGCATTTACCAAAAACAACCTAATCCTGAATGGCCCGGCTGACCTAGAGCTGGTCTCAACAGCGGGCAACAGCCAGATCATTAAGGAACGGCCTTGTTAAAGACTGTGGTCTTTATCTTAAAAAGAGCAGGAGGAGGTGAGGATGAAGAGGAAAGGAAAACCAACGGAAGCACCCGAGTTCTCCATGGAGGACACGGGGTGCCCAGAGAATGTTTCTAGAAATCATTGACCACCAAATGGCTCTTGTCCCATCTCCTTTGCTGGTAGGCTGTACTTGGGCTGAGATGGTATTTTGGAAACCAGGCCCAACTCTGGGCAGGCGCAGAGAGATAGAGGGGTGACATTTCTGCCACTGTTACTTCTCTTGGCCCTGGTGCTTCTCCCTGGGGCTAGGCATGCAAGGGGCTCTCTGAGAGACCCCCAGCCTGCCTTCTGGGCTGACTCAGAGGGACCCAGAGCCTCCTCCACCCTGGCACTCAGAAATCAGTGCCATCTTGCAGAAATGCCCTTCCAGGCATTTTTACTTTTGCAGGTAATGCCAGTCTCCTCTGTGCTGCAGCCTATCTCGCATCCTTTCTGTCCAACCCAGCATATTACCCCAGACATGCCCTTCCTTCCACGTCTTGCCTTGTCCTTCCCACCCACAAAGTTGCTCTCCCGGATATCTCCTCTGAGGCCATCATGTGGGTGTCCCTTATACTCGGCCCATGCCTTGTGCTAATATATAGAGAAGAAAATAGGTCAAAGTCATCTATTGAGAATATAACCATAGTCTAGGCTGGTCACTGAGGAATTGGGGTGCTTCCCCCATCCCAGCTCCCAAGATTGTGACACTGTATCCTTTTTCTTTAGGGGACAATTAACAAGCTTTTCTTCTTAAAAAATATAGGCAGGTGTTCCTCTAAGGGTATTCACTGAACCATCTGTGTCTAATCACCTCGGCGTGGGGACTGCCCGAGGGCGTATTCTGAAGGCCTTCCTCGGCAGGAATAGTAGCCACGGAAAAGCACCTCTCGGATCTCTGTGGTGGGAGCATAATTTTCCTGAAACACACCAGCCTGCTCACCAGGCCACAATTCCCATGGCTGCCTCCAGCAGTGACTGGCATGGCGGGGATGCCAAGGCGGGACTCTTCCTGCACGATGGGGGACTCCTCTGTTGGGTGACTTTGGCTGGAGGAAACCCCATCAGCCTCACTGATTATTATTACTTTTTTAGAACTACATGTAGCCTGAGACCCTTCCATCCAACCTTCCTTGGCTCCCTCCCTTATTCACACCTGTCTGCTGGCTCCCCTGTGTGTCCTGGCTTCCTTCTCACTTGGCCTCACAGGCACTTCTTTTCGTTAACCTCTTGTAGCTCTACCTGTGTCCTGGAATCTGCATTTCTCGGGACCTTGGCTAATCCATTAGGCATAGACAGCCTTTGTGCAAATTAGAAAGAGGTCCCCCACCCTACTGCCCTTTCCTACATGTCCCCACAGATGCTAAGCTTGGCAAGGAGATGAAATGAAAATCAAGAGCTAGCCATTCCCTGGGGTGGACTAGGCCATACCAGAGTGTATGGCTTGGTGAGCCAAGGATGGGCTGGACTTCAGCCCATATTCACCCTATTGGTCAATAATAACTTATTACAATTTTATGCCAGGTTCAGCCTTTCACACCTATCAAATGGGGATTTCTGGGTGTGAAGCCCCAGAATGTGCATTTTCAAAGGCTTGATAGTAATTTTACTGGACATTAATGCCAGTAAACCACTGGGAACTCCTGGGTATGTGGAACAATTAATGTAGATTGTCCCAGACAGGGTGGAGGGAAAGGTTTTTATGCAAAAGTGTGAGTTTCTTTCCTGCTTCTCAAATCATTTGCTATCGTCTCGGGCTCCCATTAAGAAAAAAGACGGTACTAGGGACATCTCAGCAACCACACGTGAAAGAGAAATTGTAGACGTTGCTCCAAGGGCATGTTTCTGAGACATTGTGAGGCCCAAGGAGCTGATAAGGCTATTTTAGGTTGTTATCACATTTCCCTTTGGTCACTGCTACTCTGGTGGTCTCTTGCTTATGACTTTCCTCATGCAGGGGACTTACCCATGATAAAGTCAGCAAATCATCAGCTGCCTGTTTCTTTAAAGGAAGATAATAGACTTCCTGGCCAGCAAGAGGCCAAGGACCTCCCTCTAACTTTATCTCCCAAGGATCCCTGGAGGTGCCTACCCTGTGTCACCATTTTTGTGTAAAAGCTTGGCTCACAGTCAGGCGGAGAATATGTCCTGCCATTCCATTTAAATCTCTGGTTGAAACTGTCTGTCTGGGGAAACTGATGTGAAATTAGGTTCCTTATGTAAGCTCAGCATTATTTGTTACTCAAAGCCAAAAAGGACCTGCCTAAAAGAATGGTTTCAGATCTACATTGTCTGTTATTTGCAACCTGTGCAGTGAGTGGCCAGGAACATACAACAGGAAAGAAAAAATGGTCTGAAAACGCCAACAACATGCACAAAAAACAAGTGTGCATAGTTCCATGGCATTGACCTCAAAAAGTAGAATCAAGGTCATTTCCTTTTGAAACAGTCAGATTGTTTTTCCACATTCTTTTCCCATTACTTTGAGTCATAGCACACATCCATTAATGTGAATGGTGGAAGGAAAGGAACTGGCATGTTCAAATAAAAAATCTGTCCCATCTTAAATAGAAATTGGTTGTTTAAAAGTATTAATTTTCAGGGTTAAAAGTATGCTTTTGTGCTAATGAGAAAAGACTTCCATATGCACAGCTGATAAAGCAGTACAAGGTTTAATGTGGGGTGAGCACATTTAAAATGGGTAGGAACACCTTTGTTATGTCAGGATGATTTTTTTTTCTTAAATTGAGAATTCATGCCTTCTACTTCCTTTTTTTCTTTTTGGCTATGAAGATGTTTCTTGAAGTTTCATTTAACAAATGGAATATTGGAAATAAATGTTCAAAATAAGGCATTTGCTAACTAAATGGTAGAACACATAAGGCCATGAAGCATTTATTATACAGTCATCCAAAAAAGTGTCACTAAACCATTTCTATTGGCACAGAAAATTTTCAAAGTCCACAGTTAAATGAAAATGACAAATTACCTAAAAGTATATTAAAAGTATGGTATTTTAAATAAAGGCAGTGTGTAGGTCTACAAATTGTTACACCTCAAACAAATAATAGCAAAAGGTAATAACAGTATTAATAACAACAACAGTTAATAGTAATAGCTATGTTTTCTTTTTTGTCTTCAACAAAAACATGCTAGTTAGCAATTCCATTATGCAGATGGTAAAAGTGAGCCCTAGTTTGGTAAGGTAAATTGATCAAGAGTAATGGAATTCATAAATTGTTGAGCAGGTATTAAATTCAAATTTCTGTGCCTTCAAGCCACAACTGTATATCACTCTACAAACTGATCAACAGTGTAGTAGTAGATGCCTTTGCAAGCTTATTGATATTTATTTTCTTTATTTTACTTATTGGTGCGACGTAATTTTCTTTAGAAGACACATCTTACTACTGAAGAATAAACATTTTAATAATTTTTATTTTTCAACAATTACAGTTGATATACAGTACTAGTTTCAGGTGTACACCCCAGTCATTAGACATTTCTATAGCTTAGGAAGTGATCGCCCCCATAAGTCTAGTACCCACCTGACACCATACATTGTTATTACAATATTATTGACTGTATTCTCTAGGCTGTAATTCTAGAAGATGATGAGTCATTTTTTTCATTATGTTTTCAGAATGGATCATAGAGTTATTTTCTAATTTGAATAAGGTACTAGTAAGTTAATTTAAAAAGTAACCCAGAGGTGTAGAGTATGAATGTATATCACAGTGCATTAAAAAAGAAGTGGATGCCGCTCTTGCCTTGGAAAGAAGGCTATTCCAGAGCTTGTGCTTCCTCAGAAAGAAGGATGGACACATGTCAGCAGTTCTGAATGGCCTTATCCTGGAGGAAATGTAATGTGATAGGCAAGATCTGTCTTGTCATCGCCATAAAATGTGAGTGGGAATTGAAACACGCAGCCCAGTAGAAGACTTATCTCTTTCCTGAACCGAAGGAAGGAAGCCCTTTGAGACATTTACTATGTTTGGAAGACAAAGATAAAGGGGAGTACACTTTTGCACCAGCAAGAGGACAGCAGAGAGAATGTCCAAGCCTTGGTTTTCACGTGTTTTGCTGCAATGGCTTTGAGACTTATCAGGAGAAAATGACTGAATCTTTAAGGAGTCCTCTAAGACTCCTTTGATCTTATGTGTGAGATCTTAGGTGTCACATTTGTCTCTAGCTCAGAGTGATGGCATGAAAGACTTTGAATTCCGCTTGCCTGCTCATGTTTTCTGAGTTACCCACTGCTGTAGGTGGAAAATAGACAGGGGGAGGTTAAGAATAGTATAGGAAATGTAGAAGCCAAAGAATTTATGTGTATGATCCATGGGCATGAACTAAGCGGGCGGAATATTCGTGGAAGGGGGTGTGCAGGGTGGAGGGGAATAAAGGGGGGAAAATGGGACAACTGTAGTAGCATAATCAATAATATATATTTAAAAATAAATAAAAAGGTCTTGGACAAAGGGTGTCATTTTGTTTGCCTTTCATTATCAGAGGTCTATTTTGACTGTGATTCACTCATTCATTTATTCATAACATTTTTATAAAATATCTTCTTAGTGTCATACATGTTCTCTAGTATTTTTACTTACATCAATGTTTTAGAGTCTCTATTACATTTTTGTAAAGTAAGACTTTTTACCACCATTGACAGCTAAGGAGACTGAGGCATGAGCAGGAAATAACTTGTCCAAACCAGTAATGATGGAATTAGGTTAAAACCTAAAACTTGGTAGCAGACTCAGAATTCTTTTTCTTTCCTGGTCGTGGTCTGCCTGTCATTTATTCTGTCGAACACACTGACTCTTATATCTTGGACAAAGTCTTTCTTCTCGATGGTGTGTGTAGTCAATAACTTAGTATCAGATTAGTTTTTGTGGGTTAGAAAGAGTAAAGTAAATCTAAGAGATCTTTCTATTATATCAGGGTGTTTATAAAAATGGGATGTGATATGACTACATTGATACTAAAAAAGTTCTCAAAATGTGAAAGTCTGGGTTAATCACTCTATTTTGACCTAATAAACTCGTAGAAACACACTGTATCAATATGCTGGGGTGATGCCGAGCAGAGCAGTAAACCTGGAGAAGGGCCAGGATATCCTAAACCCCAGACCTTGACCTTGGCAGGTCCAGGTAAGGAGCATAATCCAGGCATTGGCTGGGGGTCTGAAGGGAGTACCAATCAAAAGAGAAATAAAAAAAAAAAACACTTGGAGGATACTAACCCCCTCTCCACTGTCAAGTTTGGTGCCAGCAGCCCTGAACTTGAATTTGCATGATCACGTAAAAGCCCAAAGGAAACTGGCAAGAAACAATCTTCAAATATCTAATTCCTCACATGCAAAATGGAGATAAAAATGTCTAACTCAAAGATTTATTTTAAGAATTAAATCAGATCATATAGGCCAAGGACCTCTCTAGTAACTAATGTCAGCAATGTTGAGTAAATGGAAGATACCTCATTTCATCATTAGTTACACAAAGAAACCAGTGATAACATTATGCAAACACTGTAGGCTCAATGATTTAGAAGCCATATATGGAATAAAAGATCAGGAAAATAAACCAAAATATTTAGAGTTTCCTATGTGTGACAAAATACAAGTTTGCTATTTTTCTTTCTTTGTATTTTTCTTTAAAAGCTGTGTACAATTTGCTCATATACTATTTTAATCAGAAAAAAACAAAGCTAAAGAGAACTAATCTCTTCCCTTACATGCATACTTGAGATATTGTCACTACATTTTAGAAGATGAAATGTAACAAAGAATAAGTTCATGAATTAAAATACCTGATATTTTACTATTCGAGAAAAAAAGAGGGATCTCACACAATTTGCATGTCACAGCCAGGATGCAGTCACTACTTGAGTGTAAACATATATAATCAGGATAGAAGTTCAGTTTCAGCTAGCAAATGCTATTCTTGACCACAGGAGTCTAACTATACTATTGACTTAGACTTGGCTAGTTTTTCTTACAGTGGAAACTGGTCATTATGGAGGTTTACATTCCATCCTAAAACTTAAATTTTTAGAAGGTTGAATGATTATTTTGGTTGCCAAACAACAACTACAGCCTTTGAGATATTGTCAAGAAACTTCTTACAGAAAATTGTGTTTGGGGTCATTAAAATCCAGTATTCTTTCTTCTTCTCTATAGTCAGTTATTTTTTGTTGTAAAAATGGATAACCTTTCAATTGTCCCTTTTGCTGAATTGTAGAGGAATTCTCTTGAAGACAAATCTCTAACTGGAGGAAAGCAGATTTCTTTAGAAAAGCTGAGAGGGCAAGAAGGATTTTCTACATACAGACAGAACTGTGACTTTCTAGATGCTGACATTTTCCTTTTATCAAGTTTCCTTCCTGTCAATTTTCTGTCAAATAGGACATTGAGAAGGAAGTCTCCAAATCCAAGCAAAAGCGTTTGCCACTTACCCATGCAGTCTGGGCCCCAGTGGCCTGGACAGCACTGAGGCTGGAGGTAGTCCTTCTTGCAGATGTGGCGGCATCCAGGGAGAGACAGAGAGTATGACCTGATCTCAAGGGAGTACCTTGAAGGGTAAAGCGAGACATAACCCATGATCAGAGCAATGCGTTAACTCTGGGCAGTGGAATGGCCCTCCATTTTTTTTAGGTCTTTACACTTGCCTATATTTAAAAATGTGTATATACATTGAACACAAAAGTTAGAAAAAACAGTTGTGATTTATCTTTAATTGTAAAAAATAGATGAGAAAAATCAGGGCACAAAGAAAAAAGGGGTGAAATATCTAAAGTAATGTCAGAAGTGAAGTTAGTAGGTGAAAGAAATGATGTTAGGTCCTAGGCACATGGTACAAGTGGAGTTCACACTTGTGACTGAGTGTCCGAGCAACCAACGCAAGAAAAGTCATGAGTTGTGTGGTGCACAGGATCTGTGAATTTAAGTCAAACCAACTGCTCAGGATACTGTAGATGTAGAAATTTCTGCGAGAGGTGGTGTAATGTGGTGAGCAACATCCTCCACATTTTTCTGGAGGGAAATCCAGTGATGAGTTCCTTACAACAGTTTTTATACCATCTGAGGTACCGTTCTGGAATAGCCATTCTATGGAGGCTAAGCATTATTGTCTATTTACAGGGATCTCTGCATGGATGGCTTATTGTGGGATTTGACTCTAGTGTTTCTAGAGATTATCCTCCACAAATATTGTTTCTTTCAACTGGGCTGTTACTGATAGTGTTCTGGTGAGTTCAAGGTTGTACTCCTAAACCAGTGCCTGTTATGTAGCTGATTAATCACAGAGCTACCGGCTTTATGGGCAGTCAGGTTGAAGAAACAGTTAACAATTTCTTTGAAAGGTTGAGAATACTAGCAGGGACACCTCTTTATAAAGATTGCAGAAAGGAGATTCAAGGGCAGAACCAAACATCCCCTCAAGAACCAGTCTTGGGTTTGTTTCAGTATAAATGAATGATAAATTAAAATCTTCAATACTAAAACAGAGAACATGAGTGCATTAATCTACTAATCTTATTCTGTGCATGTGCACAAGTGTGTGTTTAGGGTTGAGTGGGCTGGGACATACCCAAGTGCCAACCTTGGCCATGAAAAAAAGTAACGAGTACAAAAAAGTTCTCACTAAAGCCACTATGCACTTTTAACTTGAACCCTAAGTCTTTCTGATGTGCTTTCTAAAAGAAACTAGTTGCAAATGTGCACCCACTTTGGTACCTGAGTGGCCAACTGCCACATATGCTTGTTAATTCTAGGCCAATTAGTGTTGGGAAACCTCTATTAAAATGATGACTTGGGTTTAGAATATGGTGCAGCAAACCATATTGAACCTCATTGAACAAACATGAATTTAAAATCGTGTGATATGGCAGTGTCAAGGTTTCATTTTGTGCAAAGTAAGAAATCATACTTATTCTTCATCCCTGACTTAAAAATGAAACTCACTGAGGGCTGCCTAAGTTTTAAATTAGTAGACTGAGTAAATAAAAAATATTGTATTTGCCCCTGAACTACATGGCTACATCCATTAGCTGGTGAGTGGAACAGATTGTCATCCTTTGCCAGGATTAGCCTTGAATCCCGAGAGTTTTGAATCTTAGCAGGATATCAGGAATGCAGTACTCACATAAAATGCAACACAGCTGTAATTCAGTTGTCTCCCTTCTTTGGGTTCTAACTAGTACCAGAATCCTAGCTAGTTAGTAAGATGACTGTTGGACCCAACCAGGCTTTTTGATGTGTTCTGCCTAGAACCCTTTTCCAGTAACACAAAACCCAGATTTTCAAACTAAAGAAGGGTAAAATGAAGGAAGAATGTTTCTGTACCATGTAATAGAGTCCATTTTGTATTAAAATGTGAATCAATAATAATACTTTTTTTAGACTCAAGGTCATAGTTGTGAATTAGCTAAGTTTGGCCTCAATGCAATCTTAGAGAAAGAGAAAATCATGGAAATGCTTTGCAGTTTTTGAGACAAGAGGTTTCTATTTGGATTCACAATCCCTTGAGTTTCAAAACTCGAGCACCTCTATTTTCTCATAATGAGTACCTGCAATCTCGAACCCCGATGGAGCCATCGGTAACCTTGGTGTAACCATCGGGGCACTTCATTCTTGAGTTGAGTGAGCAAGGCTGGCACTCAGTCCTAATGACGAGCAGAGACTTCTTATCGCATCTGTTTGTCTATGAAAACATAAAAGAAAATTCAAGCTCCATCAGCAGAGCCTTGCTTGGCCAATCTTCTCCATTGACTTTATGTCAATGGAATGACAAGGATGACAATGAGGTTGATTAGTAATGACTGGCAGGCTGCCTTCAATCTCATTTGGAAAGAGTGTTGGGATCTACAAGCAATGTCTGCCATGGCTGTGCTAGAGGTTGCTTGTACCACCCTGATCTGAAGCCTAGAGTCCAGCAAGGTAAGGTAACCTCACTACATACCACTTCTGTAAGTGGAGAAATATATTGTAGAGCACTCTTTTCAAATGAAATTGTTAAGGCAGGCCATTCAAGGTTGACTGGTCATAGATGAACCATAGGCTGGTTTGGGTGTTTAATGCCATGGAGCATACAGTTTCTGCTCCAGAGATGTTTGTATTCTTTTGATTACAGTTGAGCTAGAACGTGGGTTCCGTGAGAGCAGCAGTGTCTTCCTATTTTATTTTCTGCTGCTTTGTCTGAAACATTTAGAATAGTGTCTGGCGCATAGTAATGCACAGTAGTTATTTGTTGATTGAACAAATGAATTGTAGGAAATCAGACAGGCACACTAGAAAATATTAGCCACTGTTTGCTAATATTGCAGAGAACTGTTACAATAAATGAGGCAGCCATACTTGGGGCTTGTCTCAAGATCCATTATTATCCAAGCAGCTGGTGCTGATCCTCCCGAGTTTCCTCACCTTTTTCAGGTTTCCTTCATTTCCCCATCAAACTTAAACAGAAGCAGCTCTGTACAATGACGAGAGACTGAACTTGTGAGTCAAAAGACTTAAGCTTGGAATCAAGCTCAGTATCTTGTTAATTGCACAGTCTGGAATGAATTCCTTAGTCTTCACCATTCTCTGTAAGGGGACTAGATTGATAACTACTCTCCAGGACACTGAGAAATTTAAATGGCGTAACAAGAGCAAATTGCCTGGCCCAGTACTGGAATATCATAGGCAGTAAGTGCTACTTCCCGGACCACTTCTCTGTCCCCCTCTCTGTGATTTGCTTTGTTGCTTCTCCTGATAGAAATGTTCTTTCCTCTCCCCTTGGCTACTCAAACCTCTAATCTTTCAAGGCCCTGTTTAACACCATCGCATACACAAAACCACACTCATCTCTTTTCCTTTTCTCAGAGGTTGGCCGGCAGACCACATTTGTTGTCATTGCTCTCCACTTAAACACTGCCACTTTTATGTGTTTTTTTTGTCATCCCACGGGCCCAGCACTATGTTAGGGGTCATGGGAACATCATAAATACTTCTATGTTTATCAAAATCTGTGAAGGCTGCACAAAAAGAAACCTCATGTTTGTAGAGCAGCTCATGGTTATGCATACTTGCAAAGGCAACATCATATTTGATTTGACTGCCCTAAGTATCAGTAGGGCAGGTAGCATCATCCTCATTTTAGAGAGGAGTGCACTAAGGTGAGGGAGGTCCAATGACCTGCCCAAGGCCACACTGTAAGTTAGAGGTTTTCTGGCTCCTTGGTTGGCCATTTCTCTTCCCTGCATGCTCTACAGTGGTGGATAGAAAAACAAAACCTCTGTCTTTTTTTCTGGTGGCTTTCATTTAATCGTTACTATGAACCAAAATAGCACAGGAATGGTCTTTATGGAATAATAACAAAACCACCCTTAGATATAGTTCCAATTAATCTCCTTTCGTGGTCATGAACTTCTATATTTTTTAAAGCATAATGTTCTTTACATTAGGGTTTCCCCTGTGGGTAAGTATATGGGATGACATTACTTTGCCTTTTCTTTCTTAGTAGGCCAGAGCTAATATTCTCTTTTCAAAAATCCCTTGACCATCAAACTGATCTTTTCAAATGGAACGGCTCATTGTACTTCTCATATGATCCCTTCTGGAGAGCAAACTCCTCTTTAAGCATCAGTCAATGCCTGACTTCTGCATTAAGCCAGCACTCACAACATTGATGGTGACGGTCATGGCAAGGATGAGAATTACTGCTGGTTGTGGAGAAACTGAGGCTTAGAGAGACTGAGTAACTTGCTCAGTGTTGAACAGCTAGTAAGCTGTGGAGCAGAAATTACTGATCCTCAGAAATATTTGTTAAACAAATGAAACCATCGTTCAGACTCACCCTTATCTAACCTTACAGCTGGAGTGAGTAACCATTATGGAATTTTTAAAAATGTTCCATGAAAAATATCATTAGACTACAGCCAACTGAAGTAAAATTGGGGTTGACAAAAATTTGCTGGGCACAGACTCAGAATCACGTTTATTATTCACAGACCAGAAGCCATATCTTTGGAAATCCATTTTAAATAAATCCCTCGGATTGACTCCCACACCCCACACCTGCTTTAGGCCGGCCTTGTTGCGGATCTGACACTGAACTTGCTTTATGATGACAACTCATGGGAGCTAGCTTGAGAAGCTGGTGTGCTGGTGGAAAGTGCCCTGGGTACTTTTCCTACAACTTGGGAATGCAGAAGGGGGAATACCTAATACATTTTGTAATACTGCATCTCTCAGCCGGATATCACCCAACCTGGAATTCCCCAGAACATCTCTCCACAGCCATTGTTGTTCTACATTCCGAATAGTGCAATGGGAAGTGATGAGACTATTAAAACAAACAAACATACACAACCCTGGATACCCAAATCCACCATGGAATGAGGAGTGTGAGCACTAAAATCAGAGATTGCCAACAATAGCGTTTTAGCACAGAAACAACCAGCTGGGTTAGCACACCTTCAAAAACATGGCGCATCACACCAGATCCTGTCCTCCACACGCTTTCTCTTTACTCCACGGAGCCCAGATAGTACTCTCTACCCGCGACAACATGGGAAAGCAAAAAGCCTTTGAATACATCCTGAAAATTAACAAATTAAAAGACCGAAGTCTCATCTTACCTGCTGTGTTGTTTCCAGTGGAGAGCAGAAATTTTGTACAACCAATCCAAGAAACAGAAGTATTAAGTTTTGTAGCATAGCGAGAAGATATTTGCAGCTTCTCTGTGCCAAGCACCTGTCAGAACTATTGCCCTATTTTAACTTCGTCTGATGAACTCCCAGTGAATTCTGTCTCATTTCAGTGTCTGTTTTTAAATCCTTCCCTCTCCTTTCCCTGGACTGAACCAGATGATTTGTGGGATCCGCCTCTATACAGGAAAGACGGCAAATCCAGGGGTTGCAGTGACACTGGCCACCTCGACTGTACATATATGCCCTGGCTGAATGACAGGATATCCTGAAGGGGCTGCGGGAGGAACACGATCCGGAGTTTGTGTGCCTCGTGAAACTCCCGAGAACAAGCCACTGCCTCCCTCTGCTCTGCCTGTCCTGCCTCTGGTCCTGCCTGCTCCTGGACCCAGAGACCCGCCAACATCCCCACAACCACACCACGGAAAACTGCAGCCCTTTCTGGCTGAATCCAAGCTTGCTGCCTGGCGGCATCTGTAGGAGTGCCCATAAATGGTACAGTCCCCTGGAGGGAATATTGCAGAAGCCCCTGCCCTTGACTTTGAAGACTAGGGGTGGCCTCACCTGGTGTGGTTGGCAAACTACTGCAAAGAAATGTCTCTTTGCAGATGTTGACAGTAGGTTTTTGACTTGTCCTTTCTCATCTTCCTTGTCAGTTCAGGAACAAAAGACTGAACCTATAGGTCTCAGCTTGCAAGGGCCCCTCTTTAAGGATCTAATGCCACTTCCTCTGGGAAGCCTTCCTGTCCTGCCCCTCTGATAGCATCTTGGAAACCCTCCTAGCATTATGCACACAATAGTATGATAGCCTGGTCACATCTATCACAGTTCATGTCTGTGTGTCTGCCTCCCATGCCCAGTTGTGAGTTCCTTGGGGACAGGCACATGGCCTTCATCATCTCTGTACCCGTGGTCACTTACAGCGGAGGCTTACACTTGACAATAATAAAAACTAATAATAATAGCTAACATTTGTTGAAAACTTAGTATATGCTAGTTATTAGTCTACGCCTCTCCATGGATTAACTGGTTTAATCCTCATTACACTTCATAAAATATTTATAATTATTCTTTCCATTTTGTAGATGAGGAAACTGAGGCAGAGGGGTTAGACAACTTTTCTAAGGTTATACAGCTAGTGAGTGGGAATCCAGTTTTCATATTGTGTGAATTTTAACTACTACCCTCTACTACCTAAGACAATAACTGTTATGCATAAACACATAGCAGGTGGTGCTTTGGTCCCACTGATGTGAAGGGAAAGTGTCAGGAAGGATAAAGTCTGGGCTTATCAGCAGGGTGGGCTTAGGGGGTTACATCTCATGACCCTGAGTTAACAGGAGGACTCGCACAGTTATAGAGACTAGTTTTGGTAAAATGACTTCTTTCTCTGCCAAGTCTTTCTCTTTTAGAATTTTTGAAACATGACATTGCACTCATCAATAATCTCAGAAATGTCCAATACAGATAGCTTTCAGAAGCTCACCCAGAGGTCTGAATGGGAAGATGCCCGATGAGGAAGGCCTTACATTCCCTTGGTTCAGTGGGTTTCAACCATGATTTACAATCCTGGAGGAGCTTAGAAATAATTCCTTGAAGTCTGGCCCTACTCTAAACCATCCAATCAAAGCTTCTGGGTGTGGAGAACAGGAGTATTTTTCCAAGCTTCCCAAATGATGCTACTTGCACAGGACTGTTGCTAGAGCCAAAATTATGGTAACTGTTATTCTGGGAAGTCAGTAAGGGTTTGAGGTCTATCTGTTACACAGCTGTGTCACTCTGACTGATATACCAGGAAAAGTGTTTGGAAGCTCCTTTCTGACTCTTTCCTCTTTGAAGGGCCTGGATAAATATTTGAGGCTCAGAATGTTCTAGATCCCTGGGAAAATAATAAAATGAACTCATCCTTGCATTTTTTAAATAGTTCTGGAAAATGCTGCACGGGGTGCTGGGAAAGGAAGAATTGTCTCATCAGGCAATTTGGAAAAGTCTGCCTCTTATGTCCCTTTCTCATTAAGTGGCCATGCTCATTTGCCTATTAAAGGTTCTGAGAAGGACAGCAGTGAAACCTAAGGTAACAAAAGCAAGGAAAGACAGTTCCCCTTTTCTTAACGCACGGTTTTCCAATTTTTTAAGAGTAAGAGATGCTTTTTCCCTTTGCAAACTAGCCTAACAAGCTCCAGATTTAGTGCTCTATTGATCTATATTAGGGAAATATGGTCCTAGACTTTAGCAGGTTGAATATTCTATTTTTAGAAGTTAGCCTGCCAATGGCCGTGGAGACTCCATAGGACCTGTTCATTCACCTATCCACAGCTGCATTAAAAAACACACGTAAGTCACATGACTTTGTTTAGAAATTGAGTATTTTTGTTAATTTTTATTCTGTTAGGCTCACTTGAACAGAGATTCTTTAAATTATTTCAAATTCTCACCACTGTTTTTCCCAAATGTACCTGCAATCAACAAGTAAGGTGCTCAGAATGGTGCCTAGCACATAGTGGGCACTCAGTCACTCTTAACCATTATTATTACATAATTAAAAGATGCCAGCTTTGTACACAACTGCCACACAAATCTCTACCTAGTCCAGTGAAGCTGCAAGGTGGGTCTGGATTTCCTCTGTCCTGCTGATATGTGTGTCCCTTATGGGGTGGGATGCCACTTTACTGTGATTCATATTCCTTTTTGCAGCTTAATTAATCTCTGTCTCTAGCATTCAAAGCTGTTTGGACACAACAGTTTTTAATCAGTAGTATTTCACAGGCAGTTTGCTTTTAACAGAATTCTCTGCTGTGTTGTCAGCTCCTTAAGACCTGGGACTGGCTTTCTTCTGCCCAGGCCACCCTTCTGCACTCACTGCTTCCTCCTGCATCCTCCTCCACTCCCACTCACCTCCTTTGTCCCCAGGATCTGTCCCCAGTGCTGGTGATGTGAGAGGATTCATTTCATGACTGGACTCTGCAGAGACTTTTCCCATATTGAAAAAGGAAAAAGAAGGGCTAGGACACTTCCTGGGTGACACTGTTGAGCATCACCTGTGGCTACAGGATTCTGGACTGTTTGTGTTTAACAGCTCCTTTCTCTATGGCATGCCAGTTACCGAGATTTTACTCACTTTGAATAATAAAACATTTTGTGTGGGGTATGAGTAGCACTCACCATCACCGTCATTACCAATTCCTCTTTCTCCTTGCCCTCCCTCTCCTCTTCTCCTCCTCTTCCTCCTTTGTCTTGTTCTTCTTCATCTTCATCACAAACTCAGACCACTCTTAATCTTTAATTAATTTAATTAGTCTTACACGTGTCAGATGCTTTAAGTCTTTAACTAATTTTACTTTATTACAACCTTGTGAAATAGACTGGACAGAGGAATGTATGTTGATTGGGTAGATGTCAAAATTGAGGCATAAAAGAACTGAATGTTTCTTACAGGGTCAATTGGCTAGTAGGAACTAGCAATAGCTGAACAGTAATCTTACTCTGATCATAGACTCTGCCTGTTAGGGTACACCACATGCTGATAGCTGATGCCTAAACTACTAAATGCATTATCTGTGGTTCATCTAATTCAGTCATTAAAATGCTGAACTGCTCTGGGTGCTGTCTATTTGTTGCCACACTGCAACAAGGCCATGGACACAGAGTCCTGAAAATGGATATAAAATAAAGAATATGGTTGAGATTCCTATAGCCTGAGGCATACTTGGGCCAGAGCTGAGTGTCGGGTCACTGAATCCCAATAGACTGCATGGTCTACTAGTCTTGTCATCCATTGCACACTGTGACATGGGCAAAGTGGATGGATTGAGCTTCCTTTTCAATGTAAAAGGAAGAAATGGGTACCATCTCAGTTTTTCAGAGCACATGATGAAGTATATACCTGACAGGCATGCCTGCCTCTACTTAGTGGTTTGTTTATGGCCTGGAAAAATCAATCTTCCCCCAAAGAGCCACTTGACTAATTCCTATCCTTCAAGTGCTTGATTGAGTCCACCTTCTCCATGAGATCCATGCAGACTACTCTGTTGAAAGCCGCTGCATGCACCCCCCACCCCAGGAAGCCTGGCCCCTGCTTCCTCTTACCCTGATCTTCTTTTTCCCTTTCCTTGGCACATGTCACTTTCTAAGTCACCATACTATTCACTTGCTTATTTTATTCATTGTTTTCTGTTTCCCCGATTAAAATATGTGCTCATTAAGAATGGGGTCTTTCGTTTGTTTAACTGATTTATCTTAAATATCTGAAAGTGCTTGATCTATAGGAAGTGCTCAATAAAAATAATTGAGAGAACAACTCACCGACATGAAAATGTCTCAGCTATATTATATAGATGACTAGGTTAGATAATGTAAGTAAAATACCACCGTCCTCAAAAAGCTCATTAAAACATTCTTCTTTTTTCATTAAACTCCCTGATCCACTTACAAAATCAGTTCATTCTGCTCTTTATACCACTCAGCTCTGCCATAGCACCTTCCTCTAATGGATCATTCTAAAATCTCCTTGTTTCTTGGTGAGTTTTTCCACATCTTATTCTGTTGGATTATTATTTTGATGTCTGGGAAATCAAATTCTTGTAACTTGTATTAAGTATTTTTCTATTTCTTACAAATGAAGTGGTTTTCATCCACAAAGTCCCAGACTCTTTCCATATATAATGAGTAATGATTCAGAAAAGGTAGTTGCTTTAATACATACAAGGGTCTGGCTCTGGTTTGGCCCCAAGCTGCTGACCCTGACCTTGGGCAAGTCCTTGAACTCTATGATAAAATAATGACATTGGATGAAATGATATTTACTCTGCTTCTTCACATTTACAGGATTGTAACATATTTCTTTTCACATTTCTCACCCTAAGGAGATTTCTTCCCCTCCAAATTTCTATAAGTCTTGAATATTTTGGTGCTTGGTATGAATTTTGGGTGCATCTTAGAGGAATACAGGTAAATTATTTTCTCTCTCACGTATCTGAGATTGCTTTAATTCCTTAATATTACTTCCTTAAAGGATACAGACAGGACAATCAATGATTTTGAGGAAAGGGTAGAGGGTATATTTAATAAAGTTAAGATTCATTGCCACAGTGATATTTTGCCTAGCTATTTCATCAAGCTGCTGAGGCAGATATGATGCTGAACCACATGAAATAGTCACTCTTTTAGGTAAAAGATGCACTAATACCAGTAACTTCCTATGGCGTACCCTAACATGGGCCTGTTTAGCACTGTCCCTTAATTAGAAAAGAGTCTAAGCTTTCAATCTTCATAGAGAGGTACCCTTTTACTTCATTTCTCAGGAAATGAATTTTGTAGGAAGGTTATTATTATAGATGTATAAGATATGTGATGTCTTCAGGTAGCATGTACACCAGGATCACAGCTTTGCCTGTGTAAATGCTTCCCATCCTACAGAAAGGGCCAGATGAACAGACAGAGAAATGTCCACGCCTTCACCTGGCCCCCAAAAGCCCTCCTGGTTCCTCTCATCGTCCTTTGAGAGGGTAAATAAACACGACTGCTTGTTAGTAGGAACTGACAGGGCAAAAGAGTTTCCTGCACACCCATCAGGGCTCGGCCTCTCCAGAGTCAGCTTTCCCAAGTAAGGGATGTGTCCAAACACGTGTGTCCCTGTCCTCCTGACCCTTTCCTGTTCCTTTGTTAGTTCAAATCTTCCCATGCAGCAAACTTTCTTTTTTGTGTGTGTGATTTTGTTTTTCCTCTTTGTGGAGAAAAGTCAGCAGGTCCTGCTTTAGGCAAAACTGTGAAGTTGACAAAGTTTTTCTTTAGCTTCCTCTTCTACTTCCCCCTCAGCATCCTTCCTCCCCCCATTCTTTCATTCAAGCAACATGTACTGGGTGCTCAGCACCCCCAGAGCACCTTTCTGCTTAGGATGTGATTTTATGAAAACATCCTAATTCTTAACTAGGGTTAATTTTCATGAATTATTAACCAATACTTATTATTAATCATTTGGTATTTACTTAATAATCTTTGGTATTCACAGGATCATCATGAACATTTATCCACCCAATTTCTCAAGAATCATGTTTGATTCTTTTCTTCTCCACTATCAGCAGCAATTCCTATTGGTTCTACCTCAATAGGTAGAATCTTATTAAAATATGACCCCTTCGTCGCCACCACTGTCCTCTTGGTTCCAGCTGCCATCATCTCTTCCTTACATTATTGTAGTGACATCCTGCTTCACTTCTCTTTCTTCCTTTGCCTCTCCACCCAAATCCATTTTTCAAACAGCAATCAGAGTTAACTTTTTCAAAAAAAATCCTCACCCGAGGATATGTTTATTGATTTTAGAGAGAGAGGAAGGGAGCGAAAGTGTGAGAGAGAAAAACATTGATGTGAGAGGAAACACCCATCGGTGGCCTCCCATACACACCCCAGCCAGGGACCGGGAATCAAACGGGCAACCTAGGCATGTGCCCTGACCAGGGCTCCAACCCGAACATTTTGGTGTATGGGATGAGGCTCCAACACCTGAACCACCCGGCCAGGGCCAGAGTTAACTTTTTTTAACCTGAAAATAAAAACCTTTATTACATGTGTGTTTTTTTTTAACATGAACTTTAAAGAAAAGAGGGAAGAGGATTTATTTGCCTTTCTAGGCCTTACTTATCCTCAGCTAGCGCTCCAGCTCTTTGCCCTCCAGCACGGGGCCATCTGCTCGGCCACACCGGCCTGGTCGTGAAGTGGCGCACACAGCAAGCTGGCCCTGCTGGAACTGTTCTTCTACAAGATCGCTGGTGTCGGCATTCTTCTTCCTCTCGTCATATTTCTTCTGAATTGTCTTTGATCCTTTTTTGTTTAAAATCTCTTCCTCTTCAAAGGTCATCTCGGCTCCCTTCTTCTGGCCCAGGGGAAGTGCGTAGTGGGATTTGTACCACTGTCAGGACGGTGTGCTGTCAATGAGCACGGTGCCGTTCTTTACTAGGGTCTTGGTATGGACCAGATCATTGTTGCACGCGTTGTAGACAACATCAATAATCCATGTTTTGCATATACAACACTCTGAGCCCCAGAAGTTGCGATCAGAAATTAAATTTATCCAAGAATAGAAGAGGAACTGTGTTTCAAGAACCAAATGCTGTAACAAGCCATAAGCGAGTCCACTGAGGGTTTGGGGTGGGCTGTCTTTATGTGTAAAGAGTGCAAAAAGGGTTTAGTCCAGTGAGATTCAAGCAGTAAGTTCATTGGCTTGAGGATGGGGAGGGATTCTTGGTGGAAGTCTATTGGTCAGGAGAGTCTCAGTCTTCTGTAAATCAGGCATTTCATGGGAAATCAGTTCTTAAGCTCTGTGATTCTGAGGGCGCATGCATGAGATTTTGTGCTGTACATCCTCCGGTTCCATTTTAGGTTGAAATCCTTCATTGTACTCAAAAGCAGAATTGCTGGTGTAGGTTCATAACGTGGGAGCTTCCTGAGCAGGATCTGAAACTGGCCTGTGCTCAGAAATGCAAGGAGAGGCAGAAGAGAGAGGCAGATGGCTCCAGAGTCATAGACGGCAGGTTTAACAGGCAGGGGGACTTATGAGGCTTGTCTTGATCTCCCACAAGACCAGTAGGTCTCCTCATGTGCCTGCCAGAATCTGAAAGTTTGATTAGAGGCCTTAACCGGGTTCAGCCACATATTTGCTCCAGGTGATCTCAACAACACCTTACTCTCTCATGGCTATGTCCCCAGAACAGCTCCCGCTGTGGGAATGCTGCATAGAATGTATAGTCCAAGGATGGGGAGGGGGTGAGGAGCCTCTGACAGCTGGGGTCCGGCTCTCCAGTCATGTCCTCTGGCTGACCTTCTCCAACAGCTGAATCATCTGATAATTCTGCTTGATTTTTTGAGGAGCTCCCGTAATGTTTTCCACCACGGCTGTACCATTTTATATTCCCACCAGAAGTGCACAAGGGTTCCGATTTCTCCACATCCTTGGCAACACTTGTTATTTTAAAATTTTGTTGATAGTAACCAACCTAATGGAAGTAAAGTGGTATCTCACTGTGATTTTGATTTGTGTTTTCCTAATGCTTAATGATATAGAACATCTTTTTATGTGCTTATTGAATATTTGTTTATCTTCTTTAGAGCAATGTCTATTCAAATCCTTTGCCCATTTTTAAATCACGTTGCTTGTTTTTTGTTGTTGAGTTGTAGGTGTTTGTTATGTAACCCGAGTATTAATTATTTATTAGATATATGATTTACAGATATTTTCTCTCATCCCCTTGGCTACCTTTTTACTTTGTTGACAGCATCCCTTGATGCACAAATGTCTTTAAATTTTAATGAAATCAAATTTATTTTTTCTTTTGTGGTCTCTACTTTTGGTGTTATATCTAACAAATCATTGCCAAATGAGTGTCATGAAATTTTTCCCCTATGTTCTCTTAAAAAGGGTTTTTTTAGTTTTAGCTCTTATATTTTCATAATCTTGTATGTTTATGTATTTGATGTAGAAAAAATTTCTACTGAGGCTGTTTCTTTAAGAAGACAGAACATGATGTTATATTTAATAAATACATTTATTAAAGCATTTCAGTTGAATCTGGCCAACAATCAAGGGTGCAAAAAACTCAAAGAGCATAAAAACGTGTGAGACAATGAAAGAGGAAGAAAGAACAGGAGAAGAAGGTGGAGGAGGGAAAACAGGAAAAAAACCCCTTGTAGTTGAAAGAGTAAAGATCTGATTTAGTAAACCAACTCTTAAAAATACACCCACTGCTATAAAGGACACATGAACAAAACCAAGGGGGAGGGTGGAAGCAAAGGAGGGAGGTGGGTTTGGCTGGGGTGGGCTGGAGTGGTGGGGGGAATATGCAGACAGCTGTAATTGAACAACAATAAAATACTTAATTAAAAATACACCCACCGCCAACATTTGTTATAAAACAGTGTATATTTTAATGGTTATTGAAATTTTTTGCACCCAGGTTATTGAAAATAATTATAATGAAAAAATCACTATATGTTCTGGGGAACAAATTAGGTAGAAAACAAAAGTTTAAAAAATCTCATGTGCTTCAGTCATGGCTCATTTTGCGGTCTTTTGTGGCTGCTCTAAAGGCATAGGAACCACCCCGGATAGTCCGCAAACCACTGAAAATGGTCCAAAAAGGAGAGTGAATGGGATTGTAGCAAAAATGAATGCAAAACCGTGGATCTAATGAAATTAACTGAAGGTGTTGTATCAGCCAACACAGGGCAAGCAATTTCTTAAGTTCACAAAAGTGTGGGTGTGGTCAGGACAGAAGTTGAAGGGAATAAACCTCAAGTTCCTTTCTTCCCTCACTTCCCTTCTTGCCCTGGAGGTGACAGCAAGGGACAGACTTTATCTTGTCCCAGGGCAGGATGCACTGCCGGATTTTAAATGTGGTGTTTGCCCTTTTCTGTCATGAGAGAGGTGCCTTCTGGAATCACAGAAGGCAATGTCCCTTCAAAAGGCAGATCCCCAGGAGCCACTAAGGAGGGTCCCTTCAAGGAATGCAGGTAGAACAGAGGGCCTAATGAGACCACTTTGAAAAATGGTAAAGTTGCAGAGGACATGGAAGGCTGAAGGTGATTCTGTCCTAAAGGTGGCAGATGCTAGAAAGAATACCTGATTCTCTGAGCCTGGGGTTGGCTGATGTCCAGGAAGGCGGCGCTGGGCACGTTAGCCGAAAGGGCCAGTCTCTGAAAGTGGCATCCCTGGGAGCACAGCAGTTTCCACTGCCACTCTCAACATGACAGTGGCCTTCCCTGGGACCAGGACACGACAGCCTGCATGGGGAACCGGGGTCAGTGGGCGCCATGGCAGCGAGGACCTGCAGCATGTGCCTGTCATAGTTACTCTGTGTGGCAGGAACAATGACAGTATCTGAAACTCCAGTTTTCTCTTGGCCTGAGTGTGGGTACCACATGAACCCCCCTTTTGGATTATATGATGCCATGGGGTTTGTGGACAATCAGGAGATAATCTTGTAGAAAAAGATACCAGATTTCATGACAAATAAGGTTCATGGGGAGCGGTTCATGGAGCTTACATTTCAGTAGAGTGAGAGTGGCATTTTGGACTTTGTACTCGAGTTGCCACCTGTCACCTTTCAAAGGAGGATTTTTCAGTCAAAATACATGGAAAATGCAGCTTTGGGCCTTTGACAGTTTCATCTTCTGTGTGTATCTCTCTGGTTGCTAATATACCACACCCGTAGTGTCCAAAAACTC
The DNA here is from genome assembly GCA_028533065.1 of Trachops cirrhosus. Lineage (NCBI taxonomy): Eukaryota > Metazoa > Chordata > Mammalia > Chiroptera > Phyllostomidae > Trachops > Trachops cirrhosus. The sequence goes on from CM052539.1 coordinate 12,392,321, forward strand.
CATTTCATTCAGGGTGAGCTTGAGGATCTGTTTTGGGTGAGTAAAGTGATTTGTTTTGTTCCTACCGTCCATGCCAGTCAAGTCAGGAGAGAGGTGGCTGTGGAGGGAAGGCAGAGAGAGAAAAGAGGCGCCGGGCGGCTGAAAGGGCGATTGCTTCCTTCAGGTGAGGGCAGAGGGCAGAGGGTCTGGCACACCACCGTGGTGATACTGCAAGCGCTTCTATGTCTTATGAATCATTATGTGCTATTCTCAGCATTTGCTTAAATTATCTCACAGATTTTCAACAATCCTATGCGGTAGATACTATTCCTATTCCTCATTTATCTGTGTGGACATGGAGGCATGAAGATGTAATGTGCCCAAGGCCGAGTGGTAGAGTTTGGGGTCCAAATCCAGGCAGTTTGGCCACAGATTCTGAACTCTTCTTAATCTCTGTTTTTTTTCTGCCTCTTGGCCATCAACAGATACAGGAGGTGAGGAGGGCAGTGTTCATCGATAGCCAGCACTAATGGTGTGACTCAGATCATTTTAGTAGCAAGTGAAGAAAACCCAGGTCAAATTGGTTGAACCCAGAGGGACAGGCAGAGCAACGTGCTGAGCTCTGTGGGTGGACGCAGGGATCCGAGCTGAGCCCGGGCCTGCACAGAGCCATGTTCTGATGCGGAAGACCAAGCGTTTGCAGTCAGGTAGGGAATTTTGACAGAGGTTTTAGCAGACAGCTGTGTTCCCATAATTGAGTCCAGTGCAAACTCTAGCCGTGTGTACACCCAAGTTGTTAAATTTTTTTCTTTCAAAATGACTGTGCTCATTGTTCTCTCTGATTATGGAGGTTTACTTTTCTTGCTGCATTCTGTAGACAATTCATTTAGGAGGATCAGGACCCAGATGCATCCTTTTCCTTTACTCCAACTAGAGACAAATGTGCCATTTTAGAGTCTGCCCCTTTGCTCTCTACTCTCTATAGTATCTCAGCGTAAAGTTCCAGTTATTTTCTGCTATCATCGGCTTCCCCTCTCCTCCAGCAGGGCAGAGGATGGAACACTTGAAGCGGACTGGCAGGAACCCAGTACTGTTGTGTCTGATTTACAAAGTGATATTTATGCCCTATTCATTCCCAACAATGGCACAAACAGTTCCCCGGGACAGTGATAGAGCTGACACACCAATATGAGTGGTCCCGAGTTCATGAAGACCTTGATAGGTCAGGTGCTAATGATAAATCAGCTGCTTCCTGCCTATTCATTTATTCAGTTCACTCATTTTTTTCAACTCATAGTTACTGATGACCTACTATGTGTCAAATGCTGTTCTAGCCCCCTTCCCTTCTTTCTAGCTCAGAGGTGAGCAAACTTTCTCTGGAAAGGGTGAGAGAGTAAATATTTTAGGCCATGCAGGCCATAGGATCTCTTTGGCAACTACTCAAACCTGCAACTGCAATGTAGAGGCAACTATAGACAATATATAAACTAATGAGTGGGGCTGTGTTTCAATAAAACTTTATTTACAAAATAAAAACCTGAAGTTGCCCGGTGGGTCCTGGTGTGTTGACCCTCTCCCTCTAACTTAATTCTAGCCAGAGTCCATCTCTACCCCTTATATTTCATATTCCTTTTTCTTCCCAAATTGCAGAGCAGAGGAACCCACTAGTTAATTGATGGGTCAAGTCAATTGAGTTCTGGTCCCAAAGATTCTGTAGCTTGTTTCTTGTTCCACAATAATAATAACAACAATAATGTGATCATCAACAACAGTAATAAGAGCTGACAATTATATAGTACTTATCATGTGCCAATCAGTGCTCATAATCATTTTCCAAAAAGCAACTCATTTTCATACACACACACACACACACACACACACAAACACACATAATTATTATTTTTGGTAGTATCATGTATATTTTGGTAAAGTAAATAATACCTAATATATCTTGAGCTCCTACAAGATACCAGATGTCAGGCTAAGCATCGTTTGTATATTATGTCACTTGACCTCTCAGTAGCCCTTTGTAGGAGGTATGACTCTCATGTCCATTTTACAGCTGAAAAATTGGAGTTCCAAGTAATTCAAGAACTTGTCTCAGTCAGCAAGTGTAGACATGGGACTTGTTCCCATGCCTCCGAATCTTATGCTCTAACCACTCCGCCATAATAACTTGTTTGTGCTAGAGGAGAATTCATAAATTAATAAATTCCAGACAGGAGGGTTTTACTATGATTCTGTTTTATTTTTAAATTTAAAAAATTTCCTTTAATGGTGCAAGCTTTTCAGAAGGCAGAACACAAGATGGTCGTGTCTCCGGTGCTTGGGCATTTTGACGACTGTCATTTGTAAACACAGTGCCCAAGAGACCTCATTAAACCAACAGTACAATGGGACGCGTTAAAACCTAAGTGCAGCTGCTCTGTGAAGGAATTTCGCCTGTGGGATGAAGCCAGACCTTTATCAAGCGAGCAGGGATGGCGCTGGGCAGAGGGCACCGGCTGCCACTCCAGCCTGTGGCCCTGCTGTTGACAGCTGACAGCCACCCGACTTGCCTGGGAAGGGGTGGTCTTACCCATAGATTCGTCTTTAAAGCTGCCTCTTTCGTCTCTTTTTGTTGTGTGGCTCAAAAGAGTCGCTCAGCTGGTGTAGTGTGGTCAACAAAAGGAAGCTCTGTTTGAACAGGAGCAGGGCAGGCCTGTCTGGGGAGGCGAGCTGAACTCGTAGGCAGTGGGCAGCACGGGTGTTGAGTATGAATTTGAGAGCTCAGATTCTCCTGGTCTTTGCAAAGTAGGGCTGCCCTGGGTCATGCGCATGGTTTGAGGAAATCCCCGGCCTCCACATGAGCAAATTGTTTTGTAGAAGCATTTAGTCTTTCTGGTAGAACTTTCATTTAGTGTTCCGCGAAAGGAGAGCAATTTCTCTCTCAACTCAATTTAAAGTGCTACAGACAAAGTCAGCCCCAAATGCCTTTTCCTTTATTCCCTAGATGCTATTACAAAGATGATCAGAAAAATCGTGGAAAATGCAATGATTAGGTTTTGGAAAATCTGAACTTCAGAGTCAGTTCTGTCCCAGAGAACTGTATCATCTTGCATTGGTCTTTTCAGCCGGGTTCCCGTGCCTTTGTCTGTTAAGTAGTGGGGTGGAGAGAGATGACTTTTAATTTCCTTTCTGGTTCTGAAATGTTATAGTTACATTTACAAATGTAAATGACTTAGGAAAACTCTTTATTGTTTTTAAGTGTTGCTACAGAGAAATCAGAATGAGAAAGAGGAGAAGGCTTCTCTTCCTGTACCTAGTAAGGTCTGTGGGTTGGAAATGACCACAAGTCTTGGGATTGAAGTGGGATATGAGACAGAACTGGTTCCCTTTATAATGGACCTGCTTTTCTATTCTTTCTTTTTTTACTTCCTTCTTTCTTTCTTTCTTCTGTGGCCCAGTATGCATTCTTCTTCCTTTTATGACAACTATTATTATTTTCCTTTGGATAGTGTGGCCAGATTTAGCCAATAAAAATACAGCACAACCAGTTAAATTTAAATTTCAGGTAAACAACAAATAAATGTTTAGTATGTCCCATGCATTATTTTCAGACATAGTTATATTAAAAAAACGTGCTGCTTACCCTGAAATTTAAATTTAATTGGGTGTCTTATGTGTGAACCAGGTCTTCTTTCCTGTTGTCCCGAGTCTGTGTGTTGGGTGACCGGATCTTCACTAGACTTGGGGCTGTGGCAGTGACTATGGAGTGAGTCGCAGAGGTCACTTTGAAGAGAACCCACGCCTGAGAGAAGCCAATACGGGGAGAAGCAGAATTAAGAGGAGAGAATGGGCTGTAATCATTCTGTCCCTTAACAAGAAGGTCTTTAGCAAGCTCTATCCCTAGTTTTTCAGTTCCATGTGCTCAGAATCAATTTTTTTGCTTAAGCTGCTTTGACTCATGTTCTCCATCTCTTGCAGATGAAATTGTTCTTACAGATCCACTCCTCTTATTTTAAAATCTTTTTTCCCAGCCCCTCCTTGTGGCGAGCAGAGGGAACGGGCAGAAAGGACCCAATGTCTGCGGGTCAGGCCGGGCACTTGCTGCACATCTGCCTCATTTAACATCCACAACAGTCCTCCAAACAGGGCCCCTTCTGGCTTTGCCCATAAGGAAGCTGAAGCTCAGAGATGTGCAGTAACTTGTCCCAAAGAAGCATGGCTTTTAAGTGGATTGGCTGAGAAGCTAACCAAGGACTGTTTGACTCAAAATGTACTTTTCCTAACACATGACATTGATAAAATGAGAAAGAGGCTTGGGAGGAAGTCAGGAAGCGGTATTACCCGAGGTGGTGTTAAGCAAATTGTTTATAACATCAGAACCCAGAGACTGAACCTCCTGGGATGGATTGTTTTTTATAGGGAGCTGCACAGGGGCATGTGTTAGGAGCTAGAAGTCTGGTCCCTTTACCTCTTCTTACATTGGTACCATTTTCCATGTGACTTTGTAGTGAACCTCCTGGCTTAATGCAGGCTCTAGCATATGACTTGCTTTGGCCAAAGGGATGTTAGCTGATGCAATGCAAGCAGAGCCTGAACTTGCCTTGAGCACTGGGTTTGGTCCCCTGACTCTATGTCTTTGAGGCCAAAGCTGGGAGAACATACCAGGGCTAGTCCACTGGAGGATGGGAGACGAGTGGAACAGAGCCGAGCACCCCTAATAGCCTCAGCTGAAGCCAGTCTACATCAGCTGACTGGAAGCAGAGTCCCAGATACGTGTCCGAGCTGAGAGGAGATGGAAGAACCCCCAGGCCAATTGAACTCTGGCATGTGAGCAGTGAGTAAATGTCTATTGTATGACAATGAGGTTTTATGATTGTTATACAGAGAGGTATATATACATAGTCTATACACACACACACGTGTGTTTGTATGTACATATATATAAAAAGAATGAATGAACAAAGAAACGAAACAATTAGCTCTTATTATCGGTTCTATGAAGGAAATAAATAGGGTACAATGCTAGAGATGACGTAGTGGGCTATTTAGGGGGATAATGTAGATAAGATAACTGGAGAAGACCTTCAGAGAAGGAGACCTGAAAGATGAGGAGGATTCATGCCAACCAAGAGTCTGAGCAGGGTATTTGGGGAAGAGGGGAGAGCAGGCACAGAGCCTGGAGGATGGGAGAGGCTGGGTCCACGCTAGGAACAGAGGAAACTGAGGTTCCTGGAGGATTGCAAGTGAAGAGGACAGTGGCTTCAAAAGGAAGCTGGAGAAGTCTTACAGGCCAAGATGAGTTGGGATTTCATTGTAGGTGCCGTGGGAAGCTGCTGAAGGTTCTGAAGGGAAACTGGATTGTTTTCAAATGATCTTTTTGGTTGCTATCTGAAGAATAGATTGGAAAGGACGAGTGTGGAAGCAGGGGTGGGCCATTTGGGAGGCTACCATGACAGTTCAGCAACAGATGTCGAGGGAGGGGACCAGGGCAGTGGCAGTGGGAATGAACAGTCGTGGATATAAGAGATGTTATGGAGTCAGAACCCGTGTCTTGATGGGCAGTAGGCTTGAGGTGGAGAAAAAGTTCTATGTAGTTTAGTGTGTATCTCCTTGGAGTAAATGGGGCAGATTTCAAGAAACACCAGTCCAGTATTTTAGATTATTTTCTGATATTAACATGAACTTGGTGGGCAGTTCAGAATGAAATCTTAAAGAATAAAGAAGCATAAGCCTCATGTTTTGCTTTGTGGTTCTGAATTGCTTCCAGCTCAGTGCTTTCGCAATTTGTCTTCGTTTGGGCTTCTTGAGAAGGATACCTTCAAAGAGGGACTCAAAGGGAAGTGATTTATTTCTTTGGGAGGTGGTCCCAGGAATGTTGCTGGGAGAGTAGGGAAGGGACACAGGAGGGGAAGCATCACCACGGAGCAGATTAGTGCTCTGAGCATCTGGGACTGAGGCCTGCTGGGGACTTAAGGGTCTGGGACTCCCAACCACTGCTGGGGTGTGTATAGCTTGACTGGGGCCAAACACTGCTTGAGGGATACCCCTGGGGGCTTTTATTTCCCAGCACTTCACCTGTCATGGTCTGAGGCATGATGGGCTCTGGTGGTCAGAGGAAATCCCCAGGCAAAGAGGTGCAGAGGTTGGCAGTTGGACCCCGTTGCACTGTAAGGGTAAGACCCCCAAGGTGGGGCCTGGACAGCTTTCGCCACCCAGTGGAAATAACACCAGCAGTTACTGGAATGCTCTATGAACAAAACGTGCTGTGGCTTTCTTTCGGAGGATTCGCTGATGGCATGCTCGAGCAAAAGGAATTTACTTTAGCTCTGATTTTTTTTTTTGGTCAAAACACAGTTCTTTTAAGTTAAAAATTTTTTGGTGTATTTTCTGTGATTTCTAAATTTTGTGTCCTTCACTAGGCTCCAAGTTTCTTCCTTTCCTTTTACCTTTCTCCTTGCATGGATCGGGATAAACTCACATGGTTTCTTGGAATTGAATATTGTTTCTTTTGCTCTTGGATGCTGACCTAGTTTCCTAGGGTGGTCATAAGAGATTACCACACGCTGGGTAACTTAAAACAACACAAATTTATCTTCTCACGGTTCTGGAGACCAGAAGTCTGAGATCAAGGTGTGGCAAGGCTGTGCCCCTTCTGAAGGCTCTGGGGGAAAACCCTGCTTTCTTCTTCCCAGCATTCCTCTGCATGTGGTTGCACAGCTCCCCCGTCTTCAAGGCCCCCTTTTTTTCTCCCTCTGTCTCTCCTGTGTGCTTGTTAGAAGGACACTTGTCATTGGATTGAGGGCTTGTCTGGGTAATCTAGGATGATTTTATCTTGAAATCTTCAACTTAATCACATCTATTAAAACTCCTTGTACAAATAAGTTCTCATTCACAGGTTAAGATGTGGACATATCTCTGGGGGGGGTTGCCATTCAACTCACTACAGACCCTAATTGGTTCAAACCTGCTGACATTCACAAAGGCCAAAAGTGTCATCTAAAAAGTAGTTAACGCATCTTTTCAGGATTGACTTGCATGACTGGGTTAACTCAGGCTGCTTCTCTGCTCTTCTTCAGACTTACTGCTCCAGAATACAGGCTTCACACAGAGCAGTCTAACCTCTTGGAGGGTGGTGTGAGGTTGGTTTTATGTGTCAGCTTGGCTGGACTAAGGGATGCCCAGATGGCTGGTAAAACATTACTTCTGTGTGTGTCTGTGATGGTGTTTCTGGAAGAGATTAGCATTCGAATCCATAGACTTGGTTAAGAAGATCACCCTCATCAATATGAGTGGGCCTCATCCTATCTGTTGAGGGCCTGAACAGAATAAAAAGGTGGAGGAAGGGTGAATTTGGTCCCTACTAGTGTGGGGACATCTATCTTCTCTTGCCCTTGGACATGGACGCTGTTTGCTCTGGGTCTTACTTACACTGGGACTCACACCATTGGCTTCTCTGGGCCTGCAGCTTGCAGACTGTGGGACTTCTCAGCCTCTGTAATAAATCTCTTTCTCCATATCTCTATATATCCTATTGGTTCTGGTTCTCTGTAGAACCCTGACTAATATACACAGTTTTTCTGAGTTCTTACCCTGGTATTCATGATGACTAAGTTCTATGAGATTTCAGTGCTGAGTCATTTCAGTGTTGACAGGTTCATAGCTCGGCAGAAATAACAGAGCCATAATAATAGGTGTGATTTTTGAGTACTTATAATGTGCTTGACAACAAGGAGTCCAGGAGGGTTTAAATATCCCCACTTGCAGATGACGACTGAAACTTAGAGAGGCTGCAATTCTTTGTAGACTGTGTTGCTCCAAAAAGCCTTTTCTTTGTTTGAAGGACTGCGGTACTACTTATACCATTTCCAGGGGAGGCTGAATAATGGACCCGGGAGTCCTCTGCTTTCTTAAATCACCCAAGCTTTCATTTTTGCGGTCAGAAAGAGAAGAGCCAAGATGAGACCAGTGGTTCTCAACCAGAGGTGATTTGTGTCCCCCCGGGGGACATTTCACCACGTCCGAAGACATTTTGGGTGGTCACAACTGTGCGTAGGGGCAGGTACGCCCACTACTAACACCTAGTGGGTGGAGACCAGGAACGCTGCTAAGGCCCTCACAGTGCCTACAGAAGAGAATTTTCCTGCCCCAAATGTCAACAGTGGAGACACCCAGGATTAGACCATGTGCTCACTTGCTGCATTTTTGTGGGTGTACGTGGACCCGGTCTTTGTACTGAATACCCAATATTTCTACCTTCAGCTTTATCTCTTCCATGAGGCCTTCCCAGCCCTCCTTGAATTCCCACAGAGGCATCTCCTCTCCCTTCTCTTGTGACAAGTACTTACCTCCTTTGCAACACTGATCGCACTCTGGCAATTACTTGTCTTTCTTCTCTGCTCTGCTAGTCAGGGCTCTCCAGAGACACAGACCTAATAGGATCTGTACAGACATATAGAAACAGACTTACTATGAGGGATTGGCTCATCATTATGGAGGCTGAAAGTCCCACGGTCTGCCGTCTGCAAGCTGGAGGCCGAGGAAACCACTGGTGAAATTTCAATCCACAAACGGTAGAGACAAGCGAGAGACTGATTCTCAAATTCTTGAGAAAAGAAGCTACTTGGGAAAAAAATGAAGCCGTAGCAGCTCAACTTGTACCATAACACGTTCTTAGGTGTTAAAATTTAAATATAAAAAATAAAATCACGAGTGAAAGAAAGACATGTAGGTAAATATTTAAGTAATTGTAGAGAATGGATTTCTAAGAATAAAAAAGATAAAGTATTAACAAAACTGTAGATAGGTGTTGTAAATATTATTAAGAGAAAAACTGAGCAACTCTAACAAAGTTCATATCCCTAACACGTTAGTATGATATTGAAAGAAAACACCAACACCAATGGACGTAACAGAAAAAGTACAATTTGTAAATACAATTCCATGTTATTTGATAAATAGATTATTTTCTAATGCACAAAAATTTAACTCTATTATCTGTTAAAGAAATATAAATAAAAACAAGGAGATATAATTTTCCAACTATGTAATTTTAGGCACAGCTTTAAAAATAATTATTGTTTTAGCAAAGGGGTAACAAATGCCTGCACTAAGCAGAAATGTAAATTGTAACTATCTTTTTGGAATGTAATTCATCCATATAGGCTTGTGTCAAGAGTCTTAGATAATTGACCCCATAAACACACAGACATGTTTATACCAGGTTTATTTATAATAGAAAGAAGGGGCAGTAAGTGTCCAATAATATGAAAGTGATTAAAATATATAAACAGTATACTGGAATGCTGGAATTCGCTACTAACACTGGGAAACTGTTTTTGTGATCTGAGGCATACGTTCAAGATAATTTTAATAGAAAAAGACACACAGCTCAAAACTTCCAGGGATCCCAGGGCCCCAGAACTTCAAACACCTTTTGATTCCAAATTAAGCAAATGTAGTGTTTCTTTCCGTAGGTGTTTGTATGTATAAAACCAGGAGAACAGGCGTAGAAAGGACCAAAATGAAAGGAAATGCTTTAGAATGGTAATACTGTATTATCTGGATTGTGAGATTATTCTGATATTATCTGGATGAGATTCCAGGTGACTTGAATTTTCTTTTTCAGTACATTTTTTTGGCATTTTGGTAACAAGCATATATTTATTAAGTTATATGTAATAAAAATAATATTTTTGAGAAAAAGTTCTGAATCGTAGTACCATAGAATTACTAGACATCATTTCTGAGAGGAACATTTGCCATTTTTTTTAGATCACTGGGGTTCAGAGAGTGAAGTAGCTGCCAAGGGTAAAACTGGCCTTCACCACACATTTAGAAATAGCTTTAAAAAAAGAAAGAAGAAAAGGTGTCTGCTAGGGCCTCATCAGCCATTTGAACAGCAGCTGAAAACTCCAAGAGGTTCTGTCATTTGTATGGATGTCATTTGAGTGGGGTGTCTTGAAGCCTGGCTATCGAATAATCTGTTGGGGAATAATTTAAAAAAAGACTTAATTCTGAGTGAAAAGTACTATTTAGGTACTATTTTTAATTTATTGATTGATTTGTCTGAATAATTGTCAGGAGTCCCTTCTTGCCGTCCCTCCCTTCATCCTTCCGTTCTTCCTCCCCGTCTCCCTTCACCAACATATAGAGAACATCACTGATTTCTCAGGCACTGTACCAGGAACCAGGGAATCCAGAACAGCGGGATACATAAAAACAACGTCCACACTCAAACAAGAGCCTGTAAAACTGGCGGAATGGGAATGAACTCTGGATTGCATGAGCGTCAGTGTCCTGGCTTAGCTCGCGCGCCCTCTGCACCATGCTTCCTCTGGGGAAGTGGAGAAGTGTGCCCCGGCCCGTCTTGTACCCCGCGCTCTTCAACTTCCTGGGGATCTACAATTATTTCAAAGTAAAAACCAAACCAAAACAAAAAAACCTTAAAAAGAACGGTAAGAGACAGGCACTTTAAAAATGATCAAAGAGGGCAATTTAGGTGAAGACACAAACGGACTATTTAAATGTGAAGCAGGCAGTCTCCGCGGCTGAGGGTGCAGAGAACTGCAAAACTGGGCAGAGAAGGCAAGCGACTTCTATAGGACCAGAAATAAGGGACAAGGAAGAGAAAAACAGAAAAGGAGTAAGGAACAGGAAGTCAGTAGAGAACACAGAACTGACTTGGCGTTGGAGACTGGCTGGGCCTACAGCACGTCACGCGTGGTTGCGTGGGACGTGAGCAGGGATCTGGGAGCTAAGTTTGGGTTTGCGGAGGTGGCTCCCTGGCAAGAGCAGCTACGTCTTGGGCCTAGAAATTTATTTCAGCACACGTGTACACAATGTGGTAGAGAAGGAGGGACTACTCTGAGATTGTACAACTCCTTACGGAGCTGTAAAGAAAGGGCTTGGAAGCTAGTCAAGTGCAAAGTGGCGCCTGATGAACATCATAGGCATTTTAGAACTGGAGGTGTTTTTGAAGTTCACCAAGAATTTGAAAACCATCATTTTACAGATAAGGGGAGCCCAAAGGAGTTAGGTGACCTGCTAAGGGTGTAGAACCCTGACGTGACACTTGAGTCATCAAATTTTCCAGATGGTGTGGCAGTGACAAGCATGAAAACTCAGGTTCTACTCTGGATACTAGGATCCCCAGAGGTTTGGAGTTCCAACAGGTGCAAACCATTCCTCTCCGCTGTTCCCAAAGGCGTGCTCTTAGTGTTCTCGCCACTAGGTGGCAGTAGAACATAAGCCATCTAATCAGCGTTGCTACTAAGGTAGTGTGAGTGTCCTTTAAGGAATTGTCATCATCTACGCAGGGTTTTGACCGTCTACCCCCGTTCGGCACTGCTTTATTAACACATGTACATTATAAAACACACCAACAAATAGAATTAAAAGATGATGTAAAGATAAAGTAGGTCACTTTGATGTTTTCATTCTACCATTAGCTAATATCTTAAGGCAGTGTATGTACCTACGGTGAGGTTCCCAGTTAAGGATACTGGATATATGTATTCGTGTTGCAAATGATATCGATAATTCCACCTTCTCGGGGCTCACTTCTGTCAAGTCTCACTATATGGTTATTGTTTTTGCCTTATAATGTGGTTGATTGGCCGGTCCCAGGAATAGGGCCACTTCCTCGTTGTTTGCAAGCATTAGTTTGAACCATATTAAATTGCTGTTTTTCTTACGGAAAAGCCGAGCAAATGTTGGCAACTCCACGTGGTTTTCCTCTAGATACATTCTTTGCGGTCTGCTTTTTATGTGACACAATTTTTTAAACTGCTTGTCCGTTTTGGAAGACTTGACTATCCATTTTTATGTAACACATACATCTACTAACAATGTCCCGAACTGTAATTCGTCACCACATGTTCAAGGCAAAGGGCTGAGGTCCCTCCACGCTGTGGAGCTCTTGCTCCTCCCTCAGGGCTCCTCAGCACCTAACCTGATCACACACCCTCTGACACAGCGCAGAGGTGGGGGCCTGTTGTCAAACCAGATTAGTAAAACCTTACTTCTCATATTTTCACATTAAGAAAATATAAGTTGCTCGAACACGATTTTTGAGATTGCAAAGGATTATCTTGTGGTCCAACTTGCTCATTTTACAAATGAGGAAATAGCCAAGACAAGCCTATTTACATTCCTTTTCGGAGGAATGTGAAGATACAGTTTCACACAACTTTGAACCCCATTAACCACGTGATGTCAACCTAACATGCTCCATTTTACTCTGAAAATGGTGCAGCAGAGAAAGCTTTAAAACAATCCCAGTCTTGGATTCTCTATTGGAGACCTACACTGTCACATGCAGAAATGGTATTCCATTGTCCCCAAAGTTCCAGAAACCTTCACTTCAGCACTAAAATTAGAGAGTTGGGATTGTGGAACCCTTCACAGTTCTAGCCTTGGAAGAAATTGTGCTTAAGGAGAAGTTTCCCAAGTTCTTGTAGCTCCTGAAGCAGGTCTCCTATCTTTCTTCCTCTCTAGGTTATAAACCTAGGTTATAAACCCCTGGAGGTGGGGGCTGGGTCTGATTTGTTTTCCTGTCCACCCCCACCTCACCCACCACCAGTGGTGGATTCCCTGTCTTGCATCTAGAAGGCGGTTAATAAAGGTTGGTTGATGTGGACAGAATTTTCACATAAGACATTTAACTTTAGATGGACACAACCTACCTTGAAAATTGTATCTGACACCAGAGAGAGCTGTCCGTCCTGAGCTATAGTTCTCAGTTCAGTCCAACAGAACTTTCTACAACAGCAGATTTTCTGTATCTGAGCTATCCGACACACTAGCTCCTAGCTACCAATTATCTACTGAGTTCTTGACATGTGTCTAGTAGGAAGGAGGAATTTAACTTTTAATTTTATTTAGGTTAAATTTAAATAACCTTCTGTGGCTAGTAGCTACACACTGACAACATAGAAAATTTAGGTGATAAATTATGAAGTTGTAGCACCTTCAAATGTCAGCATTCTTCACTTGTCCTACAGTGACCTCCTTGGAAACACCTCGTCATTTTGTCCCACCTCACCATCGAGGGGCTGTTCTATGTTCTCCCACTCTCCAAGATCCCCAGGAAATATCCTTTCTCCTAAGTGTTAATTTTGTTTAACCCATTGTCTATGCAGCAGAATTACAATAAAAAATCAAAGCTATAAGCAACCGAGAAAATTATGATAATTTAAAAATGGAATTGATTCTGTTATCCATTCAGGGAAGATGTGTCACGGGTCCTGCCAGAGGGAGCAGTGACAGGACCATTTGGCCAGAGCCTTGAGCTCACTGGAACTCCAAATATTGGCTTCTCTTGAAAGGCAAATGTGTGTTCTGGTCTTTAGGGGTGGGAGAGGCAGGGGAGAGCAACCGGGGGAAAATTGGGACAACTGTAATAGAACAACAATAAAAAATAAAAAAGATCTGAAACACACACACACACACAAGTATCTATATAGATTCCTTTGCTAGTGAAAAGGTTGGGGTTGAGTTAGTGTTTGCTGAGTTTCCCGGCTTTAATCCCGAGGGTGTGCCGTCCCAGTTTCACTCCCACCCGTCCTCCAGGACTTGGCTTCATCAGCACCGACTCAGGATGCCTTCTCGGATCTCCCTCACTAATTGGGTTTCGCTAGGACGCTTTCAGCCTTTGAACCTCTTCTCACAGGGCTGTTGTAAGTACAAATAAAATAATGCACAGCAAGTACCCATTTAGTGTCCGACACGAGGTAAGTGCTCAACAAATACTAGTTGTTCTTATTCCCATAGTAGAGGCGCCCTACCCAGATAAAGAATCTGAGCAGTAGTGAAGTTTCACCAATATTGAGCTTTGGGCCTAAGAATCAAGGAAAAATTGTAAATACGTGAAGGAATTCCAAGGTCGCAAGCAGGCCAAGATGGGTACTGTGGACGGAATGAAATGTGAGTATGGAATGAGGCAGAAGAAGTAGTTCAGGACCAAGTCTGGGAAAGAGAAGAGATTACTGTGAGTCTGTTGTAATTCAAGGCGACTTAAGTGGCAATTGAAAGCATGTGTGCAAGACCATCTGTTAATCATTTTATAATTGGGCAAGGTAACACCCAAACCACAGGTGGCAAACACAAGGCCCGTGGGCTGAACCCGGCCTCCACCTTGTTTTATCTGGTCCAGCACCTTGTTTCTACCTGGCGGCAGCGCTGAGCTCTTGCTTAACAGTTAAGGAGTAGTTACATGTATACAGTCCTAAAATTACATTCGGCCCTTTGAAGGCAACCGTGAGGCTGATGTGGCCCCCGGTGAAAATGAGCTTGACACCCCTGTCCTAAACCATCGAGACATTGGTCCATGTTACCTTTTAGTCCTTGTCCATAGACTTATTAAACTTTTTACATATTTGGAAGGATATTTTGTTGTACATTTTATTAACTTGTGTATTTTTACTTGTTATGGTATTTTTCCCTTTATTTTCTCATAATCTGTCCTACTCATTCTAAAGTAGCCAAGTTTCGTATGTAGCCCTTCACATCTCCTCTGTGCTCATACACACACACACACAAATATTTATTTACAGTTTTTCAAGTGTTTATTTTTACAAAAATTGTGTTATGCTACATATGCTTATTTGCGACTTGCTTTCCATATATCACCTGTATCCAACATCTGCTTGGATTGCTCACAAAAACCCTGAGTTGTGTGCTAGACGTGGTGTCTGCTTTTATTCCTGATTTAAAACAAGCC
>CM052539.1:12407506-12494670 GCA_028533065.1 Trachops cirrhosus
GTTTTCTATTTCTGGAGGAATGGTAGGTACGATAGTCTGACTTGCCCTCTCAGTGAAAGCCTCGAATGCAGGATAACATTTTTAAAAATCCTAAAATGCATTAATGAGCTGTTAGAAGGAAAGAGAATCAAAGAAGTAAACAGGTTACTAAAGATATTTTCCTTCTGAGGACATTTGCTGAGACCCCAAAGAAGCTGAATTTTTATTGTAATGACCTCTTATATATGGAAAAAGTGGCAAAACTAGATTGCATACAAAGTGGGAAATATAAGGGAGACCCCAAGTATAGCTGGGACCCCACAAATCCATAGAGGCTGAGGATGTAAGGGTAAACTAAAAATAAAGCTGCCCATCCCCCTAAGCTGGGAAGAGCAAGAAAATGGTCTGCCTTGAACCTTGGTATTAGATAAAGAGAGAAAAACAGCAATGGATGGATTTTAATTGTATATTAGACATAATAAAAGAGAGAATTGATGAATTGAGAGTAGCCTGAAGAAAATATCCAGAATGAAGCACAAATAAATAAAGAAATAAAAATACTTAGGAAAGGATGAGAAACATAAGGCTAGAGTGAGATGGGCTAACATTTGGAATTTCAGGAGGAGATAAGAGATATATGAGGTAGAAGAAATGTTCGAAGACTCAATGGCTAAGTATTTTCTAGGACCAATGGAAAACACTGATCCTCATGTTCTAGAACTAATCCATTCCCATCAAGTACTGATCGATAAAAAATATAGACTCTGAAACTTCACAGTTTATAATCCTCAGAGAAAGATATTATTTTAAAAGGAGGCTGAGAAAAATAGGGACTGTCTATAAAAAATGGCAATTGAATAGAACTGACTTCTGAATATCAACAATGTAGGCCAGAGTAAAATAGATTTTGTGATTGTACAGAAAAAATAACTGTCAACCTAGAGTTACTCAGCAAAAAAATCTAATAAAATAAAACAAAGGCATTGTAAGGAAAACTAAAACCCAAGCAAGTTTGTTATTGACAGAATCTTAACTACTGAGAATTCTAAGAGGATGCACTTGAGGAATAATAAAAGTGTTTCCAGATGCAATGTTCTTAGATGCAAGAAGGAATGATTAGTGACAAGTTGTAAATATACAGATAGGTCTAAAACAAGCATCAATTGTATAAAACATTTATGGTGATAAGACAGAATTCAGTACACAGAACAAACAATAATGACATGCAAACTGACAAATGGCTGATTAAATTAAAGTGTTTTAAGGCCTTTGTATTGCATGGGAAGAGATAAATATATGATTAATTTTAGACTTTAATAACTTAAGTATGCATGCTAGAATTTATATAGGAATCTAAAGAATAATAAAAATGAGATTATAAATTCCAACTTGATAGAAAAGACAATGGAATAAGAAAAAATTCAAAAGAAGGCAATAAAGGAAAAAAATTAAACACAAAATGTGACACAAGCCAAAAATACAAAATAAGGTGATGAAAGTAAAGTCAAATGCATTTGTCATTGCAAAAAATTAAATGGTAAATATTCCAGTTAGAAGACAAAGATTGTTAGACTGGGTTTAAAAATATATGCAATGTGTTATTTAAAAAATACACATTAAAAATATCAGCATATAGAAAAAATAGAAGTATAAAAATTTAGATAGCAGGCAAATGCTAATCTTAAATAAGCTTGTGTAGTAATATGAATAACTTTAGACTGTAAGACAAAGAACCCAATGAAAAAATAATGAAAGTTACTATTGTACATAATGATAAAAAGTTCAATTCATGAGAAAGATATAAAAATTCTTACTATGTACTTGCCCTCAAAATGCATAAAACCAAAATTAACTGCATAGAATAAGTGACAAATGTAGCATCATACCGTGGAGATTTTAATACACCTTTCTTGGTGCTTGATAGATCAAGTAGACAAAAGTGTCAGTAATAATATGAAAAAATTAAAAAATGCAAATAATATGCATAATCTGATGTTTAATAAAGTATGAAGTGAAAAACTAAGTCTCAGAAGATTTAGCCTGTCACCTTTTATTAAAATTAATAAGAATTAACTTTAGTATATATGCACACAAATGCATCCCAAGAGTGTATTTTACACAGTAAAAGTGTGATGAAGACAAGATTCAGTATGATGATCATTTCAGAAGGGGAGAGTCGGGGGACAGAACTGGGGGAGCACATAGGTAAATGCACTTGTCGGTGTCCTTGCTCATATATTGGATGTGACTAGAGAGGTGATTGGTCCTTATTAAAATAAAACATAAACAAGAACCAAGGATAATGTTAATCCAATTCTGTGCCGCTGGGTACCTATACCTATATGTGTATGTGTATCTGGATCTATCTAGAGATGGACTGCCCAGGTTAAAATTTTGGCTCTGTACTCAAACTCTCTGTACCTCAGCTCCCTCCTTTGTAATATGGAGGCAATGATACTTTTGCTTATCTTATCACATCACGGCGACCATTAAATGAGCTAATACATTTCAAGTCTTTAGATCATTGACTTGTATTAGGGCTCAAAAAACGTTAGCGATTATTATTATTATTGCTTCTGAGAGAGAAAAAACTTTGGGATGTACTCCGATGTATTCATACTCATCCTTGATTTCTTCTTTTCTGACGGAATTAGGGAAGGATTCCTTCACCTCTTTAAGGCTCATTTCCTCACTCAAACTCTGAGGCCCATCCTGAGCTCATTCATCTTCATGTGTAGGGAACTGTTTTGTTTCAGTCTGGCAGATGTGACTCAGCCCTGTATGGAAAACCTGCAGGAGCGAAGTGGTGGGCAGGAGCCAGACCCTCAAACCGGGTTTTCCTGTGGGAATCAGGCCTAGAAAATGCATACTGACTGTATGGCTTGCTCTTGCTGAGACTCCCTCACCCTGGTCTGAAACAGTAGATGTTTATTGCCTGTCTTTAAGGTAATTTCCAAAGCCTGTGTGAATTTTCCCAAGGATGGAGCTAATCAGCTCGCCACCTTCCCCTTTTACATGTGTTATTTTCATTTCTTTGATTGTACCTAAAATGTAGACAACAACATTCTATGTAATAGATAATGAATCCTTCTTTGGTGTAAGACCTAAGAAAAACCATAAAAGCCTGTCCAGACAAGGGTCGGGGCGCTCTCCCCTTGAGAGAAGTGGCCGCAGGGCTCTCATCTTAAGAGAGGACCACACCTTCCCCTTTCCGCCACAGCACTGCTATAGTCTGTGCATTTGTTTTCGTCTTCAGCCACAACACGCAGACTCTGCTGGCAGGAGTCTGCCACATTCGTATCCTCATCCCACACACTGTCCTGCCCTGTCTTGCTTCTCCCATCTCCCAAACATGTATCAGCACGTTTGGGTCAGGAAAACAGAAACCACGTTAGGTATTTCAAGCAGTGAGGGATAGACTAGAGGGAATTGGAAGCTCATAAAACCATTGGAAAGGTGGAGGGTGGGTCCTTAATACATTTTTGTTGATTGAATCGAAGAATTAAATTCACTGAGTACTCACTATATGTTCAAGGACAGGGCGAAGCACTTATACATTTCATTTAATTTGCACAGTGACCCCGTGAAATACGTGCTAGGTAGATCAGCCCCATTTTGCTGACAAGGAAACTGAGGTTTAGAGAAGTGAAGGCTTGTCTATGTCCACGCTGTTCGTAAGTGCTGGGCTGGCATTCAGACCTAGACAGCGACTACGCACAGAGCATCTCTCTGCCCATAAGGTGCCAGTGTTGCAGGGTTATCGTTCATTGAGAAGGAGGGTGGTGGAATATTAACTCATGTTCTGCATTATCAGTGGATCAGGATCTGATCCTATGATTTGAAAATCTGTAGCTTGACAAGGATCGTGTGCTTGAAAATCAAACGGCTGATCTTTGAGCCTTTTGGCCCCATAAAATGTCAGTTTCACATTTTCAACCTCAACTATGTGCCGTGAGCCTCAGCTCAGCAACATAGCTTTCAAAAAGTAGCTTCGAACGGTGCACTTTGGTTCCTTGAATTCTGTCTGGACCCCAGTTTTACCCTGTGCCTAGGCCCTGAGGTCATCCAACAGATTTCTTCATGGAAAATAGAGAGAGGCAGTTTCTTAACTCAAATGCATAAGGACCGAAAGAACAGTGGGAGATAACAGAAAAAAGACTGCGGCAGCTGCGGAAGACCCTGAGCTGGTGAACATCAGATTAGCCAAGGGCCTTCTGGGTTATTATGAATATTAAACTTTATACTGTCAGAATAAATTCCCGACTAGAAAGCTGAAGGGACAATTTAAGAAAATTCAAGTTCCCCAAAATGAATTTGCTGTTTTCAGCAATGACAAATCACCATAGTATTTAATCAGGCTGGTAATTATTGAGTTAGAGGACATAACCAGCATTGTGGCGCAAAGTTAATCTTCGAGGCTAAATATTCACTTACATCATTATGTGGTGAAATGCAGCTAGAAGATATCCAGGAGCTCACTGTGCCGACCGAGTCAGTCTGACAGGAGTCACATCCTGTCAAGGGCTGAACTGCGGGCTGAGCTTCTGTGTGATTGGCAGTGGTTCCAGTCCTGCCAGCAGACACACAATTCCCCGTTGTCCCTGTGATCCGCACTTCACCTTGCCTGTGGGGCAAGAGCGGTTTGATGTGACCTCTTTGAAGACTCGGTGCTGTGTCTCGCCCGTTGTTGGAGGAGGCTGGCGGGCCTGGATACTACAGTAATGGCTGCGGTGGCGGCGGCGTTTCCCTGCGTCTGTCACAGTCAGTAGGTCACATATCCTAATGATAATTTAATAAGCGTATCATTCAAATGGCAGATGACAATGTTTGATTTTGCTGTGGAGGTCAGAGATCTGAAAGTCAAGAGCATTCCATGTCACTGTGTCAGGAGTTCGTAGAGAATTAAATAGAATAAAATACAGTTGTTTTCCTTTCTTATTACATTTTCTTTCATTTAGAACATTATTTGTCATAAAGGACTGCCAATCAAATATTTTATTTTATTTTTCTGATGGTTACAATACTAGTTTACAAATGTATGAAATGTTTTAAAGGCAAAGGGATCATCGAAAGAGTGAAATTTTCAACATTCATTGACAATCACATTGATTATTTTTGTAACTATTTTTGATCTAGGCATATAAATGAATCCATTTATAACACAAATTATTATCATACTGTACACACCTTTGGTAGCTGGCATTTTCCTACTTCAGATATTGCAAACATTTTCTCATCTTAACAAGTATTCTGCTCCTCCCTGTTCTTTTTTGTGGTTGTATGGAATTCCGTGATGCAGATGCATGTGAAAATCAATGGGGCTTCTCATTCATACAGTGGAAAGTCTCTGAGTGTTAGGGTTGGAAGGTGCAGCTTTAAACCTTAGCTCTTTGAGGGCCTCACTTTCCGCAACTATGAAACGGGAACACTGACATTTGTCTGGCTGCCGTGTTGTCATGAAAGTTGAGTTTCTGTGATGCTTAGAACAGGATATGCCAGAAAGGAGTTCTTTTTAATTTTTTTAAATTTAGGTACTTAAAAAATTTTTCAATTACAGTTGACATACAATATTTTATTAGCTTTAGGTCTACGGCATAGTGATTAGTGATTCTGTAACTTACGAAGTGATCACCCAATCAGTCTAGCTCCCATCGGACTCGTGTTTAAGGTGTGTTTATGAGACAGGTGGGTAACACTTCACAGATAGGCCGTGACACTGGGGTCTGTCCTAATTGCCTCGTCTTAAAAGTGGAAAAACAAACCAACCAAACATCACAACCCAAGTTATGGCAAAACTTTGATCTGATAACGCCTCATAATACAGCTCATCAAGTTGAAAGTTACAACAAAACTTTGAAAGAACCAGATCAAAAAACTACGGTACATTTACACAATGGAATACTACGCAGCTGAAAGAAAGAAGGAGCTCATACCCTTTGCAACAGCATGGATGGAGCTGGGAAGCATTATGCTAAGTGAAATAAGCCAGGCAGTGAAAGATAAACACCATATGATCTCGCCTTTAACAGGAACCTAAACAACAAAACAAAGAAGCAAGTGAAATATAACAAAAGACACTGAAATAGAGGACAGGTAGTCAGTGACCAGAGGGGAGGGAATTTCAGGGGAGAAGGGAAGGGTTTACAGGAACAAATATAGAGGACACATGGACAAAACTAGGGGTGTTGGAAAGGGGAGGGAGGAGGGGAGGGATGGGTGGGTGGGCTGGAATGGGAATAAAGGATAGAAACTGTACCAAATAAACTAAACTAAAAACAAAACAAAACAAAACAAAACCTAGCACGCTCTTTTGGAGATTTTCCTTTCAATGAAGGAGGGAAGGTCCTATTTGCAGATATGACTGGGTCTTCCACCTTCGAACAAAATTGCTGATGGGCTCTGATATCGGGAGGGAACTCAGGGAGCCTCTCAGGTTCCAGGGGCTAATGTTTTGATGGATGCCAGTTGTTAACGGTTCTCAGGTTAATACTCTTTTACCTAAAATAGGGACTTGCCACTCGAGCCACTAAAATCACGAGCTGGGAGAAAGTCCAGGGTTCCCACTGTTTCCAGTCCTGAGACCAAACTCTTTGCTTTCCTATGACAAGGGAAAACCCAGTTTAGACCAACTGCACCCTTTGGTGAGCGGCCCTTGTGGGTTAGCCTTATGTTCTGACGACAGGGTAGGGCTGGCAAGAAGTGGTTGCTGTCCTTCCTACAAGGTGCAAAACTTTAGGTCCCGTGTTGCTCACAAGTCAGGATGAGCCAGGGCTTATTTAAAAATAATAATAATTTTAAAACTTTACATTGCTGTCCAGACTAAAAGTAAGCCAGTGTCCCATTTTCAATGATAGCCAGAAACTCTCGTGTCAGGAATAGACAGATGCTACTTTCTGTTGCGGAGAAAGACAATTTTAGGAATAGGTCACAAATCTTTCAGCGTGGAGGAGAGGAACCTGAAGGGTTCTGCCTCTTTATTGTGACAGTGATTTTTACCCCTTTTCTTTTCGAAGTCAGTCCCCTGCAATCGCTCGGCGATGTGGGAAAATATTGTGACAAACACGCCTGTTTACGCTTGCGGCGGGGGCCACGGTTTTGTGTGCGCAGCTCACTGCCTCTGCCCCTCCTTTTCATGGTTGGCGGTCCCCCGACAGCTCAGATTCCTCCGCTGACATCTGTTATAATGAGAGCCCTGACGGGAATAGATTTGCAAAATGATGGACTCACAATAGGACGGGAACTGTTCCCCAAACTTCCCTTGAGATAAGCAGATGGGGTCTGAAAATAGAGCATTTGAACTGATTAGGTCGAGGTGAACGCATTTATTCAGCGCACACTGAAGAGCTATTCTGCCCCTACCCGCACCCCACCCCAACTTCTCTCCCTCCCCCTCCGCCCCTCACCTCCCCCAGTGCAGAAATAGGAAGGTTTCCGATGGCTTCCTTTGCTGGCCTCCGGAACACTTGCCTAGAGACAGGCCTTCCCAGTTCCTAAAGCAGAAGCATGCTGGGTACTTACCTTGTGCCAACTGTCTGAACAACAGAGAAAAACCACCCCTCATGCCTCATAAAGAGAAGCTGGGGCAACACATGGGGCTTTCCCACTCGTCACAAATGACGGCTGTTTGTGCTAGTTAACCTTTTCCAAGCCTGGGTCAGCTCCTGCTGGGAGGCAGGGCAGTCCGCGGAGAGTGAAAGCCCGGCGGGCCCCAGAGTCGCCAGCACGCCGCGGCCCCCCAACACAGGCCACTGCCTTTGCAGAATACCAAACGACCCTGCGTCCGCTCCTCAAAAGTCAGCCCGGCTCCATGTGCCAGTGACAGTTCAGATTCCAGAGGAGACGGGCCTCGGCCTCCAGGAAGACTCCACAAACACACCCCGAAGACTTGGATTTCCTGGTGTGGTTCGCTTGCTCTTTTCAGAGGAATCTTTGAACAAGGATTTCGTTGAATTTGTTCCATTTTGGGCTTTATTATTTTCAGTTTCTCCACTGGTTCCATTAATATAAAGACAAGACGTGTTTGTGTTTTTAAAGCAAGTCAAGTTAGTAAAATATATTTTAATAACTTGTGCCTTACGCCTATTGATTGAAGCAAAACGAAGGACAGTTATAAGAAATACATTCCTAAGAGCCATTCTATGGCTCTCTGGGGACAGTTTTGACAGTGTCAGAGGGGTACTGCTCTCTAAGGAAGTATGATGAAGAAGGGTGCCCATGAAGGGAAATTTTGAAAACAACTTTTCAGAGGGGGAAAAACAAGAAGCTTAAAAAAAGATGGGAGTTCAATGCCCAAGAGAAGGGTTGGTTCTGCCTCACCATTGGAATAGCCACACATCATAAAAGGCATTAGGTTTCTGCCAATTGCAGACTGAAAAGATCAGTGGAAATGCATTTATTGCAGCTGCCAGGATTCTGAAGAACGGAACTCATACCCTCTACTTCATGCCAGAGAAACCCAATGTCTGTAGGGCTCAGATTCTCAAATCCCCTCATCCCTGGCTATCTCCCGCTGCCAGCCCAGACCTGCGGGTTTTTGTGCTAACTCAGCACAGTCTGTGTATGAGGTAGTATTGTTCAAAATCGGGTGTTTGCCTGGCAACCGAGATCCTGAGAATGGAGAAGGAGTTGAGGCAGGGTGGAAATAGTTCATGAATCATGAAAACAGTTAGCAGTGAGGTGCTCCAACACTGGGCTACTGCAGCATAACATTTCAGCCCTTACGTTCTGAAGAAATCTACCTTGGGGTTATACTCTGGCTTATCAAAAGGAATCATAGGGCATCCACTAGAGCTTAACTCTTGTGTCTATTAATAGTGGTAAAGAGAAGAGTGAAATAATGAGGACAAAGGTTGGAATCTCGACCTACTTTTCAGCGGGATTATTGGATTATTTTAACAAGATGTATGTAAGGAACAGGAATCATCTCTTTTCAGATGTGTCCTTCATGGAAGCTCTTAGGTGCTTGGAGGAGAGGCATTTATTAGTTTTTATAAGATCATGGGGCAAAATATTAAATTCAGTTTGCATTGGTGCTTTTTAAAAGGCATTTACTCTCATACTCTTTTGAAAATATTGAATGGTAGGAAAAAGACTTAAGTCCAAAATTTTTGAATTTTGGCTTGACCACTCATTGTCTACGTAGCTTTGAACACGTTTCTTAGCTTCTCTGGGTCTTGGTGCTGTGCACTGAATGTTGTATTGCCATAAAATTCACCTATTAAAGACCTGACCCCCAGTGTGATGGTGCTAGGAGATGGAGCCTTTGGATGGTAACTAGGTCATGAGGTGGAGCCCTTATGAATGGGATTAGTGCCGTTATAAGGAGAGACATGAGAGAGATGATCCTTGTGAGGATCCAGCAAGAAGGTGCCTGTTGTACGCCAGGAAGCCAGAGTAACTTAAATATGTTTTTTTTAAAAAAGCAAACCTGTTTTATTCTGCCTGAGGATTGCGCTTCTTCTCAAAGGTAGCTTGGTAATTTTGTTGAAGATTAAAAGATATACGATGGAAAGTTTTGCATAGTTGAGAGATGAAACGCTCTAGGGTGGCTGGTTTCTTGTAAGTAGCATAGTTGGTTAAGAGAGCAGTGTCTGACACCAGACTGCCAGGGCCACAATCCCAGTTCTGCCTCTTACTGGCTGTGTAATTTTGAGAAATTATTTAATTACTTGATGCTTGTTTTTCTCATTTGTAAAGTGGTAACACTAACAGCATTTATCTGATAGGGTTGCTATGAAGATAAACTGAGTTCATATACACAAAGTCCATAGGCCAGTGTGCTAAGCTCAATCTGTCGTAGTCATCATCATTACCACCATCATCACACTATAATGAATAACTTCGATGCCAAATCTTTGCATGCATTAAGATGGACTCCTAGAGGAGCTGAATTGCTGGGTTAAAGAGCATTTGCCACACTGCTTATGACTTGAGAATTCCATGTAAAGGGTCTAATAGTTAATTTTGCAGCTGGGCCAGGTGTATTTTGTGATTAGCATCCCTTGCACTTGAGAGAAAGCAATTCTGGTCAAAACCAGATCCAGATCCTGTGATGCTGAGCTTCTCTTGAAACTGTGACATCCCAGGTGTTCCTGAAAATATTTCCTGGAGATGTCCCGTTGGCTGTCTTCACACTGTGTTCACTCACATCCTGTCTATTGATGGATCTGGAAACAGTACTTCTGTTCTTTCTGCCTCTGAGCAGCCATTCATCTCAAGACACCCTGCCAGGGAACAGCCAGGGCCATTGTGGCAAATAAAGCTACGTAGCAAATCATACATTTCAAATAAATCAAAACTGATGTGGTCCAGTCTTACTGTGCCTTTGGGCTGATAGTCATTCTGATAAGTGGCAGGGTTGATGGCTGCCTGGGTTTTCAGGACTTGTTCACTGGTGGCATTTTAAGGGAGAAGTTGCCCTGGCTTAGCTGTCACTTAGTGTGACTGGGTGGCGGAAGCGTGCCCCCCTGGTTTTGAAACTAAAAGGGCACATCTGGAAAAGGCAACCATCCACTTCTTGCTTGACTCCACTTGGTGCCTAGGAAGCATGATGGGGCCCTGTTTTTGATTCCTCCCTGTAGACCTAAGCTCTCCTCCCAGGCAAAAGGAAGAAATTGGGGTGACAGGAGAGACTCAAGTCACTGGGCTTGCTTCTTCTTTTATCTTTCTTAGTAGCTGTGCCAAAAAAGGCCAGAAAACAAATAGATGATAAAAGAGCAAGAAATCCTTGAAAAAGGATAGGCAGGATGGGTCTTAGGGGTTGTGAAAATAAGTTAAGAGAGAAGGTCAGATTCTGTTACACTTTAAATCTGCTTGAGCTATAACAGAAAGACAATAATTGAATTAAATTAGCAGAGGGAAAATGTTTGGAGGAGCAGGGGTTAGGCAAGGATATGTTCACCCAAAGTGTACAACACATGCTGTGTCCCCAAACATGTCTGTTCAATGAGTGGATGAAGGAATGAATGATGGTGACAATGTCTCATAGGCCTGGGTTTTGATCTTAACTTGGTCACTTACTATCTCTGTGGCCTTAAGCATGCCCCTGACACATTCTGAATCTGTTGTCTTACCTTTAAAATGAGACAAAGAATACTTTCTTGCAGATTATTAAGAGGTTTAGGATAATACATATAGGCACTCAATGTAGAGAAGCTACTATTTTATACTAACATCACTTAAAATACCAAATTGTCAAACTCTTGGAATATGGACATCCCTTTATGACATTAAAGTAATTTGCAGATAACTGTCATGGTAGGATGTGTATTTATTAGCAGAGAAAATATATACTGGCTGAAATCAGTAACATTCTTGAATGAATTTCTATTACATTAATCACAACACATCTACATACCCAGGTAGCCATATGAGACACCTATTCTCTCTGTAGACAAGGCACAGTGCTTATATAAATTATTATGGGCTCTTGCAAAAGCCACACAGACCTCCAGGTGGTTGGGAGCCACAATCTGAAAGGATTGAGCTCTAACTATAGGTGGGCCATCTTTAGAAGAGAGGATTAATTTATCTTGCTATGGATACTATGCCAAGTTAGATGCCCGAGATGGCTTCCCTACACAAAGATGGTCTTTCAGGCTAACATCATACAAAATTGGTACTGTCGTCCTCCCTGGGACTGATAGGTTTGTGTTTTTCTAGCCACAAGAACCTGCTAGGTGCTGTCTCCTTTCATAATCTTCCCAACAATGAGATGTGTTGGAGTCCAAACTGACCTGTTGAAGCTAGAAGAGTAACTATATGGACATTTTGTCCCCTTCTGAGCTTTCCAATGAAAACCATTGTGAACTTGAATCTTATCAGAGCCTGAAAGAGGGTTTGTGTGTTTTGAGAAGTAATTTCAAGGTGTGTATAATATAGAGGCTAAACAGAATGGAACTGGGGAGGAGTGAAAGCCAGTTGAAGGGTATGTTATTAACTGGATACTGATGACAGCAACTGGAATTCAGTCCTCTAGGGGATATGTTAAAATTGCCCCCTGAGATATGAAAGAATGGTGAAGGGTTGTCCTATGGGGTGTTTACTTCCTTTTCCTTCTGGGTTTGCACCTGTGTTGAGATGGCTGGATGGGGCTGTGTTGGGATGTAAGAGATGTGAGTGCAGTGGAGGTACAAGATTGCCAGGTAATTCCTGAGCATAGCTGGTGCCATAGCAAGGGTTGTGTCAAAAAGGTGACCCGAGAAAATGGGAAGTGGAGTACAAAAGGTGCCCAAAGAGTGAGCTGAAGCACAACCAAGGGGGAAATAGAACCAAAGTCATCGTTGGACACTTCATCAACATTTGTTGAGCACGGTCTGTGTACCATGCACTGTGTTTGCTGCTGAGCTAGAAGGTTTAATGGAGCACTGTGCATGCCATAGCCTACAACCTATAGCACACAGAGAAGCATGACGACAAATAAAGGAGGATTTTACTGCCTAGTAGGGAAGACAGGTGAACACTGTAGTAGATGGGAGCACAAAAGCTTCTCACTGGGAAAGGGGTGACTTGACCTGTTTGTAGTCCTGGGAGGACGGATTCACAGAGAAGGCAATCAATAATTAAGCTGGGTCCTGAAGGATGACTAGGAGTCTAGCAGGTAGTGACGGGGATGAAGGGCATGGACACAAGACAGAGAAAGGTGAAAAAGTATGTGTGGTTGGGCACACCCATGAAGTCTTGGCATTTCCATTCTTTCTCTCAAGGGTACCTGGCTCAGGTACCAATGATGTCAGGTTTTTTGGTTTGTTTTGCTTTTGATCATAAGAAATGGAGTTATTCTTGAGAAGGGCTCATTGTATGGTAATATGTAGGAAATCAGGGGTTACACATAGGAGAGATCTTTCATAGGCCAGAGGTGATGAACTCAACGCTCTGCCCCTGAGGTCCAAAGACAGTGAAATCTCTTCTGTGTCCCCACACCCACTACCTGGCACAGCCTGTGCCCAAGAGTTGTGGGTATTTTGTTCCTCCTATAAGGTGATACAGCCCCATCAGACATCATGGTTTTCCAGTCTCCTGTGATCTCTCTCCTGGGTCTTGCAAGTTGTTTATATTCATGGCTCACTCTCCACATTGGGCAAATGGAGCTTGTTGCTTGTCACTTTGAGCAATATCTGGCCACTTCAGCAGCCACCTCATCCCTTTTTACCTTTAGGGTCAGCCTTCTTTGGTGGCCATCTCCTGCCACCACCAGACAGTCCAGTGCCCTTTTCCTTCTTCTCTCCTCTTCTATAAATCTGTTCTCAGAAGGGGACCTCGTAACCATCACTTTCACCTCACCGTGGGTCGTTCGATCCATGATCTTGTCAGCTTCATTTATTTTAGATGGGTCCTGTCATCTCCTGACTTCAGTCATCAGTGATCAGGGGTGTGTGTGTGTGTGTGTGTGTGTGTGTGTGCATGCACATATCAGGCTGGCTGAGGGCTGGGAGGGCTTCCTGAGACCTTGGAAATCACACAGCTGGGAAGCCACTTACTCTATTAAAGCAAAGTCCTGATCCTGTGCTCCTTCCTTTATGTGTGGATCTGATTCTTATCGTGTGTCTATTCTAGTCCAGGTTTGTGTCTCATTTCCAAAAATGTCATCACATCAACTCTGTGAGACACTCATCATTCCCACTTTGTGGATGAAGAAATAGACTCTTAAGTAAGTAATTTGCCCAACATTATATATGTTCTAACTGGCTTAACTAAGACTCCATTCCAAGCATTAAAAATATAACTGTTGAGCTCTGGCCAGGTAGCTCAGTTGGTTAGAGCATCATCCCAATATGCCAAGGTTGTGGGTTTAATCCAGGGTCAGGACACATGCAAGAAACAACCAATGAATGCATAAATAAATGGAACAACAAATCAATGTTTCTCTCTCTCTCTTTCCTCCTCTCTTTCTCTAAAAAAATCAATAAATTTTTTTAAAAAAACTGTAACTGTTGAAATAAATTAAATTACCATCTTAGTTCATGTTACTAAATACCTAAAACAGAACTTGATGCTTGGGGACAGGGTGAAAGATAAACTTTAAATCTACTCTCAACACACGCCTGAGATATAGATTCTGGATCTCAAGGCAGTGTTGGGTTCAAATTCAGATTTTTTACTTCTTAGTAGTTGTGTGATCTTGAGTCAGCTACTATACCAGGTCACATATTGTAAAGCTGGAATATAGGATGTACAGGAAAAATAAAGAGATCAGGTCACTTAGAATGGAGGGTTTGGGGAAGGGAAATATGGATAAAAAGGAGATTGCAGTTCATCATGGACTTTTGTCTTTTGTGGCTACTCACTATCTTTGAGCACCTATATTTTGATGGTTTCTCACCTTATAAGTTCTTTTCAAGTCAGAAGGTAAAAACCTCATGTCTCTGGACTCTCCTGAACATGGGATGCCCATGTGTGACCGTTTTCCCAACGGGATTTGCCCGTATGAGACTTGAGTTAGAAAACCGCACTGGGAGGAGTGGGCCCCACATAGGGGAGCGTCAGTCTTCTGGGTGTGGCGGGGCAATCATGTCCACTTTATCTGGGGCAGGGCTGGCAATTTCTGGTGTCTGGTCCTAAGCAGGGGCTGCTGAGCAGATGCCATCAAGAACTAATGCCAGGGACATTTTGCTTGAAAACCCCATGGGATGGCTCGAATTCCTAGACAGACGCCCTTCATGTCTAGCTTCTCTTCCCCTTCTAAGATTCTATGAGCTACCTTATTTAATTTTAATAAATTCCTATTCTGCTTGAACTGGATAAAGTAAATTCTATTATTCTATTATTTGCCACCAAGGACTCTGACGGATACAGCATCAGCCTTTGGTGGGCCTATGAGCCAATTTATGGCTTAGAGTTCAAAGTAACATCTGTGCATCTTTCTCATGATTTATAATTTCTTTAGCCCTTATATCCTGACAGAAGTGTTTCCATTTCTGCTGAGCCTTCAATGGCATTAAAAAGTTTCTACTGCCTTTCGTATACTGCTCAAATTTTTTTTTTTTGCTTTCTGACTCATGACAAATAAACAAAGGGAAAAATATAGAGGTATGATCCACAAATATGCCAATAATTTACATCCTCTTTCAGAAGAAACTACTTAAAGTTGTTTTCAATGATTTTTTTTCAAATCTTAAAGATGTCCTCTATGACCCTATTCTTCCCTCTAAGCAGGGCCTTGCTTGAGGCTGTCTTTAAAAGCTAAATGCCTGGGATAAGAGAAACATAAGAATCACATAATCCAATTTGAGAGAAAAGACATTCTCATTAGAAATTAATAATCCAAAGCATAGCTCAAGATATGCCCAAAGGCCAGCCTCTCTTGTGCCACTGGGCTGTCTTGTGGGTATCTTTTAATCAGAAGATGTCAGAAAAGACGTTTCAGTTCATGTAACTCTCCAACCACTTAACTGATATTGTCTATTTGATTTGTGGTTCACCCATCAGCTGGGTCACGCCACTCTTGAACTTTAAGCGGGCAGCGTACATGTCATGTTTGGCACCTGCAAAGATGTCCCAAAGTCCTCCTTCCTACCTGCTCTCAGGACTATGGCCTTGACTACTTCTACCAAAATCTCCCGGTGAGCCATCCCGGCTGCAGGCTGCGAACTTCCCAATCCAGAGTTTTGTTGGTGGCAGGGTGTTGACTTGCAGGGAAGGTGGGGTGCTGTGGATATGCAATTTCATGATTAATTGCAATGGTTAGACCAGGGCCAGCAGAAAAAGCTTTTTGCTTCTCTCACTCAGAAAGTTCTCAGGCAGATAGACTTGGATGTATGTGCATTTACAATAGAAAAGAAATATATGCTGGATCTGTCTTACTCTGTCACCAACCTGGCTTGTCCAAGTGTTTTCCTTCTGTTATTGTGTCATCACTGTGTAGGAAATGGACTGGTTGGATGGCTTGGTCTCTGCAGCCTTGTCTGACTGCTGTCTTGGTCTTCCTTGGTGGTCCTTCTAATGAACCTGTGGCTGGCTGGTTCTCTTCCAAGGCTTTATCGTATCATGGACCGTGTCTGCGGTCAAGGCCAAGCAAGAACCTGTCCTCTCTATTAATCTGCAGGTATCAGTTGGTGTTAAACTGATAAGTATGTTTTCTCACTGCTTTTGTCATTTTCAGAGCCCTCTTTTTCTTCAGACTATTAAAGCCTATCTATTTACAGAAATGCTACTGGAACCTGAACATATCTTTGATGGTCAACTTTGTTCCCCCTCACGCTTACCTCCTAAATTCTTTGTATGTGGATTTTGGTTTTAGTCCCTCTTTGAGAACATGCCAATTTTATAGAAACAAAAAAATTTTCATCTCTTCTAACTTTCTGTTTGTTCTTAAACATCAAGAGGAAAAGCATCAAATGATAGTGGCTTCTTTGAATGATTGCCTATTCACAGGCTGGTTATATTAGTATCTTTTAATTATAATGATAACATATTAAATAGTCCATCAAGTTATGAATTTATTGTTTTCAGGTCCTCTATTAAGATTTCATTGCAGATTTTTAAAGAATTTTTCCATGGGGGTGGAGGGATTGAGCAAAAAAGAAAAAGGACTCACGGGCATGGACAGCAGGGTGGTGATTGCTGGGGGAGGGGGATATGAGACTAAGTGATAATGGAAAAAATATAATTAAGATTATATATTAAAAAAGAATTTTTCCAACTTTTGTGAAAACAAGTTTTCAAGAACTAATGTAACATATTGATTTCTATGACCAAGCAGAAAGCTCAATCCAACACACATGTAAACTGCCACATATCTTTATCATACGTGATGTTGACTAGGGCACAATACAACATGTCGTTTAGTCTCCCTCTAAATGAAATCATCAGTGAGCTAAAGATCCAGAAAGCATTTTTATTTTCCAGGTAAAATGGAAATAGCTCTCTTTTCTTTTCTTTTTTTTTTTTTAAAAAGAATATCATTCCATTGTGCATAAAACACCACATGCTAGTTTACTTTCTTGTTCCAAGGGAGCATTTCTTTTTATTAAATACGGTTTGCATATACAACTTAGCATATCATTAGAAAGCAGGCAGTTTGAAAACATAATATTTGTAGTTCACACTTTTTTTTGGAACCACCCCTTCTGTAGCAGCGAAGGCCTTGATTTGCACTTCACTGATGAGGGGCCAAAGCATTGAGGGATTTAGCTTTTCAAGCTCAGATTCAACTCCAATGTGCTGGAATGGAATACAAAGTACAGCTCTGCATTCATTATCACTTAATTATACAACGAGTTGGGTTTTCAAAGGCATTTTCCTCCCCAAAGCAAGATCTGTGCCAGGTACTTCTGTTTCCCTGGAAGGACATTTTCATGTTTTAAAAAACTGAAGTCTTCTTCTTGTTGCAAATTTAGGAATATTCGTATGTCATTTTCCCTCTAATGATCTATTGGAGAGCATAGGCCACTTTTTATTTTAATTTTTTCAAGAAGTTGTTTTTAAATGTAAAACAGTAACTCCAGTCTTTGCCTTTCAAATAATTTAGCCAAAGAGGAAAATAATCAAACTCAGATTGTGCTTCTTGGATCTCGTATTTATTGCAAGTTTGAGAGTCACTAACTTAGAAACTGAGAACAGCGAGTGTTTACATTCCCTAGACGAGGGTTTTCGGTCTCGGCACTGTGGGTATCTGAGGCTGGATAGCTCTTTGTTGCGGGGCTGTCTTGTGCATTATAGATGTTCAGTAGCCTCCCTGGCCTCCATCCACAGATGTCGGTAGCACGTTCTTCCCTGCCTCCCCCTGCCACTCGTGACAATCAAAAAGGTCTCCAGACATTGCCAGATGTCTCCTGGGGGGCAAAGTGGCCCCTGATTATGAACCACTGATCTAGAACTATAAGGGCCAAAAAGAATTATTTATGTGCTATGGTTTTGAACTCTTTATCTCCAGGTATATTTGGGAATTATTTTTCAATGCTTGGTTTATCACTTCAGAGTAATATAGTAGGCTTCTAACAGACCATTTGGATTCAGAGGTTTTATATTATCTGCATCTAAAGGCATGTATACAGTTGCCTAGGGACACTGCCTCTCAGCTTCTGTCTGTGGCCCCAATTCCTACTTATTTTCTATACAGCAACTAGAGCGAAACTTTAAGTGACATCAGATCACATCTCTTCTCTCTTCAAACGTCCTTCAATGGCTGCCAGCTCACTCAGAGTCAATATAAAGTTCTCAAAATTCCCAGTGGGCCCTGTATGATGTAACCTCCTTTTTAACCCAGACTTGACCTCACCTTGTGCCAGCTGCACTAGCCTCCTGGCTGTTCCTTGGTCCTGCTCTGCACGAGCCCACCTGGAACTCTTGCATTTGCACTGTGTTCTGCTGAGAGCACATTTCCCTCAGAGCTGCTCACTCAGCAGCAGCTCTCACACCCTCTCCTGGTACCTGCTCAGATGAGAGGTCTCTCCTATCGACACATCTTCCACTCTCTATGCCCCTCACCCTACTTTATTTTTCTCCAAAACACATGTCATCATGTCACATAGTACTTGTTTATTTTTGGCTTCCCTCCACTGGGATGTGAGCATCTGGAGGCAGACAATGCCTCTTGTTCAGAGTCTTGTCCCAGTGCCTGGCACATTGATTTGTCTAGCATGCATTGGTGCTCAATAAATACCTGTTGAAGGATTGAATACTCTTTCTGTTAATAAATTTAGTTCAAATGGGTCTTAATTTTCTTCCTAATTAGAGCATTCCAGATCCAGAGATGGACCATAACCATCCTTAGAGAAAGACCCCATTTCCTAATCTCAGGGTAAATTTTTTTTTTTGTCACGGTTATTGAGGGGAAGGCTGATCATGGAACCTGCTTTCATAAGTCTGGACTTTTTCAGTTGTGAGAAGCAGAAAATCCACGTCAGGTGGGCTTAAGCAAAGAGGGGGAGGTATCTGCTCATGTAACTGAAATTCAGGGGCATATCTGCCTTTAGGCATGGCTACATAAGTTATGAAGTCACGTTCTCAGGAGTCTTTTTCTTTTTTGGCTCTGTCTCCCTCCCTGTGGCTTCATTCTCTTAAGTGATGGCAAGAAATGGAGCTATAGTTTCCCTTGTGCCAGCTTAACAAACCTCATGGCAAGAGATTTCCCTTTTCCTTTGGGTTCATGCAACAGCCTGACTCTCAGGCTGGCTGGGGTCACACATCCTTCTCTGAACCAGTTACTGTGCCAGTTCTGGGACACATGCCCCGTTGGCCACATGAACTGAGAGTGGAGGACAAGCATTTTCCCGAAGGAAAATCGGCAAACGCTTACCTGAAGAAGCAGGAATGAATGCCGGGCAGACAGAGCAACAGGCATCTACTACGCTGTTTAGACCAGCTCCACCTTCACCTCCTCCAACGGCCCTTACAGAGTCCCGAAGTCTTATTGGAAGAGGGCAGGCCAACCGGGCTGTTTGCTACAAAGTCCATGACAGGAACCGAAACATCCCTGAAAATAAAATGAGAAGGAGGAAACCAAATCTACCAGTGCTCCTCAGGAAAGTACAAAAGTGATAGAATTGAAAATCTGGCTAATCTACATGGGAAGGTCCTGCACGAACAGGAAGCCAGGCTGTCATTCTCCACCCCAACCCCATCCCCCACCCCCAGGGGCGGGGAGAACATGTACATTTAAAAATATGTTTATGTGTTTAAAAATTGCAGTAAATAAGAATGTGAGAATTTTAAATACTTAAAGAATAGCCATTAGAAAAATCATCAATGCGTCAGTCCCAGGATTGTCACATTATTGGCCGACTTGGAAGCCCAGCCAGGAACATCTCTGCCTGTTCCTGCTTCTTGTTAGACTAATGTTTTGCAGATGCACTAACATGCCAGTGGCTCTTTTGAGTAACTGAATTTACTTATCTACACCTCTAGATGAATAATGATGAAGTTAGGAGAAAGAGGGAAATGGGAGTTGAGCAATGGAGTGATCGATCCAGCCTGGAATACCGTACACTCCCCACCCTCCATGTGAGGGTTAGAGAGTGTTTTTACAGTGTGACAATCTTTGTTACGTCTCAATTATATGTATATATACATAAATATGTAAATGTATATGAGGTCTGTCCAGAAAAAGTCCAGCCGTTTTTAATATAACAAAAACGGTTTGCACAACATTGATATAACCTGGCAGCCAAGGAGAGTGGACTGGGATGAGCATGCAAGAACAATGAAGACTTCACTGTACTAGTCAGTGGGGGCAGTAGATGCTGCTGGCTGAGCATGTGTACTGTGTGGCTGTTGCATTCAAAATGACTGAGTGAGTAGAGCAATGAATCTGTATCAAATTTTATGTTAAGCTTGAACATTCCTCTGTAGAAACTATTTGTATGATTCAGAAGTCTGCAGATATGGGCAACTGGTGACTGGCAGCTTCATCATGACAAAGTGCTCGCTCATAGATCATGACTCTTGGTGGAACATCAGATCAGCCAGGTAACTCAGCCCTCGGACAGCACAGATTTGGTGTCCTGTGACTTCTGGCTTTTCCCAAAACTAAAATCACCTTTGGAAGGGAAGAGATTTCACACTGTTGATGAAATTCAGGAAAACATGACAGGGCAGCTGATGGCCATTGGGAGAACTGTGTGAGGTCCCAAGGTGCCTAGTCTGAAGGGGACTGAGGTGTTGTTGTCCTGTGTGTAATGTTTTTTGTATCTTGTATCTTCTTCAATACATGTCTCTATTTTTCATATTACATGGCTGGATACCTTCTGGACAGATCTCATGTATACACATACTATGTAATTAATTTTATTACATATATTTTACAATATATTTACAACATGAATTATATAAATGTATATTATTATATTATAAATTATAGAAAATATCTCATTAAATATATATAACATTTGTTTTGGTTCATGTTTACTTCTTTTTTTAAAGCTTTAATTTATGTATTTTTAGAGGTAGGGAAAGGAGGGAGGAAGAGAGGGAGAGAAACATCAGTATGAGAAAGAAACATGTATTGATTGCCTCTAGCATGCACGCCACCCAGGGACTGGGCCCTCAGTGAAGGCATATACCCTGACTGGGAATCAAACTGGTGACCTTTCGCTTTTGGGGATGACACTCAACCAAGTGGGCCACACCAGTCAAGGCCATGATTACTTTTTCGGCTTTCCAAACATCACTGGGATCCAATTTAAAATCATAATGAGACCAGAACTTGGGTAAATGGAATTCCATTCTCTTCTCAAAGATGTTTCTATCTTCTCCTTCATTTCTTTTCTGGGAACTTTAAAATGTAGAGCTTTCCCTGTGAGCCTTTTGAAAGTTAGGAATCTTAGTCCTGTCCCCTGTCTTCATGGAGGGGAAACTCTACAACTTTTCAAAGTGACCAAATAATGTCTTTCACTGTCTAGCTTGGGGCACCCAAAAGTGAGCAGTCTCTTGGTAGAAGAAGAATTCTCTCTTGTACCCTGTGTGCTTGATTTTGCACACAGGATATAAGAGAGAATTGCAGTGTGTGCAGGAGGGATTAAGGATGGGCCAAGAACCAAATTACAACCATTAAAGAAGGGGCAAGTCAATAGATATTATTAATTTCATATCCAAGTTTTCTGTTCTCGAATGCCTGTGATCTGGCCTCTCTTGAGCCTACAGCATAAAATAAAGGAACCCAAGGTGGAAGTGTGGTACTGTAATTTTATCACAAACAAAATGATTACTTCAAGGGGATTTAAGAAAATTGTATCTTTATGTTAGAACCCCGGTGTTTGGAGTCAAAGCGTCTAAGATAAAGTGGGATGTGGAAATTGCTATTATATGTTTAGGGGGGAAAAAAGAAAGCCTCTCTGTTGGGATTTGTTATATTCCATGTATGGGTGTGACCTCTGAAAGCTAGCTGGGTTGCTCTGCTCAAAACGGGAATTCAGAATAAGAATGGGACTTCGTTAGGGTCAATGTAGCTATATGCCTCATATCTGGTACCTGCTCTGCTCAGAATTGATGCTAAATTTGTTCATGCTTGGAAACTCACTTTGATGCACCATTTTCTTTTCTTTGGCAGTATCCTCAGTATTTAATACAAGGACACTTTTCTGATTGTTGTTTAAATTACACTCTCAAGGCTGTGTACACGTGTTCAAGCCTGACTCCAGTGCTGAGATAGATTTTTATTTCCTTTGAAGATGGCAGGTTTGGAAATGTTCCAGGAAAACAGTTCTTCCTTAAGGCTATCATTTGGGTGCTGATTAACTTCAGAAGAAGTAAGATACTCTACAGATTATGCTTGTTTACCCCCTTCCCAATTTTTCGGGAAAAATGCACTGCATGATTGGAGCATAGGGTAGTTGGGAGTAGAAACTGCCGAATGGCACGATGGGAGGATGGCATGAGGACTCCCTGGTGTGAAAAGATCACCGCAGGCACACAGCTGCTGTACGGAGTGCTTTGCAGGCATCATCACATTCTGACATCCGATGGGCTCGGTTTGAGCACCACCCTCTGAGGAAGTTACTCAATATCCTTATGCCTCAGTTTGCCTAATCTATAAAATAGGGAAAATAATAATAGCCACCTCAAAAGGTTCCCGTGAAAGTTGACTAAAATATTTAGAACACTTAGTTCCTACCTGGCACATAAGCATTTATAAATATTACCTATTATTATTTCTTAAGTGATTACCTTTTTAAAGATGGGGAAATTGACACCTAGAGGGGGCAAATAATTTACACAAGGTCTTGCAGTTGGCAAGTGGCTAAGCCGGGACTTGAACCCAGCTGTCCCTGCCTCCAATGCTTAGGTTATTGACTGTTCTGAATTATGTTGCCCTATAAAAACATAGTGCAGAAGGGAAGATACAAACGTTTATAAGTAACTGTAATTTCCAGTAAAAGGAAAGAAAGAAGGGCCCTAGGAGAGGTTCTTTTTAGATGGAGACATGAAGGCCATTTCAGGGGAGAGCGGCGTTTCCTCTTGGCGGTGTTGTGGATTACTGCACTATTACCAGCCTCGTGTTGACTGAACTGCACTTCCAGTTATTGGATGTGGGCTTTCAAATTTGACTCGGGACGTTCATTTCCTGTTTAAGTACGAAATTTGGAAATATACCATGGAAATGACATCATTTTTGGCTTCAATGTTGTTAAGAAAAACTCAAAAGTTTGCAAAGCTGCTGGGAAATAATTTCCTCATGATTCCCGTGTTCACCCTGGCGGGAAAACATCTTCCACTCACAAGATTTGTTAAACTTTGCTGATCTATGGCAACTTTTCCTTTAGTCTTCATTTTACATAAGCATTAAGATTTTAACCTTACAATTCTTTATGACATTAGATATTTTCCCAAGATTCCTAAGTACCCACAGATTCTCCAGCTTTCTTTTTAACTTGTGTCTGTATTTTTTTCATCCTGTTAGTTGCGGAGTTCACCTCTAAGTGTCCACCCTTTACTTTATCTTTTCACTGGTATAATTATAACTGTTCTTCAAAGGGATTGGGGGAGTTTTGGTTTTGTTTCTAACAGGTTTTCTGGAATTTTGTGGATTGAGACTTTAGGAATCACTTATAAACAAGAAAGGGAATGATAGGGAAGTTATTGTTGCAAAATTATGCTGGGAATTTATTTATGGAAAATTATACTGGATTTGTGATATACTGTCACTGAGATTCTGAACCGCAAAAACTCAGAAGGAACAAAACAGTAACCATAAATCATTCCTTAACATACATGATATTCAACCCTCACCCCTTACACTATAGTCTAGACTTTCCCAAATTAGTGCACTTCAGAATCATCAGGGGTAGCTCAGCAAAAGGACAGATTGACAGGTCCTGCCACCTGGAATTCTGAGCTGGAGGTCTGGTGGGGTTATCTGGAATCTTTGACAAAGAGTCACAGGGATGTGACAGAGAGTAGCGGACGGGAGGCTTGCAGGGAGGAGGCCTGCTCTCTCATGTGGATGGCCAGGGAAGGGCTCTCTGAGGATGTACAATGGGTTTGTGCTGAGACCTTAATGACACAAAGATATGTGCTCTGTGAAGAAGAACTGGGAAGAACATTCCAGGGAAAGGATCAGCAAGAGCACAAGTATGGTGTGTTTGTGAAGGAGAAAGGGCAACTGTGACTGAAGAACGAGGAGAGCATCCAAATCACATAGTCTTTTAAAGGCCACTTTAAGGAGTTTGTGTATCCTTATAATTGCACTGTGCTTTGTACTCTGAGTGCTCTATGGTGCATAGCATGGGTAGGAGCAGGTTAAAGGTTATTTGGGAGTCCTGTTGCGAGCTGATGGTGGAGACTGTGTCTAAATTAGAATAGAAAGATGAGAAGGGGTTGGCCAAATGAAGGGGGTGGAGAGTGGAGGGTTTCGGGAATAAGAATGGCACATGCAAAATCCTGAGGTGGAAAGACAGTTCCAGCAACTGAGAGAAGGTGGGTGAGGAGCTGCCAGGGAAGATAAAGTTCAGACGACATGGATTCCAGGATATCACGATAAAAATGGCAAGTATAAAATATCAGCCAGGGTGAGCTGACGGTACTGACATCTTTTGAACGACTGCCTTGTGGTAGGTGTAGACACTTTCCATATGTTAATAATGCAGCCTGCTCTGATTTTTCTGAGAGAATCTATAAATTTGGATTTTGACTTCCTTACTTCTAAATGCTGACAAACTAGTTTTTAAAAAGCAAACATTTTTTAACCCAGTGTGAGCTGAAGAAAAGATGTTTTTGGCTCATGACTTCCAGTATGTGGTCTTGGAGGAGCATGACAAGCAAATGATGCTTTTATGCGAATTTAAGGAAGGTCTCCTTCTCTTATACTTCACAGCCATCTGAGAGAACAGTCATATGTACATACCCACGACAACTGTGATGAGCATGGCACTACTAGAGTTGTGCAAAGTAGAGTTTGCACAAGTTAGCAGACTTCCTTTGGACAAGAATCCAGAGTGGGAAGCAGTGCCAGGAAAATATGAACTAGACAAGGCTGGTGGTGTGCTGGAGCTAACTTGCACTGGCTCACCAGAATAGATTGTGCACATCTTTCCCCAGCTCTGCACTTACTAATGTCATACTGGAAGCTTCAGATCAATCACAGTGGAGTGTTTACACCAGGGAAATTGGCAACTGCTCCAAAATATGGGCCTTATTCTCCCAGAGAGCCTGTTGCTAAACATTTACTAGGGCACCACTGGACAAGAACATATCATGGAGGCCTTGAACAATGTTTAATGAGCTGGATTTTAGACTGTAGGCAGGAGAGAGATGAGAGAGAGTAACCTGATCAGAACTCCTCTACATTCTGGCCTCTTCATTCAAAGGTCCCTCCACTTCTGACCTAACTAAAACACTGTTTTTCTTTGAAGTGATAACTTCTTTTGCACCCTCCTGGAGTGAAAGATGTTCATTCTTTCTCATCCAGCCTAGGCAGATTAAAAAAGGGAACAGCATATTTTTGTCCCCTGGTGCCTCTTTCCACCATTGCTTCACTGATTTCCAATAAGCCCCTTTCCTCTGACGTTCTTGGTGTGTTGCATGAACATCCTTTACCCAAACACTGAATAGTTTTATTGCTGAATTCCCCAAATTAGAGATTTGGTGCCTCCCTTCCAGCCTTCCTTTCCATTCCAAGGGTCATCAGCTTCCTGGGAGACTTAGTGCTCCATGGACGACCCGTTAAGCATCCTAATCTCATGACTTTGTAACTTCACCAATGTTGGGCACATCTCATCTCTGCTCCACTTCAGACACACCCACAGCCACACCCTGTGCTGCAAAGCCAACTTTGGAACTGCTGCATCTTTAATGTGGTTATGACGACACATTTTCTGTAGGTCTGAGGTAAGGAATAAGTGACATGGTGTATGGAAAGTGTTTAGTAAATGCCTGGCATACAATACGTGTCCAACAAATATTTTGTCTTGTCTTGACTTTTAAAGACAGAAACACAATTTTGAACCCTGGTATTCATTCCCCCTCATTTCAAAGGATCATTTGAATTTGATGCAAATGGCTGATGCTTACTTATGTAGTAGGTTTTCTGCTGGTGACATTCTTAAGAATCTTTCCAGCACTTGGGAGCCGCTGGCATCCAATATTATTGGTGGCAATTGTGCTAACACGCACAACACAATACCCACCCTTTTAATTACAGAACACTCTTGCAGTAAAGTGACACTGATTCTCATCTGATTAATATTTATAGTTTTCACTTTTGGCTCAATGCCAGCTATCTTCATCATGTGAATTTCCTCCACGTCCCAGCTCCCCTTTGCTGCCTCTCTTCTATTAGCTTATCTTGTGTGAGTGTATATCTTTGTTTTACCCAGTCCAGAAGAGTCGTTGATTTCTTAAATCACAAGCTTTCTACCTATGAGGGGTTTTTAGGGGGTAACTGTATCTGAATGTGAGTGAGCGATGATGAATTTTATATGACTTTTAAGTAAATACTTGCATGCTTACATTTGAAGAGGTGAGGGGAAGGGTCACCATTCACCATAATTTTGATTATTGCCCCCAAATTGGTTCACCTGGTAAGTTAAAGAAGTATTAGGTATCTCTCATCTGTGCCCTCCTTTTACTTATCTTTCCAAATCTTTTATTGGCTCCTCTTAGGATCCTAAAATCTATATTTTGACATATCATCTTTTAAAAATACAAAGGAATTTGTACTTTTTCACAAACTTTGGCAGCTGTGAGAATGTGTGGGCCATAGTAACAGTTATGGTGCACAATTTGTTATATATTATCATTTTTTAAATTTTTTATTAAAATATTTTATTTATTTATTTTTAGACAGAGGGGTAGGGAGGGAGAAAGAGAAGGAAACGTTAATGTGTGGTTGCCTCTCACACGCCCCTTACTGGGGATCTGACCCGCAACTCAGGCATGTGCCCTGACTGGGAATGGAACTGGTGACCCTTTGGTTCACAGGCCTGCGCTCAATGCACTGAGCAACACCAGCCAGGGCTATAATCACTTTAAAATATCCAAATTCAGATGTACCAGAGGGGAAGTTATCTTCTCTGAAGCAGAAAGACCATACATATTAAGGATTTCATCTTCAAAATCTATCTTCTGTTTCACTCCCTGATTTCAGTCACTGATCTAATTTAAGTCCTAATTATTTTGTGCTTGGGCAAATTTGATAGCATTCCAACTGCTCTCAACTTCTTCCCCTCCAAACTCAACATTCTCACATCTAACAGTCTTCAATGATGACCCATTGCCCACGGTTTTCAAGCAGGGTTCCAAGGGACA
Source organism: Trachops cirrhosus (assembly GCA_028533065.1). NCBI lineage: Eukaryota > Metazoa > Chordata > Mammalia > Chiroptera > Phyllostomidae > Trachops > Trachops cirrhosus. The sequence continues at coordinate 12,434,666 of CM052539.1, forward strand.
CACCAGGGTTCTCCAGCAGTCCTTCGATGGTAAGGCTGTGGCCAGGGGGCAGGGTGTCAGGTCCTATTCTCGTTTCAACTAGGGCAGTCCACTTTGGTTAACTTTGTTACAGTTGGATTATTCAATAGATTGTGTCTAAAACCAGTGTTCTGCTGTTAAAAAAAATTATTGGTCCTCTGGACAAAGTCCACATTCTTGGCATGATTTTCAAATCCCTTCTCCACATGCCTCCACACCAGCATTCCATCTTCCTCTTTCTCCTTCTATTGTTTTGCTCACAATGAATTTCTCACTCATCATTCCTTAAACAATATGTCCTGGAGCCTTGTTTTATCCTCTGATATCTTTACCTGAAATACCTTCCCTTTGTCTGCTTGGAAAATACATCGTTCATTCCTTTAGCAACTATATAGACAGCATCTGTTATGTGCCCAGTTTTAGGGGCTGGGGACTCCTGCTTCATGGCCCAGTGGATGACGTCTCTACAGCATTATCCAGGCAAAATGATGTGATGCTTCCTCTAGACTTCCATGATACTTTTCCATGCTGATATTATTTTCTAATTAATTACAATGTGCTGTTTTTGTGTGTGTATTTTCTCTCTTTTTGAGGGATATAGTCATATCTTATTTAGATTTATAGTAGTTGATTAGGTGCTCAAGAAACAATTGTTGGGCAAATAGGTTTTTTAAATCTATACATCTCTATTAAACAGTGAGCTCCATAGAGGCGGGAATCTTTGTCTAGCTTGCCTGCCAAGTGGCAGGTGTTTGATGATTATCTGTTGAATTGGTGAAGAGTTCTTATTATCCCTGCTGTGAGGCCAGCAGCTGTAGGAGTGGGAATAGAGTGGACAAAGGGCATCTTGAGGTGTTCTTAATGTGGAAAGCTTTTCCCCTGGCAGGTTAGTGGGGCTGTAAGTGCCCTGGGCACCCCCAGCTACTGCCTGCAACAGTCCTGGGCTGGTCACTTATCTCTCACTTTCAATCACCTTGTCTATAGACGGGATGGTTGAACTCAAACTCATCCTTCTTTAAGTGGGAATGTTGCCGTGATTCTATTTGGAAGTACCCTGTGAATCAAACAGCATGCCTTTTTAGAATTCTCAACTTTAACTGATAAAAGTCGCAATTGAAAGCAGTTTCGGATGGGTGAAATTTTCTTGATCTTTTGAGCAAGTTTCTACATTACACAGTTGCTCTTTTTCCTTCATCTCTTATGTCAAAACATAGATATTGGATATAGTTGACTTCTTCCACTTGTAATGAATAATAGAAACAGCAAACAAACGAGGTAACCATGAATTGTTAAAAGTTCACTTTAATCATAAAATTAATCTAATTCATGGTGTTTATATCTAGAAATCAGGAAAGTATGAGAGAAATTGTATTCAACGATGAGATTTTGGTTGGAGAAGATACATAGGGTCAACGTCACAAACTTGTATCTGGTGTACCTTTGCAGGAGAATTTTTGAGATGGTTAACGGACAATTTAAGAATACCTTCAACGCAAAGGGTTGATTGGAAAAGGGGCCAGTTTCTCTGTTTCTTCAGAAAACAGAACCGCAGGAAGTGGGTATATGTTACTAGTTAAAGAAAGGCTGTTGGTTCCTCAAGAGTCACCAGGCCGTGGAATGAGACCTAATGACGAAGATTTGGGACTTCTTGGCTTAGAGATTTTTTCTGAAACAAGCTGGTATTTTACCTGGCTGTGGATATTTTAGAAGTGGGTCTGGGGTTGGGAGATTCAGACTGGGACTCGGTAAATCTCAACTTTCTGCTGCTTCTGTTACTCTGTAGAGGAATACAATAATTAGCCAGCTCAGAAAGAAGAAAAAAAAGATGTATTACAAGTTGTTAAAGCTTAACAACTAACTCCTTGGTTCTGTGTAGTCTATGGAAAGCTGACGTGGGGGGCAGTTAACTGGTCCCTCTTTGTGGAGGGGCGTGGAATCCTCCAGCATATAAGACTACCCTTTGTTAATGCAACTAGTGTTCTTGACCAGTTGCGGGTGGAGATGGGGAAAGGCAGAGGACAGATTTTCCTGGAAGTTTCTAAACCAGAGAGCATGACTTGGGAGCAAATATTGTCACAAAGTAGACACTGTTCCCATCTACAGCCTAGCTCTGCCCCCTGTTGGCGCATCACTCATTGTACTTCTCTAGTATGAGGAAGAGAAAGGGGGATTTCAGGATTTCTGGAGAAAATCAGTAAGTTCTGATAAACCTCAGGATTCTGCCCCCTCCCAAAGGACAGGTGTCACTCATATTCCGGTGTGGAAGGCCTCCCCCAGTCTGGACACCAGGCGGCAGACCAGAATGTCAGTTGAGAGGTGTGGAAGTTGTCTGTGACTTGGGTGGCTGGAGCCGAGCAAGTTCTGCGCGCGCGGTACTGACTCCATTGTGGTTGCCCAGCGACTGCGGGGTGCTCAGAACCACGCTGCTCCATGCCCCCAGGGACCAGGCTGGACCGGCCAGTTCCTCTGGAGGTGGCTGCCAGCGGCGCACCTGGGACGTGGCCCAGGCAGCTGCAGGTAGACATGGGGTTGCAGTTCTTCCCCTCTGGGTGGGTTCGCAGAGCCACATCTTTTGCTCTCTGCTACTCCAGCTACCTCCATGAGTGGAGGCAGCTCGGGTGCCTTTACGAAGCCCGAAGGGCAGCGGCAAGTGGCAGAGCCTGCGAAGGTGGTCGCTGACCCCCTCCGCCGGGCAAGCTAGTCTTCGGCCTCTCCTGGGCGCCTGCCCCGCCGCTGCAGCCACAGTGGAGACTGGAGACACACACGCTCCTTAATCCGCCCCCGACCCCCCCCCCCCCCCCCGTTGCCCGGGTGACGGCCCAGACGAGCAGGTGATGCATTGACAGCGAGCAGATGGTCCCCTGCGGAGGCGAGCGCGGCCCACAATGCGCCTGGCGCTTGGATCCCACTGCCTCCCTCCCCCGCGCGGCTGGCCCTCTGCGCCCGCTTGCTAATACTGAGGGCTTGTGGGCGGAGGGAGAAGGATAGTGCCGCGGGGGCGGGGCCAAGGGGGCGAGGGAGGGCACGCCCCGCCTTGCTCTTTGCTGCTTGCTCACCTCATTTTTCTGAATGTCCTTCACAAATCTTCGCATCGGAAGAGTTCCTCTCTTTAAATACGCTGAGACACTCTCCACACTCCGCCCCCTCCCAACTCGCTCCAGCTCTCTCTTAATTCTCCCCAAGTGGTTAATTTCCATTGAGATAAACGCTTAACCCCCTCTGTCTGTGCCTTCACGCTCCTCCCGCCCCCACTCTGTAGCCCCTACCCACATCTGCTCCCTGCTGGCATTTAATATTCCATCTTGGAAGACCAGAAGAATGGATTTACCACTGCCCTCCCACCTGGCTCCCCAACCCCTGCAGACCCGTCCTGGCTTCTAGACTTGGCGTTGACACTTGCTAAATGCGTACGTACATATTTATCTCACATCCCTCCACCACATGCTCCAGGATCTTTTACGCAGCTTCTCTTGGCCTTTCTTTGGGGAATTTCAAAAATAAATCACTCTTCTCCCCTGACTACCATGCTGCCCCCTCCAGGGAAGCCCTCCCATTCACACACCCTCCTCCTCCCATTCATTTGACATTCTCCCCCCCACCCCCCAGCGCCTTACCCTATTCACCGCTGTGTGGCAAATTGAGGTGATCTTAGAGTAAGGCCATGAAAACTGCTAGGCACTATTCACGATTTTAATACTAACTTCATAGCTGTCACATAAATTCACTCTCGAGCCTACTCTATAATGGCCAAGAAGAAACTTTGAGGGAAGAAGAAAAAAAAATCTAAAGACACTGCTATGGTGTCTTTCTTTGCTTTGCAGGTGTTTTTTGAAACCATTACTACAGTAACTGCAGATAGCTTTTTTTTTTTAGCTGCCACATAGAGCGCTTTAAAAAAACACCCATCCTCTTGCTTTTTATTTTACAGTAGATAAAAAATGCCAATAAAGGCTTAAAAAAAGAGTGGAGAAAGAAAGAGAAAAAGAGACTAGTGAATAAAGTTGAGACAATACAGGGTCACAGAGCTGTCGAAACCCTTGTCATAGTGCCGCTGTTGGGCAGGAGTACAGAAAACTTCTTGTTTTTTTTCTTTATTTTTATGGAGATTTGGTCTAAGGCATGGAGCACTCTCTGAACAGGTTTAGAACAAGTGGCAGAGAAAGAACTCTTCACAATACACTCCCTTCTGATGGGCTTTATGCCCGCAAACACCTGTGATTTACAAAGAGGCATTGCAGAGGACAAAGGCAGGCGAGAGGGCCAGGCTATTGTGGGGAGATGATGCCTCATGTACCCATGGCCGTAAGAGAGGGCTGTTTTATTTTAACACTTGTCTTGGATGCTTGCTATGCAAACTTACAATGAGAAAAAAAAGCATTAGATTCTTCTAGTGGCTCCTAATGACTTTTTCAAAGGCTTTCAACTCATTTTGAGCCTTCATTTTGATAAGTTCCCAAACTAGAAGATTATTGTAGTCACCAGAATTCAAGAAAAATCAACATGCATAAATTCTGAGTGCAAGAAAGGTAGAAATCATTATATATGACTTAGAAATAAGTGATTAGTATCTTCACTTGAGGGGTATACACCATTTATTAAAATTTTTTATAAACTTTTTTCTCCAATAATAAGTTTAATGATTTTATGCCTATTTCCTTTAAATGTCTTGCCTTTTCTTCCTTTTTCTTATCTTTGAAGTTTTTCTTTCTTCTCTTTTTGGCTTTTGAGTTTTTCCTCTGTTCTTTGTAGTTTCTTTCCTAATAATTCAGGGAAAGAGACTAAAATATGAAAGCATGAGGCAATAAAATAAAGAATTACAAGTTATGGGGAATTCTCTTTGGGCAGGGTGGTTAAGGAAAGGCTTTCAGAGAAGATTGCACATCTGAAGTGATCGAAGAAGCAGAGAGGGAAGAGGAAGCAAGTGATCAAAGAAGCAGAGAGGGAAGAGGAAGCAAGCCGAGGTGTGTGCAGAGGCCCTGAGGCAGAGTAGAGCTTCAGGGGTCCCGGGTCACTGAAAGAAGCCAGTGAGGCTGGAATATTGTGAGTGGGGAAGTATATTGGGAGATGAGGTAGAGAGATTAGCCAGGATCACGTCATGGAAAGTCCTGTCAGGCATGGGAGAAGACTGGGTTTTACTCTAGGAAAAATAGGGACCTACTGGAAGGATTTTAAATGTGGGAGCTATATGACCTAGTTTATATTTTAAGAAGATTATTACTGCTGCTGTGTGGAGTACGGACTGAATGATGAAAGGAACCAGTAGTGCAGTGAGTAGTTAGGGAGTGTTAGGAGACTGTTGTAATAATCTGGTTAAGAAATAATAGTGACCTGGATTAAGGTGAAGTTAATGGAAATGAAGAGAGTGGGTGACTTTGGGAAGAATGGATGAGACTTGATGAGTGGTAGCGTGGGAGTAAGGTGATGAGAGAAAGGGAGGAACCAAGAAGAGCACATAGGTCCGAACAACAGCTCAGATTGCCACGCACATTGTGGAGATGGGGAAGAAAGCAGAGACAGGAGGAAAGGCTTCCGTTCTGGTTTGACATGTTAATTTTGAGCTGTTACCGAGGTGGCCAAAAGGAGATGGTGGACTTGGGGCAGACACTTGACCTGCCCCAGGCTGGCCGCTCCCTAGGCTGGTTGGGATCTGAAATGTGGCTTAGTATGAAGGCATGAGCTGGGGTAGTAAGATTATCTAGCTCCTGGATCTGAACTGGAAATACTAAGACAACCCAGCAGTTAGCATCAGAAGAGGAGCTGACGAGGTATGTGCTGGAGAAAGAACCATTCAGGATCACGGTCAATGGATGGCATGAATAAGCAGAAGCTATGAAACAGTCGACAGGGAGGAAACTATTTGTTAGAGGAAAGAAGAGATGGCTGAGAGAAACAAGTTCACGTGAAGAAACTGCCCCGTGACCAGAGTACCATCAGAGTGAAGACATTGAAGCCGTGCAGTTGAAGTCTTTGCAGCTGCTTTTGGCCCAGGCTGACGCTCTCATTTTTGACTGTGAAACGACGACAAGAAAATTGCTGGAATGTCCATTTGAAGAAGAAGATAAACCACAAATATATAACATTGAGAATGAGAAGAGATCTCTAATAAGTTAAGAGCTTGTGTTTGGGAAGTGACTGATTCCTCCTTCCCCTTCAGAGTCCTGCTTCATAGAGACCTGTGTTGTACCAGCTTCTCAGCTGGCCAAATGCCTCAACAAGGAAAGGGCACCCTGGAAAGTGAATCGGGATTGAGGCTGGACCTTTAAGCCAGAGTGAGTTTCCCACTCTCCAGTGTGAACCGACTGAGGATGACTCACAAGTCACAGGGAGAAGCTGAGCTGATAAACAGTGACTGGCGGACCTACCTGCCAAGGTCTGTGAGGTCCGCCTACAGTATAGAAACCAGGAGCTTTTCATATAGAAACCAGGCCTGCTTCGTCTGGGCACAAGAAGGCAGAGGAGAAAGCAGGATGAAAACAGAGAGAGGGAGATACACCCTCATTACTTTTTTAATAGCATAACTCCTGGTAAATTGGGCCCAATCAAAATAAGCCTTTCTCCGATCTCACCAATTATCTCTTCAGGGGAGGGGCGTCTGTTTCTATATTTTCCCCTAAGGAGTAGAACAGAAGTGAGTGTGCCTAAAGTTCCAAGGCAATGGAACGGATGAACCAGTGTCCTCTTGCCATAGTACACATAGAGATTTAAAGTATAAGCAATCACCATGTAGAATTTTATGGTGATACATTTTAAAACCTTAACAAAATTACCATGTTAATGGGCAAATACAATTAAAATTAACTCGAAGAGAGATGGAAGGACTGATTAGAATAGTAGTCGATGCTTTTGAATTAACTCCAAACAAGGCTCTGAGCTGAGACATTTTTACAAGTGAGGCTTTTGGTGGTTTAATGAAACACAAGTTCCGCATTATAGAAAATATTATAGGACATAAAAACTGGTGAAATTTTTCTAACACATTTGATAGCTAAACTGTATAAAGGTAATATAATTTAAAAAGTCAACAAACTATTTTACTCATAAATATAAATGCAAATGTATTAAAAATCCCATGAACACATTGAAGTCTTCACTGTACATGAAATATATTATCTTTTATAAACATGCAAATAATGTAAATATGTTATATTTTATGTCCCCAGTAAATATTATTTCAGGATAGTTTAAACTTAGGAATTATAAAAAACAAATATTTCACAATATTTGGATGAACAGAATAATTATATGAGAATGCAATTAAATGGCAACATTTTGATAATGTACAATGACTATTTCTTATAAAATTTTTTATAGATTAGAAACAGATACTTATTTCATATAATAAAGAATCTATCTTAATGTAGAGCCATTATTATATTAATGAAAGGCACTGAATGACTTTTAAATTACAAATTAGACAAGGATAAATATAGTGTCACCTTTATTTAGATTATTTTAAAAATTTCAGGAAATTAAATAAGACATGATGAAGAGATAAATAGTATAGCCAGATGAAAAGGAAAGAAGAAAAGATCACTAATTCCTAATTATATATTGCTCACTAATAAAGTCTGAGAAAATCTATAGAAAAATGATCATGTCGATTAAGCTAACTGGATACCCAATAAAAGAGCATGATTTAATAATTTAAAAATATTAGTCTATTTCTAAGGAATTGCAGACTAATTATCCCATGTGATTCTCTAAATTGACAAAACAAATGCTGAATAAAAAATTGAAAAAATGGAGTATCAATGAGTTAAGAACAGCAGAATAAACTCCCCAAATGTATAAGAAAATCAATATTTAAAAAGTATAATAAAAACTAATAAATAATAAAATAAGCATATAAAATGATCAACAAAATTAAAAGTTTGTTCTTTGAAAAGACTAATGAAATTGATAAGCCTCTGGCAAGATTTATCAAGAAGAGAGAAATGCAATAATATAAATAATATTAACAGTTAGAACAGGAATGTATACTCATACTGAATGAGTAAAAACATAAGTGGATACTATATATGCTTTAATGTCAGACTTGTAAACCTGGAAAATAAAATAATAATTCCCTAGAAAAACACAATTTACCAAAAGTGACTCAAAAGAAACAGAAGGTATAAATAGTCCTATAACTATCAAATAAATTGAATCAGTGGTTTAACATTTTCCTGTTAAGAAAATTTCAGAATGAGTTTTTACCAATCCAGTCATTCAGATATGTAAGGGATAGGCGATTTCAATCTTATTCAAACTTGGAAGAGAAAGAGAATATTCTCCAAGTCACTTTATGAGGCTTCAAATTGGTACCAAAGCAAGGCAAGGACGTTATGAGGGGGAAAAGTCATTTTCACCCATGATCATTGAAAAAATAAAATTAAATTAAACATAATATTAAAAAACAAAACTGAGCACTATACTAAAAAGAGAATGCATTATGACCAAGTTGGTCTCCTGCCATGAATGCCCAGTTGGTTTAGTACTGGAAATGTGATTAATGTAACATCACTTTAATGGAATAAAGGGAAAAATACAATCATCTTAATGGATGCAAAGCAGACATTCAATAGAATTCACCATCTCTTCCTAATTAAAACAAACAAAAACCTTTGCAAACTAGTAATAGAAGGGAACTTGTGTAACTGGACAAAGCAGTCTACAAAGAATGAATAAATGAATGACTAAATGATAAGTACAAATCCAGCAAACATTGTACTTGATGGGAGAGATGTTATATAAATTCCTGTTGGCACTGAGAACAACAAACATACAATTTTTGTTAGGGCTGAAAACTTATACTATTTGGGGTGCTTCATTACATGAGTGTTAGCATCTTGTGATTTGTTAACACCTCTTATTTTGTTGAACTCTAGGCCTCTTCTTTTCTTTTTCAACACCTTTGTAAGCAACTTCCTGTGTTAACTTCCCTTTGATTTGAAATATATTATAACTCAAGCTTCAATTATATAATTAAAAATTATCTACTTAAAGTGAGTGCAAAAAGAAAACACACAAAAAATGGAGACTTAGAGATTTAGGTCATTTTAGTCTGAAACTTTTCAGACACAATTGTTTAGAACAAATTTAGATCTATAATAAAACTGAGAGTAGGTACAGAGATATCCCATATCCCTAACCCCCACACATGCGTAGCCTCCCACATTATCAATATCCCCCACCACAGTGGTACCTTGGTTTGAATCGATGAACCTACAATGTCACATCACTATCACACAAAGTCCAGAGTTCACATTCAAGCTTACTGCAGTGTTGTACATTCTGTGGGTTTGGACAAATGTATAAAGTCATGTGTTAATTATTATGTATCATATAGAGTATTTTCACTGTCCCCACAATTCTCTGTGCTGTGCCTATTCACCCCTTCTTCCTTGCCCCACCAACCCCTGGGAATCTCTAACCTTTTTACTGTCTTCAGAGTTGTTCTTTTTTCAGAATGTACATAGGTAGTACATACAGTTGGAATCATACAGTACGTAGCTTTTTCTTTCACTCAGGAAGATGTGTTTAAGGTTCTTTCATGTCTTTTCATGGCTTGGTACATCATTGCTGAAAAACATTTTATGGTCTGGATATACCATAGACTGTCCATTCACTTAAAAAAGGACATCTTGGTTGTTTCTAAGTTTTGGCAATTATGAATAAAATTGCTACAAACATCCTTCCATGTGCAGGTTTTTGTATGGATGTGAGTTTTCAACTCCTTTAGGTAAATACCAAGGACAGCAATTTCTGGATCACATAATAAGAATATGCTCAGCTTTGCCATTTGGAAACTTTTTAAAACAATTTATCATAAGTGCTTCTCAATTTCAATGGGCTTCCCCTCTCCACTCTGAAAATCTTAATAATCTCCAGAACTCACAGAGGCCTATGCAAGCTAGCATTATTTGCTTCAGTAAATAAGCAGTAAATCTATTTTTTTGAGAAAAAAAAAACCCAACAGATGCCTGTTACCACCACAACTCTTTTAGAGATGTAAGCTAGTGCAACAAGACAAGAAACTTAAAGCATAAAAGGTGGAAAGAAACAAAGCTATCACTATTAGCAGGCGATATAATTGTGCATATCAAAACCCCAAATGATCTACAGACATATATTTCAGAATTACTATTAGAGTTAAGCTAGCTCACTGTTTAAAACAATGCATAAAATTGAATCATTTCTATACCCTAAAAATGATTAGAAAAAATATTATTTAAAATATACCATTAATTTTCATTATAAATGAAAACCAAGCAACCAACCACCAACCAACCAACCAAACACAACAGAACCTAGGATTATATCTTTAAAAAAGATGGTCAAGCATTTTATGTAGAAAAGTATAAAATTTTATTGACAATCATGGGGAAGAAGTATGTTCATAGTTAGGATGATTCAGTATCTTAAAAATGTAAATTATTCCTATGGTTGCATTATTATAAACCTTCTCTTCTTTCTCTGTCTACTGTTTATAGGGAGTTGAACTCACCAAATATATGTCTAAAGTTGTGTAGTATGGAGCAATGGATAAGAAGCATTCTTACCGACTACAAACCAGACCCTTTGCAATCAGCATACAGGTAGTATATGAAATATTACGTCTTCTCACATTTTTTTAGGCCACTAGGTTTGCTCCATTTCAGGTAATGATCTTGATTCTTCTTTCAGTGCTGTTGGTCTTTTAGTTTGGAACATCCTCTTAGTTTCCATATTTATCCACATAATTGTAAATTACAGAATAATTGTGTATATCTTCATAAAATAATGTTTTTTACCACTCCAAGGACACATTACACCTCTGGTAGGAAAATCTGGAGACACAGCCCATGTTTCCTTTGCTATGCTTTCTTTCGTATGTTTACAAGGTGACTCTAGACCATTAGGGTGGGGCATGTGTACTCACTTTAAAGCAATTAGTGCTGTTCCTCAGACAGTACATAAATCAAGGCTTTCAACAAAAGACAGAAAGAAACTTTTCACTGACATGTAAGGCAAGTAAGAATCATCTGGTGATGTTAAGAATGATACTGTGTTAGTTTCCTATGGCTGCTGTAACAACTTACCACCAACTTAGTGGCTTAAAACAACACAAAGTTGTTATCTTACAGTTCTGCAGGTCGTCCGCCTTACATGGATCTCAGTGGGTTAAAATCAAGCTGTTGGCTGGGTTGCATTCCTTTCTGGAGACTTGAGGGAGATTCTATTTCCTTGCCTTTTCCAGCTTCTGGAGGCTGTCCGTGTTCCCTGGCTCACGTTACCTTTATGCCCCCTTCAAAGCCTGAAACAGCAGGTTCAGTATTTCTCATATCGAATTAATCTGACTGCCTCCTCTGCCTCCCTCTTCAACCTTTAAGGACTTGTGTGATTACTTTGGCCCCACGTGGATACTGTAGGATAACGCCCCCATCTCCAAGTCCTTCACTTAATCATATCCGCAAAGCCCCTTTTGCCATGTAAGGTAACATATTCACAGGTTCCAGGCACGAGGACCTGAGCCTCTTGGCGTGGGGGTGGGCAGGCTAACATCACTCTCATCTCCGTCTCTCTGCTCACTGTGCCTGGTCATATTGCCACGCTCCACACTCAGCACCCACCATTCCCTTGTGTGGAATGCTGTCCCCCACGGATTGTCATTGCTGTCTCCTTTATTTTGTTCTCATCTCGGCTATGTGTCCCTTCTTAGAGGGCCTGCCTGTATCTAAAATCCATTCTGTGCTTTCCAACCTCTTTTCGTGCTGCTTTCTTTCTCCGTAGCTCTTCTCACTAGTCTTTAGCTCCTCTTCTGGAAACTAAGCTCCTTGAGGACAGAGACTCGGTGACTTTTGCTCCCCCGTGTCACCAGCTTCTAGCTCAGTGCCTAGCACATTGGAGCTCAAGTAAATGCATGAGTCAACCTTAATGTCATTCTTTAGCAAAATATTTTCTTCAGTGAGCTGCACCAAACTAAAATCTCTATAATATAAATTACAAGCTGAATTCAACTTCAAGTACAGAAAGTATTATTGCTGTACTTAGTTATTTCACTGAGAGTGCTGAGTGTATAATCTTAGGAGCCAAAGTTAAAACTCCCATCAGTAAGTGTCGAATTCAATGTGAAACATTAAGTGTCTTTCTGCAAATACCCCTGCTGTTGGTTGTACCTTTGGAGACTAGAGACTGATGATAATAATAATAATAGTAGCAGTTATCATGATCTTTGCTACCATCTGTGGAATACTTATTATCTGCCAGTTACTTAGTTTTTCACATTATTTATGTAATTTCTCACTCCATGTAGTCATAGAGCATGCCTTCACTGTTTTGCCCACCCCAGAAAAGTATTCCCCCCACTCAACACTTCCTTTGGGAAACTGCTCCTAACCACTCTCATGAAAGTGGTTCTGGAAATAGTCCAGCCACAGTACCTTGGCTACGGATAGGCACGTGATACACTCTGGACCAATCACAGTCCCCACAGTAGGAGTCTAGTGGTTGACATATGCCTCAGTCAAGCCAATCAGAATTGTTTCTCTGAATTTTTGAATTCAAGCTAGGAAGAGAGGGTTCCTTTCTCTCTTGGGTAAAAGAACATGTGAGGAGTTGGCCTAAAGCTACCTGTGGTCTGTGGAGACGTCGGGGAAAATGGAGCAGGGAGATACATTGAAAAATGCTGACATGCATTATACAGTCCACTTTCTCCAATTTACAGGTGAAATAACATCTGTAAGACACTTGCCAGAGGTCAAGTAGCTAGTAAATAGCTAGTAAATGGGGAGGGGGCATTTGAGCCAAAGTCAGGCTGACTTTAATATCCATATTTTCTTTCACATTGTTGGTGCTCCTGGCCTCCTAGATTCACAGTCACCCACTCCCTGCTAGAAATGCACGCTCTGTATTACTAGCAGGGAGTGCTGTGAACAGTTGTTGATCATCTCTATATCTTATGTTCTGATGAATTCGTTCACCTGGCCAGGGCTCAAGGACTGTAATGACAAATAAGCTCCACCTTCTGTGCTAATTCCAGTGGATTGGAGATGCCTACCTAGACCTTTGTGTTGATAAGGATACTGAGGCTTCATCTGCATTAGCAGAAAAGGAGAAAAGTGGGGTGAGGAAACAGGCTACTGCATTTGCTCAGACTGTTTGATAATTCAGATGCATTTTGGAACTAGAAAGCTTTACATGTTAGCATTCAGGGAGCATGAATCCAAGACTGATTTTTTAGCTCAGAGAATGTTTTGTTGTTAGCCAGGGCCTTGCCTATGTGCCCAACGAAATCCAATAGTCCCTTCTTTAACCTGATGATGGCATCTTATATCAAACGCCTTCCTCTACAAAATGCCCAGACTGTCTTACCCCGCAGTGGTAGAAACAGCCACGTGACCTGAATTTAGATTCTAGACCCGAACGTCATTTATTGGGACCACTCTTTTCTGGTGAGAGGGACGCTAAATCACAGCCACCCTGAAATGCACTGGTATTGTTGAACATTCTCTAACAACCAAATTGGGCCTCACATTTTGTTGGTTGGACGTTCCATTTCTTCATCTTTGGTCCAAGTTACTTAGCAATGGCCAATCAAACTATGCACCCACCATATTGTTTTGCATGTTTGACTAGAACATTGACAGATTAATAGGAAGGGTAAATAGCAGAGCGCAACCGCAGGGGCCCAGTGTGGGGCGGCAGGATTGACTGTTCCGGACTTTGTTGTGTTTGCTCAGAGGAAGCCACAGCAAAAGCCTGCTGGGACGAGGTGACCCGGGTCATGGGCATTTGTTTCTTGTCTCTATAGAAAACAATTGTCTTCTCAATGGAAGATGGCTTTTTCTGAATCTACATGGTTCCACCAACAAAAAAGCATTTGCTATTCCAGGATGCTTGCTAAAACACACACATACCAATAAAAAGGCCACACAAAAGTTCAAACTTACTGTATTGCCCAGAGAATCTTTTGACTGAGGTTAAATTAACCAGGAAAGAAGCCTAACTCTGGAAAGTTTATCTTGAGGGTCGCTGAACCTTCACCTATTCATGGCTAACTCCCAACATTTGATGTACATAAAGTTTTTATGAAGTTTCAAAATGATCCAGCCCCCTACCCGCAAGATTCATGAGGGTGAAATCCATTAACATTCAGCACTGTTGACTTTGCAAACTCTGGCTTTGGTGGAAAGCTGTTTTGATCTTAAAACGGCTCTACTCTGAATTTATATGAACAACATATATTAATAATGAAGAAAAATCCACTTTGGGCAAGGTTAAATCGACCAGAAATGGTGGCTTTATTTAAAAGCAAGAATTATGTTCCTGGTTGACAGATTTCTTTGAACATGGCCGATTTTACATTTGCAGAGGTACTAGAGTTCATTAGAGTTCTTTGCCTCTGATAAAAGACTCCATGGTGTTCGCCTTTGTGTTCGTCACATAAGTGAGCCACAGACCGTTCAAATGTAAAAGCAGGGAGGAGTCACTTACCTGTGATTTTAGATTGTCATTTGAGATATCATGAGAATGGAATAACTTCCTCATGACACTTTGCTCTGGTTCATTCTGAAACAAAGTCACATGTTGTGACTCCTCTCCTCCAAAAGGATCCTTTCCAGAGGCAGAAGGTGGCGATGGAGGAACTGCCGGGCGGCAGAATGCCAGCCTGGCACCACGGTGCGGCAAAGGCCTGCAAACTAGGACAGAAAAAGTTTCTTTACCAAGAGGGAGTTAAAAGTCTCCTCCAGTTTTCCATTCTTGCCAGATTTTGAAGTGGGACTTATTTTACTAAAATTCTCTACTTAGGAGCACTGGGATGGGAATTAGAAAAGTTCTCAGGGTTTAGTCCTTGATTCATCCATAAAGTGTCACATGACACTGGGCACATCGCAGCACCTTGGGGATACTGTATGCTCTCTGAGGTCGCTTTCGGTTTCCAACGACTGGTTTTATGGATTTCCAAATGGACCAAATTTGCTAGTCCTATGAGCAAACCCAACTATAATGCATTTTGCATCTATAAACTGAAAAAGGTGACTTTCAGCCCGTAGTTTTGCCTGTCAAGTTAGCACAGGTTAAAAACACAGTATCGGTGAAAGTGCATTGATATGAAACTCTCCTATTCTGCTACTGAGCACCCTGTCTAATTGCTGTGGCTCCTCTGGAAAGCTAGTTTACTTGATTTTATGTATCAAGTTATGTTGAAATATCCATATCTGTTGATACTATTCATCCCTGCTGAGAATTTATCTTAAAAAATAATTTTTTTAAAAAAGAAAATAATTAAAGTGTGAGACCAAGTTTCTGCACAAGGCTGGTCACTACAGTGTAATTTATCGTTATGCAGTAGTGGAAGCCACCTATGTTGTCCACTAACAGGAACATTCTAGAACTTACAGTGCACACAGGCAATGACATTATGTCACTATCAGAATCATATTTTCAAAAAAAGTATTCATATGCAATAAAAGTTGCATGAAGTTGCATGAAGTAATTAAAATCTACCTAGAAAAAATTTGAAGGACCTGAATCTAGATATCTAGATAGAATTATTGATGATCTTGTCCCTTTTTGAATCTTATCAATGATACACGCTGGGAGAAAATACTTTCTACCATCATTGTAAGCAATGTGTAACAGACTATTGACAATAGTACATATTTATTTTGCTTAGATGTTTGAAGAGTCAGCTAATGTGGTCTCAGCCTGGCTGATCTCAGCATGGCTCCCTCTCTGGTCTGTGGCCAATGGCGAGTCTGCTAGGCTGCTCTGCTGATTTTGGCTGGGGGTGTTGGTAGGTTGTTGGCTGATGTTGACTGGGCTTGACTGGGAAGACTGGGGTTACTTGGCTCTGCCCCATGTGTCTTTTAGCTTCCAGGAGGCTAGTGTGGACATAGTCTCATGATAACGACAGAAGGTAAGAGCGAGCAGGTCCAATGGTGCAACCCCTTAAAGCCTATGCTTGGTTTTGCATTTGCTACATCTCGTTGGCCAAAGCAAACCACATGGCTGAGCCCAGATTCAGAATGGGAGGTGCTACAAAGTCACATGGCACAGGAGCACAGATGCAGGGAGGGATTCGACCATTAATGTGATCTACTCCCTGGGATAACATTTTGAAATGTTGTATGGTTTATTTTATATTTTTGAGATTTCTTGCTTTTCTACATCTTCTACCCATTGAGACTGAGTCAGAATTTAAAATAATACTTCAGAAACAATGGCCTGGGAAGTCAGCTTTCAGTGGTAAGAGGTATCTGAGAAAGGAAAGGATTTTTTGAATTTCAAAGGCTTTCCTAGAAATAAGCTTGGCAAATTGATCAGAACTTTGTCATTGGAGAGTAGAGTAAATCCTGGAAAAGATTGTCTAGCATCCTCCTTCTGAATGGAGAGGAGATGGGATCTCTTTATAGGCCAGGCAGAGTAGAGGATCCTGATAAGATATGGAAGGGAATGCTTCAGTCTTCCTTTTTACAACCTAATCTTGGAGGTGCTAACTGATCATTTCTGCGTTCACTTAACAGAAGTGAGTTGTTCATGTGGGCAGATATTACACTGGGGGTAAAAACTAGGAGTGAAGGATGGATCATTTTAGGGAGTATTTTAGTGGCTGCCCACTGCAAAGATCTCTAGAAGATTCTGATGGTGCAGAATCTACCCTAGAGTCCAGAGTAAGTAAACATGCAAAAGATGGACATTATGAATGTGATTTTTTTCATGGAAGCAATTTATATTTGCATAGCATTTTGAAATTTCTAAAGCTCTTTTCCATAAGCTTTTTTTTTTGATTCGTAAAACAATCCTGGGATAAAAAGGGATAGTTCATTTTTATAAACATTTTTCTGTTTTTGGAAATGGGAACTCAGAAATTTTAAAGCTATCATATAGAATCCTGAAGGTGGACAAAATCATTTAATCCAAGTCTCAGTTTTACAAAGGAGGGAAGCAAAACCCAGAGAAGTTGGGTGACTTGTTAAAGGTCATACAGCTAGTAAATGCAGACCTGAGTCAAGAATTCAAGTCTCTGGACTCCTATGTCACAGTTCTTTCTACTCTGGTATTTTTGATCAGTTTTGTGAGGGGAAATGCAGATGTGACAAATACATCATTTATCCACATGTCTAAGTTATGGAAATATTTTATAAATACAAAGTGCATCTGGAAGGCAATTTACGAGTATTCTCTCTAATCAGGAATCTATTGTTGAAGTTCTTAGCAGACATAAAATTTCCTGACTTTAATTTGTAAGCCCACAATATTGTCTGTCTTCTAAAATGGACAATGCAATGCAGGATTTTGTTGTTAGGAGATTATGAATAGCTATTTATCATTTTCAAAGTAAGAGGAATTTCTGATATAGCGTTAAAAAAGACACTAGGCTAAGTGGCTAGACTGCCGCAGTCTGCATTCTCTCCAAGCATTCGTTTGAAATGGCCTATTTGCATCGGTATAAGAATATAAAATAAAATTTCAACATAATGCAATAAATGGAGTTCAAGATTTTTATTCTTATAAAACATGTTCCTTCATTGCAAGTTATGAAAGACAGCATTTTTAGTCAGTCTGTACTGTCCCCAAAACCACAGAAATAAAGATCAACTTAATAGTCTTCACAAAAGACTGTATATCACAGGTAGTCACATATGAATATGCCTCTAATCCACTCACCCCAATCATAAGAATTTAAGTTTGTTGGAGGATGAGAGCCAATTGCCAATTACCTTACACCCCATTGCCAATTGCCTTATATCCAAACTCACATTTAACTTATGTACTTATACCACATGTGTATGCTTAACTCCCAATTTACAGATGGATTTCTTCTTTTTTTTCCCACATTTTTTATTGTTGTTCAACTATAGTTGTCTCCATTTTCCCCACACCACTAACCCCACCCCAGGCATCCCCACTTCCCGCCCTTGATCCTACCATGCTTTGGCTTTGTCCATGGGTCCTTTATATGTGTTTCTGACAACCCTTCCCTCTTTTCTCCATACTATTCCCTCCAACCTCCCCTCTGGTTACTGAAATCCGTTTATAAACAGGTTTGTTTATAACTCATAACACATTTTGTCATAGAAATTTACCACTTGCAAACTTACTAACTCTCTGAAGCTGGGGCCACAAGCAGTGTGTAGTCTTGTGATTTTTCAGGCTCTGAAATCAACCTCAGAAACCTTTTAACGAAAAGGTTGCACAGATAGATAGCAACTCAGTTAACCTGAGTCCCCAGCCCTCAGGACCCAGCCCTGGACCCTTTGTAGCAGAGACAGGTATGTGCTCATCAAATCTTTTTGCTCTGGAGCTCATAGCTAGACTACATTTCCCAGCCTTCCTTGCAGTTGGATATGGCCGTGGAATTTTTTCTTGTCAACAAATATGTGTGACAGTGACAGATTCCATATGTAATCTTGACCCATGACAATCTCCCCCAGCAATTCCTACACTCTTTTCTGTCCACTGGCTGAAAGAGAAGGTCCCCAAATCCCTAGGGGTTGACAAGTGGAGGTCCCTGACTCCTTGTGTTGAAGGCTGCCTGCGACATACCTACATGAATTATTGGATATACAAAAAATAAGTTTCAATTGTGTGAAACCACTGAGCTTTGGGGATTTACTGGTCTCATCAGTAAGTATTAATTAATATACTTTATGAGTCCTCTGCCCTTGGAGTTAAGTCACTGTGCTCTGAGCTCTTCCAGAGGATGGGATGGCAGCAAGGGCATGAAACCTGGGAGGAGGCTGCTCGGGGTACGGGGAGCTCACTCTAAGGTAGCTGAGGAGGAGGGCTCCTGGCCTCAGAGATCTGGAGAAAGGCAGGGGTATAGGATCCTCAGCGGCGGGTGTTGGTTCAGCCGTGAAAGAGTGTCCTCTAGCTGTGACAACGGCTCCAGGTAGAGCAAGTACAGTGTCATAGCAGCAACTGTCATGCCTAGCTTGCTTCCCAGAAAGACATAATTAATTAGGGATTGGCTTTATATAGCTAAGTGTTCCTTTTTGAAACATCTAAGTTTTAATTCAAGGTTGTGTTTACAACGGGAAAAAAATGACACCTAATTAGGAAGCCGTGGCAGCCTTGAGAGCTTACCTCTCAGATCTGTCGTGGGGCCAAGTGAGGAGGGCACACTGAGGCCCGTCCTGGGAGCCAAGGGACCCCTTTAATGGCCAGTCTTGGCTTGAGAAGTCCCTGAAGTTCCAGATGTGCTTTCCTTACATCGCACCCAGTCTTCCTTCTTTCCTTTTCTCTCGTCTTCCCCCAGGTTCAGAGATATCCTTCCCCATTTTCTCCTAATAAATTTCCTCCAATAAATTTCCCACAAGATTGATCTGTCTTGATGTTTGCTTCTCAGAGGATCAGAACTAACCTAGAAATCATTCTAATTTTTATATTTGAAAGAGTAAAAAGGGACCTGTTCTCTTAAAATATGAGGGATCCTGTGTTTATCTCATCTAGTTCTCGGACTAGGTGAGATTCCATAACTAACCATATGAGCGTTTGCCCTTGACCTCTTCTGGCCTCTGGGGTAAGTTGTGCTCGTAGAGACACCTGTGGTTCACCCAAGAAGTGGGGTGATCACATTGCAAGAGCCACTAAGAAAGAGAATTGCTTGCTTTGAAACTCGGGGATTCCTGATGGAGATGGAAAAACAAAAAAGGTGACCACTTACTAAAACCTCCCTAAGTTGGATGGTTTTTTTAAATAGGAAACTCTCATTGGATGGTTAAATGAAAACCCATTTCAGGTAGATATTTTTTTATCCTAAAGAAGGTTCAGAGAGGGTAAGTGATGTGTCCAACATCACATATTTGATAAGAGGTCGAGCTGGTATCTTCCCTGTTCTACAACCCATCATATGCTTTCTCCTTCACACCACATGCCTTTTCAGAGAGCAGTTTTGCGGTGAGTTCATGCAAAAAGTACTGTCTGTTTTCTTTCTTACAAGCTGGTGCTAGAAACTTACCCGTTTTAGGGCCTACGGAGAATGAGAGGCCTCCTCTCATGGTTTGTTAGGTTCCCCCGGCCCCCCGCCCCAGGTCTTCTTTATGTGAAATGTCTCATAATTAAAAAGTACAGATTCTATACAGACACAGAGGCCTTTCAGTATAGACCACATTTCCAATAGTGGTTATTATGCATGGATGTGCTTGGAGAATTAGATTTCTGTGGTCTTGACTTTAATTGCCCTGTCTAGATATGTGATTAAGCTTTTGTCCTTTGTTTCAAGATGTCCAGTAAATGGACTTGTGTAGTTTTAATTTTATCTGAAGTGTAGTCAGAGCATAGGCAACAGAGCTCAATGCTTTTTTCCTTCTTCTTCTCAGTTACTGTGAGGATTGTTTCAATATTTTCAGATCTTATTAAATACCAAGAGGGATATGAGATCTCTGATGTTATGGCTAAATTTTTGCGTGCAATGTGGAGTCTTTACAAAGGGGGAATGAAGATTGAACTTTGCTTGGGGAGAGACTTTAGCACCCTTCCCCCAAGACAAAGCCTATAAATGTGAAGCTTGTGGGAAGTTGAGGAAGACATACTTTAATATAAAATTGTAGGCCCCTGCCTTTGAACATCTGTTACCATGGCAACTGATTTAAAAGTTTCAAAGGGCAAGCTTTTTAGGCAATTTAACTAGATGTTTTTGAAAGTATGGGAACTAAACATATTTTACAAACAGACACACGTAGACCCCGCTCGGCTGGCCTGGCTGACACAGCAGTAAGACATCTCCGTGACAACTGGACGGATTGTACAAAGGAATGCTGTGAGGGCGAGGGCCTCAGCCGGGCGATGGTCAGCTGGATGGAGCTCGCAGCACCCCTGCTCCCCAGACACGAGGGCACCACGAGCTGCTTCTTTTCTGCTCCTTTGGGGAAAAGTGGATTTCCTACGGGAAATGCAGTATCCACCCTGCCAGGAGCTTCGTTTACTAACGGTATCATAAGTGATTTTTTTTTTTTTGAGGTGGGGAACTGATATAGAAACTCAGTCTTATGTAAGTATTCATTTGGAATTGCAAATTCCCAGAAATATCCCCTTCCCATCATATACATTATGTTCAAAGTAGAAAATAAGTAACCAAAAGTTTCCAGTGACTTAAAAGCAGCAAGGCTGAAGTTCTATGAGCATAGTTCTTCAGTACAGATTTGTGAATGAATTAATTGAGAAAGAGACAACAGAGCGAGAAGAAACATGGGGCTCAGGTGTTCATTACCTCTGTGTTATGTGGGGACTATTTTATGCTTCTTAGAAATTGCATTTTCAGGACTGTGGTTGGACCAGACAGTCTGTTCCTTTGAGAAGTCTTTTCATCATCCTGATGAGTTTTTCTAAGCAGATTATATAATTTTAAAAATCAAAGAAAACATAAGTAACAAAGAACTGCATAAAGGATTTTTCTAGAGTGTTAATTTATTTGATAATGTAATAAAAAATGAACACCCTTGAATCTGTGAGAAATTTCTAAATGAAAGAATGCGGATGGGATCAGATTGAAGAGGGAAACCACAGCCCAAGTACAAAAGTCTACAGATAAACTTCAATCTTTAAGGGTTTTAAGTTGATTTTTAATTTGATTTTTATGGAAGTATGTGCCGTACCACCTCCCCAAGCAGACAGCAGAGGAAATACCCATGTTAATTTCCACGTGCTTACTTTCCTGTTTTGCTATTGGTTCTTTTCTCATGTGGGCTCTGTTTCTGTTATTTGCATAAGAATGGGGGTGCTGAATTAAAAGTATCCTTTTCCTGATATATTAAAGAGTCCTAAAACTGTGGAGCTTTGAGCTTGAACATTTTTACTGAGAAAGTTTGGGAGACCGCTTTTGTTTCCAGAAAATACCCTGTAAACGTCAATAGCCTTCATATCTAAAGGGGCTCTGTTCTAGAGACATCCGCGACACCAGCATCAAACCGATAAAGAACATGCGGATCTGGGATTCTTTGTAGACAGAGTTTATTCTGGGTAATGTAAAAGTGCATATTGTATGCGTAGATACTTTCCGTGGAAAACAAGTTGCTGCTTTAAATGTCTCAACTTATAAATACTTATTCTAAGCTTGCTAGGGTAAAAATTCACATGTAGGGTCACATCTTTCTTTTCCTTCTCTCTAAGGACATAAAAAGACACAAAGATGCAGGGGTTTATTATTAAGAGAAAAATCAAGGAAAGTAGAAGAGGACCCTCACACCTTAAACTGTTGTAGAGAGATGAGGCTTCTCAGTGTGGAGAGGAGCGGAGAGGAAATGGCAGCCCAGGGTGGTGGCAGGAGACCGGGGTGGTGCAGGTGGGAATTTATTTGAGGGATAAAAGACTCCTAGAGATCAGGAAAGACAGGGAAATTTTAATAAACATTGCTTTGGGCCACAGTTTTGAACTCTGTTAAAACTGGGAGAGGGTTATAAAGATAGATAGTTCTGCCTACACCACCGTTCTTTAAAGTCTATATGTATCTTATAATCAATGTCAAATAAACGTTCTAGCCCTGGCTGGTATAGCTCAGTGGACAGAACTTGGGCCTGCGAACCGAAGGGTCGCCAGTTCCATTCCAGGTCAGGGCCTCTGTCTGGGTTGCAGGGCCAGGTCAGGTGCCCAGTAGGGGGCGCACGAGAGGCAACCACACATTGATGTTTCTCTCCCTTTTTCTCCCTCTCTTCCCCTTTCTCTAAAAATAAATAAATAAAATCTTTAAAAATATATATAAAAAATAAATAAGTGTTCTTTACATGTGTGCCATGTCTGCTTTTTCTTTATTACATATGACAAAGGTTCATTTTTCTGTTCTTTAGAAAAACTTGATTTTTTGTTTTATGGTTCAACCTTACTTGTTTTTCATTTGTTTCTTATTTCTGTAATTTGTACTTTTTTCTTCACTAACTGTAATCATTATGGTTGCCTTTGTTATTCATTTGCTAGCTTTTGAAGTTGAAAGCTTAATTCTTTTTTTCAGTGTTTTGTTTTTTAATAAAATGGCATTTAAAGCTACACAAGGGTGATCTTCACAAGGTTTTGATGTGAAGGGCTCTCAATCATTATCACTTAGATCATAACTTCCAAATTAAAAACTTAGAACAAAATTAGAGGCATTTTCTAAATTTTTATGGCATAATTCTCTGTCATCAACGTGGCCTCTTAGGACATTAAATTGTTGAAATTTGTTCCTGTGTCCTTAATATATAAGTACATAGCTGATTTTTATAAATTTCCCAAATGTAATTTAAAATGGTGTTTACTTTGTATTTATATGTGTATACAAACACAAATATGTAGGTGTATACTTGTCAATTATGTTACTTATATCCTCCATGGTCATACTAATTTTTGTCTACTTGACTCATTTATTTCTGTCTTGAAGATTAATCTATATTTTGTATTGGTGGGTTTCTCCTTTTGGGCATTTCAATTACACAAATAAGTAAGTTCTTTTCTTCTCTATCCATTTTTGTCCCTGTGTTATTGTTTTTAATCCATTTTCTTTAATGTAGTAACTTGCCAGGGCTGCCATAACAAAATGCCACAGACTGGGGTGGCTTAAACAACAGAAATTTACGCTTTCACAGTTGTGGGTGATAGAAGTCCAAGGTCAAGGGGTCAGCAGGGTTGCTTTCTTCTGAGGCCTCTCTCCATGGCTTATGGATGGCTGTCTTTCCCCCGTGTCTGCAAATGGTCTTCCACAGGTGTGTGTCTCAGTCCTAATCTCTTTATAAGGACACTGCTCAGATTGGATTAGGACTCACTCATGTGACCTCATTTAACCGTAATTACCTCTTCAAAAGCCCTGTCTCCAAATACAGATACATTCTGAGGTGCTGGGGATTAGGACTTCAACATATGAATTTGGGGGACACAGTTTAGGCCATAGAATATAATAAGGCTGCATATTTACGTATTTTCCCCCTTACTAGCTACAAGCCTTTTTAGGGAGCAAGGGCCTTCTATTATACCTCATGAACTTCTAACATGGTTCTAATAAGTTTCCAGCAAGAGGTTTCTAGAAAGTTGAATCCTAATAGGAAACATTTATTGAATGCTTGTGTGAAGGAGAGGATAATACAACTATTTTTTCTTGACCACTTATTTATGGACCAGGCTAAGTTTTTATCTATACCTACCTACACACACACACCCATACACACACATTGTTACTTCATCTTCAAAAAGACCCTCAAATTTGTCTGCTGTTATTACTAGTATTATCATTCTCCCTTTGAGGGTAAGGAACTTGCGAGGTAAGAAACTAAGAAGGGTGAACCTGTCTGGGCTGCCATCACAGACAAGTGCATGATGCAGGATTTGAACCCAGAGCTCATGGTCGTACCACGATATTATGTTGCGCATGATATTTTGGAGAATGTTTATAAATAATAGATCTCCATAAAAGGTTAGATATTAATGTAGTTTGGTAGAAGTAGTGTGGACTCTAGAGCCAAAATGGTCTCTCTAATTTTCAGCTTCATCACTCCTCACTCACTCATTCCCCTGAGCTATAGTTTCTCCATCTAGAAGATGGAAATAATGATATCTGACTTGATAGATTGTTGTGAGCATTTGAGAGACTGTGCAGGGAGACCCTAGCACAACGTCTGAAAGGTTAGATTTTAGATCATTGATAACTACTATTACAGTCTTCTTACAGTTCCTTGACATGTTTCTATACCCAGTGATTTTTTTCTCATTAGAGGCTAGGAAGTAACCACAAAGTAATGAAGACAAGGGGTAGTAGTAACATATTGCATTGTTATAGCTGACCCCAGAGATACAGAGCCACTGTGGAGATTCATTTATCAGCCATCCCCACAGGGGATGTGTGCCCACAGGGTGTGAGAAGCTGGGGGGACCTTGTGTTCAAGGCAAGTGGGGGAGACCCTGTACTGAAGGCAAGCTGGGGGAGAGTCACAGGTGGAGCCTGTCCTTAAAGGGCTTCTGCGTGGTGATTGGTGTGGATGTCTGTCTAGCTGGTTAAGCAGAACTGCTTTCCATGCATCCATTTGCCAAAGCGGGTCTATCATACAATACAGGAAATTATAACAAAAACATAAACGGAACAAACCACGTGTGTCATGCATGTACTTTTAAATTCAATGTTAGGTAATAGAGTTCAGTGAATTTTTACATGAAGCAAATAAAAAATTTATTTTATGTGTATATATACACATATATATGTACATAACAGGGTGGGGCAAAGTAGATTTACAGTTGTGAGTACACAAAATACAGGGTTTATTCTTGTATTATTTATTAATTATTGTATTATTTTCCATGCAAACAGCTGTAAGCCTACTTTTGCCCCACCCTGTGTGTATATGTGACCATACATATTTATATCCACATATACCTATAATATATTTGACTAGAATTACCTGAGTGCAATCTTCAACTTGTTATCTTTGCAAGGGATGCTGAGAGTTTTGACATCATCTGGAATGTTCATTTGCCATAATTCTTTTTGTTTGTTTGCTTTGAAACTCATTCAGTTTTAACCAGATGCACACTCTTTCTGCTCAACTGGGGGGGGAAACATATTTTCAATATCTGTGGGGTCCATCATTGGAGGCTTCGAAATGCTGATCTGCGAGTGTGTGTGGGGGTGGGGCGCGGCGTACGTCACCCTGGGAACAGGCAACGGGAGCACAGGGACACTTAGTGGAGCCCCAAGTCTTCCCAGAAGTTTCCTGGGGCATTCATCCCGGAAGGCTGGATTTGGAAATTTCCCATTTAACCTTAGCAAAGCATTGAGGATGCGGTGGGGAGAGAAAACCCACTTATCTTAAAGATTCATGATGCAAGCGCCTGATAGAATCTGCAGTTTCCATAGCGCTGGGCCCTAGATTTCCCTTTAATGTAATTAAGCCTCAAGATTTATGAATACAACAGGCCAGAACTTGATCCGTGTTCATTTTCAATTACTGCAGTGAAAGGGCTCTATCCAGATGTCTCTATTTACAGCATTCAGGCCGGCCGGCCCAGGGGCTGAGGGGGGAGGGCCCGCAAATTGTCACACTTGTTAATTCTTCACAGAGGATACTCAGCCGAGGTCCTGGCTTTGACCCTATGACAAAAGGCTGGGGGCCCCCGGGGCAAGGCATCGATGCTTCCAGGGACAACACGGTGACCCACTGGGGTCACTCCCTCTGCTTTGTAGGTATTTGTGTAATAATGGGGTCCATTCCTTATTTTTATTTCTGTTACAGTTCTGGGAGCATCCAAGGGAAAAGAGCGGCTCTGATGTGAAAGACAAACATATATAATGAGAGCGTCAACTGTCCCCTGGCAACAGTAACCACGATGAAATGCTACAGGGGAAACACACAGTATGCAGTGACCCACATAATCAAGCCTATTTTGGGAGCATTGTTTTATTTTTCTTTTGAAGGGTGTTGTGTGTGTGTGTGTGTTTTTAATGTTCCCAGGTCTGCAATTTAGTTTTGTCAGGATTATTGGAACAGAAGTGTCTTTTCTCTTGTTCTAGTTATAGTCCTGCTTGTTTTAGAGCAAGTTTTCAACCACCAAAATACCCACCTGCTACGGCAGCCTAAAATATCCCATTTTATTCCCTTTATTTTTGCTTTAAAAAAATGTCTGTGCTTTCCATGACCATTCTACAGGTTTCTTAGGCGTGTGCTTAAAGGCTTTCTTACACTAATGTGGACGTTGGCATTGAGGTATCATTTTAAAAGGAAAATCCCTCACAAAAGGCTTAGAAATAAGAGCCCAGCGGGAGACTCAGAACCTCTAATGAAATGTACCGCATCCAGTAAAAAGCCCCAAATCCTACCCACACTTGGCCTCTGTGGCGTGTGTCTAGCCCATCATTTTATTATCTTAACTCACAAACCAGAGTCATTACCTTATGAAAAAGAATGAATTGGGATATTGCTTTTGTGGAGCAATAATTGGCTGTTATATTAACATGTAAAATGGAATTGTTGGCCAATTCTCTTCCATTTCAGAAGGTTGTTTCTTGAAAGTACTGCAAATGTCCTCCTTAATTAGCCCCTTTAAATCAATTTTGGGTTTTTCTTTTTTTGAGTCATGACCTTTTCAGGATTCAAATTCATTTTAGTGAATTTAAAGGGGTTTGACCAGAACAAGGCGTTGTTCAAAAACAGAGCTTTTGCTCAGATTTATTTCAGGCTTGCCCTTCAGAGCAACACTTCTTTTCTTCTTTATTTAAGAAATAATTTAATAATCAATGCCAAGTTTAAATGAGTTCAGCACTTCATTATACATAAATTTATCCCTCTGGCTCCAATGAATATATTTCAGATACAAAGAGCATCTTATTTCCTTTTTTGGAAGGTGAATATACCAGGTGTAAAGGAGTGGACACTGGGACTGAGGCTTTTGTGACTAGTTGCTCCTTCTGGAAAGCTGTTATCTTGACAGTTTTAGCGATTGATCTGTACCTTTCACAGAATCATTCGTGTAGATTCCAGGCAATGCTGGATCCTTGAGTAATGAGGGAATGGTAGCCCAAAGGTATGCATTGAATGGCTGTTTTCAAACAGTATTGAGACAATGCTACTGTACTGGAGGATTAGTTTTATCAAGTTTTAATTTGTTCTTTCACTACTTCTGGTTTATATTCATATTGATATCAGTACATTTTGTTTTCTAAAGTATTTTTAAGTTTACAGTTACTTGGTCTTACTCTTTTTGTTTTGCTTCTTTCCCTGTCTTCTGCATCCCCTTCCTTCTCTCTTGTTCCCATTTCTCACTAGTCTGTGCATCCTCCACGCCCTGGGACCTCATGTTCACGTTCATGGTGATAATGACCATGTAAAATGTGTGCATATAAAGGACAGTGCAACTTTCCTGCTTCCTAACATTTCCGTTGGCTTTTTAAAAATGCAATTTTATTTAAAATATACATATATTTATATGATTTTGTGCAATTAATAACAATCATGGAAATGTTAGTTATGGAAATCTTCCTCTGCAAGTTCAGTTTTGTGGCAGAAAACCTGTATGAAGCCCTTGCTCAGGGGACCCTGAAGGAAACTGATACCAGGTTTGGGCTCCAGGAGGCAGAGCTACGGCAATGTATCCCTAGAGGGGTCTGGAATGGAAATAACCAAAGGGCAATTCCCAGCTAAGTTTCTCCGGAAATGCAAAGGCCAAGCTGGAGAAGCCAAGTTCAGTTAAAGGAGGGGACGCAAACAGACCCGAAGGACTGGCGTATGCATGAAACAGCACGGGGAATTTGGGAGTGCAGCCTGGGGGACTTGGGCAAGGGACCTTCAGTGAGTCGGGGTCACTGGAATCCTTACAGTTGTGAATGACATCATCCCCTAGGTCCTCACTCTGACTCTCGTCTGCTTTATCCCATACAACGTCCACACTGGGGCCAAGGTGACCTTTCTGAAAACATATCTTTGCTTAAATAGTCACACCTTAGCTTAAAACCTTCTAATGCCTCTCCAATCGTCTCTGTAGTAAATTCCAAACTCCTGTACAAATTTATAGACTCCTTTGCCTTCCAAACCCTGCGTCCTCTCCAGCTTGAATCTGCCACTCAATTTCCTTTCTTCTCTTCGCCACCATTGCTCTGCCCTATTTGAGGTTCCCTGAATGTGCCATCATCTTTCTCTCTGTTGTATGTGCTGTCTTCCTGCTCGTCCTTCATTCAGGTCCACGTGTGGATGGCACTTTGTTTAGGAAGTCTTTCCTGATATCCTGGGACTGGGTTAGTTGGCTCTCCTCTAGTTGACCTATTTAATTCTCTGTCTCACTGATGGGCTCAGAGAACCAGAGCATGCGTGGAAAGAACTCCAGATTTCTGGCAGCAGCAGAGACAATGTAAGCAAGCTATATAATGTGATTACAAAAAACCAAAACAAAATAAAATAACAACAATAACAATAACAGAAACTTAATGGAACGTTGTACACAGAAAATGACTTCTTAAAATTATCTTAAAACAGTTTTCCTTCACCCTGCTTAAAAGGTGGCTGTAAACTGTTAATTTTTGCTGAAGTAAATACACTGGTCTGGGCCAGAAACTCTGTATCCCAGTAACTCGTAATCCGCCCCATGCTGGAGATCAGATTATCTTGGTAGCATTTTGTGTTATATAAGAGTCTCCAGGCTTTAAGTGAAGGCTGCAAACTCTTACCTAAGAAGAGCACATGCCGGCTGGTATCTGGCTTTTACTTCCCTTGTTCTGAAATCTCAGAGACCTGTGTCTTGATGTTGATGGTGCCAGAAACCTGAATTTTCCAGATGTTACAATTATTGTATTGAGAAAACAATATATTTTCCAAGTCAGTGAAAGGAGGATTTGTTTAGGTAATATTTTAGAAATAGATCTGGGTTGAGATTCATTTAAATACCATTCCCATGCTAGCTATAGAAATAAACAACTATCCCACAGAGCTCTTGGCCCTAGGACAGAATAGCAAAGTTATCTTCTAACAGTGTCTTTGCGAACAAAGGTTAGACCAGAGTTCAACGGATGTTCTTTACCGGAAAGTTTTTAGTGTCAACTGACTATTAGATGTTGTTTCTCTTACCCTGAATCTCATGAAAGAAGATATACGTTATTAGTTTATTCATGAAACCATTGAATCATCCATCCATTCATCCACTTGTCTACTCATTCATCAGCCTCCCACTCACCCATGAATTCAACCTTTTCTTCTCCTACTCATCTCTGCATTCGTCCATTTATCTAGCTGGTAAATATTGTGCAAGAATCTACCCAGCATAAGGCATTCTTAGCTACTGAGTAGATTCAAAAATAAGCAACAGTCTCCCTTCTCAAAGTGCTTAAAGGTTACTGATGGCATCTTAGATCATTAAGACTGGGACCTGGACACAGTTAAGGAGTGAAAAGGCAGACGACTGACTATGACCGCTGCTGGGCAGCTAGAAGGGTGTGAAGCACAGTGGGAACAGCGAAGTGTGTGTGAGGGGAGCTGAGAGTGTGTCCAGGGGAGAGTGGTGGCTATGGCTGGGAAGGCGGTTTAAGTAAAGGGGCGGAAGGTCTTAAATGCCAAACAAAGGAGTGGGGAGAAGCTTTGGTCATTTCTGAGCAGAGACCATAACATGAAGGTTAACTATTCTTTAGGAAGATCAATCCAGGACAATTTGGGAGATGGACTGGAGGAGAGGATAAGAGAAAGATAAGAGGCAGAGAGACTGGTTAGTGTCTCCAGATAATTACATTTACCTTGATTTGGGTGACCGACCACACATGGACTGTGCCACCATTAAGTTAGGGGACTTTTCCATTACAACTGCCCGGGAGCTGGTCATATTTCAGGGGTAGAAGAGAGAAGTTATGTTTACGTTACCCTTTTTGGTTTATGTTCAATATTGACTTTCTCCTAAATATCGAAGGGGGTGATTGGTAAATTCAAAAGAACTCTTCCTGAGCTGGGACATCCACACAGCTTTTATTATAGTGACATATGAAGGCTGAAGTGTGGGGGAAGGAGGGGCCCTTTTCTCTTAGTGAAATAACATCAGCATTAGCAACCAGTTCTTTGTCTTTGCATGCACCGGTTGTAATATCTTTTGTGTAACTACTGTGAAAACAAATATTTGACTCATTAGTGGTGCAGCTTGCTTTGAAACACTATGCTCGGGGTATGGAAGGCTAACAGAAGCATAGAATTCTAATCCAATTCTCAAGGTCACTGATTTGAAAGGAAACAAAATCAAAATCATGCAAAGTATGGAACAGGAGATTCTTTTTATAGAGTAGACAGAGTGTTTGTAAAGTTGTTCCTTCAGGGAAAAAATATCTTTGCTTAATTTCTGAAGCCAACTCTGTTTTAACTCCCTGCATGTAAGGGGAGTGGGCTACCTTGATGCTTTTTTCAGTCTCAAGAGAATGTCTTACCCCCACAAATTTATCATTCCTGCATAGCCTAGCTGAAAATAACCAACCTAAAACTCTGTTGCATAAATGTTCTCTGGCCATTGCAGAATTTCCAGCCTCCCAAGAAAATGTGCCTATTTCCCCAGTGGTTGGAGTCTGCCCAGCGATGCCCGCCACCCACCCCACCCCACCCTGTCCCCTGTCAACCACTAAACCTTTTGGTCCCTAGAATGGGGTCTCAGATTTTGAAGGTATCACCCGCTCTTCAGATTAGCTGAAAAACTGTGAGAGTTAAAACTTTTTCCTAGATTGTTTTTATATCAACTCTGTATTATTTTATATAAATGTGCATGCCCTATTGGATAACATACACTTTAACACTTTAGTTTGTAATACAAACTAGCAACCCAGTGACACCCCACCACCCCCATGCACACACACTCAGTTACAAAAAGCCAATAAGAAACAGTTGGAAACAAAGAGAGTGGTCGTCACCGCTAAATCATGGGGACCCATCTGAAAAGAACAAGGGGACCTACAGAAGGCCAAAAGGTTTTCTTTTCCTGGAAACAGGGGGGAAATGAATAAAACTTGGCACGTTCTCAGTGTAGCAGCTGTGCTTGTCTCCACAAGAAAACACCATCCAGCAATTCGTGAATTCATGTTAAATAATTGCTCTTCACGTAAGGTGACTGACTATTGCGCTCTATCCCTCGTTATAAATATCCGGTGGTCTGGTTTTTAGCGCATTAACTTCTGTTCAAAACCAAATTAAATTCTGAAAGCATATGTTACTGTAAAGCATGCGTCACAGACTGTCATGATATTTGGCAGATTATTCAGCAGCTGTCTTAAAAATAAAACAGCAAAGAGCTACATCTAGTCAATGTTTCTTATGTGTCAGAGGCTTTATTAACTGATTTCTGGCCAGTGTAAGAGGAGTGCGGTGGGAGAGGCATGAGCATTCAGGGGTCTGGGGTAAGTCATCACCCCTTAAAAGACATGAGAGCTGAGCTGGCCTACTGGAGGACCTGCTTCAGTGTCTCCCTCCTGGCAGGGGTGTCCAGCCTTCTGGCATCTCTGGGCTGCACTGGAAGAAGAAGCGTTGTCTTAGGCCACACATTAAATACACCATCACTGACAAAAACTGATAAGCAAAGAAGAAGGTTTTCAATAAATTTACGGTTTCGTGTTGGGCCGCGTTCATAGCCATCCTGAGCTGCATGCGGCCTGTGGGCAGCAGGCTGGACGCCCCTGGTAGAGAATGCAGAATAGCTCCTGTGGCTGAGCCTCCTTTGTGAGGGGCGGGACTAGGTTCCTGAGTAGTGCTGGGAGAAGGGCAGGCCATCAAGCACAGGCTGCTTAACGGCTCTGGAAACTCAGTCTGTGGCTTTCTCCCAGTAGCAGGGTTGAGTGGTTTGAGGAACAGGGGAGATGATGTGAATGTGTAGTTATGCATAATGTATTTATTTCATCGACTGGCCCAGAACCCATAAGAGAAGAAAGGGGTCTCCGACACCCAGGCGTTTTTAGACATGCATACTTAAATTTACAATTTAAACAAATAACTCCCCTCTATATGTTTATTTTCTTTCTTGCTCCTTCTGATTCCCATGAGGTACACCCCACCCTCCTGGGGAGTCCCACAGGGCTGCCTAACTCTTTGGCCAAATAAGACATAACCACCTTTGTGACCATGCCAGCCCCGTGCCCTCGGCCATCTTCACTGCTGGCCGCGCCGTCCTCTCTTGGCTGTAACCAGGCACATACAGCTCTGTTTC
The DNA here is from genome assembly GCA_028533065.1 of Trachops cirrhosus. Lineage (NCBI taxonomy): Eukaryota > Metazoa > Chordata > Mammalia > Chiroptera > Phyllostomidae > Trachops > Trachops cirrhosus. The sequence goes on from CM052539.1 coordinate 12,467,249, forward strand.
GCTTCTGTGGTTGAAATCATGCAACAATCACTTGCTTAATTCCACTGTATCTTATAGACCTATTTGGTGTTAAACTGACATCCATAGCTTTCCACTGTCCTCATGTACTTGGTTCCAATGTTTGGTGAAGGCTGGCTTTTCCTCAGGTTGTGAAAAAGGTTTATTTTAAAAAATACAACTTCAACTTGATCGTATTTATATACACCATTGTTAAGTTTTACTTGCCACTTGAATTCTCTAGTGTCTACTACTTTAGACTGTGATTAAAAGAGTTCTTAACTCAGGAGCCTCAAAATTAAGGCTCCTTTTCCTGTGGGTTTTCAGGTTTTGATTCTGAAAGAAGTGTCTCTCTGGAAGTGGGTGGCTGCAGGAAACAGAGTTTGAAGTCTTTGTGGAATTATTCAACTGCAGACTGGATGGCTGGGGGGAGTGGTAAGGAGGGGGTTATTCAAATGTCGGCTGGGATGTTAGATTAATGGCTTTTAAGATGTCTTCTGGGTCTGCGATTCTGAGATACTCCTTACAGTGTCACTTAAGACTGCAATTTCCGAAGCATGAAATGTCTCAGGAAGTAAGTTCCATGTCTGGGGCTCCTTCATAATTAACATTCAAGACTCTAAATAACATTTGGATTAATTAACGTTTGTCTGGCTTCATGAAACACATTTAGTATTTCTGACCATGTTACTACATTTGCTCATTATAAGGTTGATAGTAGACTTGTGAAAACTATGAAATTTGGAAAATAAGGGTCCCTAAATAAATACTTAATATTTTTAAAGTCAAGAAGCTCCCAAATGGGAGCTAGATATCATATCATCATATCTTTTTTGGGGGGCTAGGGAAGAAATTTTATTCATGAGAATATCCTTTTTAAAAAAATCTTTAAGAAAGTTGAAAATTTAAGATAGCTCCAGACACAAAATTTCCAACGCACACATCTGTCCATTTCTGACAACAATGAACGCTAAGTTGATCTTCAAGTTTTCTTTATGGGTATCAGAGTGATGTTCTTATTGAACCTTAAAAGCCATAGTGAGCCTCTCTTGTCTCCTATCTTCCCTGTGCAACGCTGTAAATCTAACTTCTGCCTGTCCTATTGTTTGGGAAAAAGCAACCATATTGTGCTGATTGCTATTAAATTAAAGCATAAAGGACGAGACACAAATGTGGAAGCCCATCTTACCAGCAGGGATACCACTATCTTTTATTTGGCATTTTGGGAGGGTCAGAAAGTCATGACAGGCATCTGACCTCTGATAACCTCTTTGGTGCTTCTGTGTGCAGTTTTGGGGGGAAGAACTTAATTAAATACAATTGAATTTCCCTGCTAACATTGTCGCTGAAAGGCCTCCTTTTAGATGGCTTGGTGTTTGCTGGTGAGGAACAAACAAAGATGCTTCTTTTGTTCCTCAAAGAAAAGTTAGCATATGTTAGTTAAGGATTTGTGATTTCTTTTGACTAGACTGGCAGGTTCCTAAACATTCAATGAGTCTTTTGAAATAATAACCACAATAGAAGATGAAATATGTGACTAACTAAAACCCTAACTCTTCTTATTCCTAATAATTATTGTTCAAGTTAATGTTTTTAAGAGTTTACTATATTTATTTATAATAAAAGATTATGATCATAGCTTTATAATGAAGTTACGAATAGTTGCCCACGCAATATATAATTTGTCCACCTCCTGGATTCTCTAGGTGCCAGAGGAAGAGAAGAACTCCCAGCAGATATATTTATAGTACATGTTAGGATATTGTTACAGGTGTTGACAAAGAATATACAGCTTTTGGTTATAAATAATGTATTATGAATATTAATTGTTGATAAGCTCATCTATAAGTTCCAATTTCAATACAAAGCAATAATTACATGAATATGAGGCAAAGAGATCCATCTTCTCATCATTATTCTTGGGCTTCTGAAATCAGTGGCTGAGACCACTAGAAATTGAGGAATCAATTTTATAATCATGATGCACAGAAATAATAAGTTATTTCATTGAAGGTAGAGTCTTAGTGCTTATTTTAGGAGGAATCAGGTTTATAGTTTCTTAGATTCAAGGAATCTTTTAATCCTAGATGATTTTGTTTTCCTTGAAGAGAGGATTAGAATAAGGAATTGATGTTTTTGAATTCCAAGTTGACTATTGTGTGTGTTCAGCCTGCTTCCTCACCTCCATACCCCTTTCCTCTGTTTCGAAGCTTTCCCAGGTCTAATTATTTAGAGGGGAAAAAAGTCAACACTTGACCCCACTGCCCTCTCTGTCTTCTGTCCCATCTCTTGTTTTCTGTTCATGGTTTAAACTCTTAAATGTTGCCATAGTCTTTATTTTCACATTGTCATCTTTCCAGAATAGTTTTTATGCTCACTCCTGTGCCCTGTGCTGTGTGCCCCAGCTGAAGTTACCACACGAGGGCCACCCTGCATGGCTGGAACAGTGTACCCTACATGAGGGCTCTGGGCTAAGGGGATAAGTGGAGGCTGCAATCCAGATGCATTTGCTGGCCAAACCAAGTCTTGTCTTGGGGCTGAATCTGTCAAGAGGTGCTGGGGTTTTTTCTTTCTTTCTTTCTTTCTTTCTTTCTTTCTTTCTTTCTTTCTTTCTTTCTTTCTTTCTTTCTTTCTTTCTTTCTTTCTTTCTCTCTTTCTCTCTTTCTCTCTTTCTCTCTTTCTCTCTCTCTCTCTCTCTCTCTCTCTCTCTCTCTCTCTCTCTCTCTCTCTCTCTCTCTCTCTCTCTCTCTCTTTCTCTCTTTCTCTCTTTCTCTCTTTCTTTCTCTCTTTCTTTTGTACTTTGCCTGAAGGTTTCATAGGCCTAGCGGTGGCTTTGTCCATAATTCCCTTTGCTCCAATCTCAGCATCTAGTGTCTGATCTTACTTTTTAAAATCTAGAACTTTTAACAAATAATAAATAAGCATGTGATCAGGAGCAAAATTGTTAGTTTTTTAAGGGTCCCAAATTCTTTGTCAACCAGAGTCTGAACAAGGCTGTTAAAATCTTAAATTACCATGGGATTGGAATGAATTATCTTTCTGTTTATTTAGCAAAACACTAGTTGAGGAAAGAAAAGATTCAAGGCTGGAATCCTTATGGAAAAGGCGATGCTAATCTCTTATCAGATCACTGCCTGCTTCCCATCCCACAGCCCGGTCACACCGAACTGCTTATCAGAGACCCCAGAACAAAATGAACAGACACAGGCTTTATACCTCGGCAGATTCTTGGTGGAGTCTTAGCTCCACCACTCAGTGATTTTGCATTCGGTTGTCATTAAATTCTCTGAGCTTCAGATTTCTCATCTACAAAAGAATGATATAAATAGTTGCCTGTCACTAAATAGTCCTTTGGTGGAGCATTAAGGGAGTTACCGCATGGGGACACACCTCCTAGTTTGCTTCGGGTTGGCAAATTCTCCCAGTCTTGAGTTTTCCCACACTGATTCCCTGCTAATGACACTCTTACTTTCTTTTCTTGACCTAGATTATTTTTACTTCTGCTTCAGTATGTGGCTCAGCTGACACGTCTTCCAAGAAATGTTTCCTGATGCCTCTAACTTGTCTAAACATTCTCCTCCTTGGCTCTGGGTTAGGAGCACCCCTGGTACCTTATGCATCCTTTTATCACACTTTTTACCCTCCTATGTTTAATTGTGCTGGGGGAGCACTATGGGGATTATGCCTCATTTATTTTTACGTTCTCAGTGCTAGATATAGGGCATGACATATCAATAAGTATTTGGTAAGTGGACTCTCTGGATTTCAACAACAGGAGATGTGGTCAAAAAGCCATGGCAGCCGGGAAGCCGATATTCAAGAGTTGTGGTGACTAAACCACTTCCCGTGTATACTTCATTTCTGGTGGGTAATTTATTCCCCTATTGCTTAATTTCTGGCCCACTACACTTTCCATGTTTCTTCTTGGAGAGGAACTGTTCTGGTCTTAATCTTATAATCTTTTAAAACCAGCTACTTACTACAAGCATCAGCAGCTCAGTGTCACACTGCAGGGAAATCAACATTGCCTGCAAGCTGGTTATAAAAGCAGAATCTCAGGCCCCACTCTAGACCTCCTAAATCAGGACCCACATTTTAACTAGTCTATTTACTGTAAAATGTAAGAAGCACTGGATCAGAAGCAGGTGCCTTCACGAATATCGTAGGCCCTGGCTGGATAGCTTGGTGGGTTAGAGCATCATCCCAATACACCAAGATTGTGGGTTGGTCCCCGGTCAGGGCACATGCGAGGATCAGCTGAGGAATGCATAAATAAGTGTAACAACAAATCGATGTTTTTCTCTCTCTTTTCCTCTCTCTCTAAAAATCAATAATTAAAAAAAGAATAGTGTATTCCCTGACTTTCCTGATGTATAGATGTATCCATCAGTGAAGGCTCAGGAAAAGGTATTGGGATTCTAGCAAAGAGAATGAAATATTGGTGAGGTCTTGGACAATATCAGCAAGTAATTCTCTGACCAAGAAAATCTCTAATGAAACACTTTATATTAGATTAGGACTAGGTAGATGATCTAAACATTTAAAATGATTTCAGATAAGTGAGAAGTCAGTTTTTCAACTTAATGTCTTGATCCTCTGCTTGGAACTAAAATGTTTATCTTTTTAAAGAGAGACCGTGTCTCTTGAAAGAAACGCACACATCTCATCATGGCAAACACATTTTTTATTTGGTAACAGTTTAATGACCTGAGCGAGGATTTCAAAAGCTATCTCCTGGTTTCCGTGTTCCATTCCAGACCCGAGGCAAAGCAAGTGTTTGTTTTTAGCATAGTTGATACCCAAGCACTTCGCAATTGTTTCCACAAAGCCAGCTGCCCTTTATAGATCCCCCTGGGAACCTTTCCTTTGGTTACCAGCCCTCAAGTGCCTGCAACCCCTGTTTGCAAAGATATTTGTCATAGGGGAAGGGCTTGTGAACCTTCCCATCTTTTGGAGGAGCACGCTCAAGGCCCTAATTTGGAAAACTTTGTCCCTTTGCTCAGACCACTGGGCTCCTCTGAAGACTGGCTCCTCCTGCCTAATCATCCCATTGCAGCCCCAGGAAAGCAAAAATAAATGAACAAATGCAAACAGCACCTCTGCGATATTTCTTAGCTGAGTGTTGTAGGATTGAAAATTCTGAGAAAATTCCTCTGTTATCTTGAAAGCTTCATAAGATTTTGAATGTATTTTCTGCAGCAAAGTTTCTGTTTACGAATGTGTGGCCACATGACATTTTGTGTTTATCGCCTTTGCTTTCTTATTCAATTCAGCAATGATTTTCCCCCGGTGGGGGGTGGGGGTTCTTCTTCCTTTTAGGTACCACCATGCCTAGCTCTTTCCTCTGTAAAAGGGAGTCCCTGAATGCAACTGATGACTGATCTTTAATACCAGGTGCTAAATGGGACAAGGGAAAGTCAAGCATTCATTTGGAAAATCAAGTTACAAAATTGTCAGTGACAGACACTTGGTAACCACTGAGAGCCAGTGGCCGCCCCAGGACCTGACTGTGGATTCAGTTTCTACTCTTAACACAGTTAGTTACTCGTTCATGTATGTAGACCTGTGTGCACATGCCTGCACATGCATATGTGTGCTCATGTGCACACACATGCATGCCTGTGTGCTCCCCAAAACAGAACCTCAAACTCCTCAGGACATACCACCTGTTTTCACATCATTGTGGAGGCAAAAGGGTTTTTTTCTTCTTTTTAATTTTAATTAGCCAAGCTGTCCTATTTTTCAGGAGCTTGCCTCTTCTCTAGCATACGGGCTGTAACTGTCTTTCTTTTCATTAGACCTGGGCCCTTTCTTGTCATTTATACCATACTTTTGCCTTTTCTCTTTCATTTTGAAAGAAAGAGGTTTTTCTATTATTTTAGAGCAAAGTACCTCTGGTTTATGTGGCGACTCTTGTGGCTTTATAAATGCACTTGATTTAGCTTTCAATGTGTAATTACCGCCAAACAAGTTAATTGCTTTATAAGTGTCCAAAATTCCCTGTTGTAATTTTGCTTTCATTTACCAACCTTCATTATACTTCCACTGTTCAACATAAACACAAATGATTGTTAATGAATGCCTAATGCCATATTCATTAGAAAATCAGGTTAATGACTGGCAGTGAATATCCTAGCTTTATTCTTTCAAGTCTTTTTATTTTATTTGTTGATTACAATAGCTTATTTTTTGTTGTTGTTTACAAAGAAATTCTACCTGCATCTTAGGTGTGCTTAAAAGTTCAAAACAAAGCTTTTCTAAGGAATCAGATACCCCAGTCTTTGATTCTTCTTTCCTGTTTCTCTTTAGAGAAAGAGTCTCCTGTTAAAATGAAACCCAGAATGTAGGTGATTTCCACGGACTATTGGCTATCAGGAAGGCTTACTCTTTGGAGCACAGACATCCCAGGACTGCTGTGTACAGATGTTCAGGTGGTGCACTGACGGCCGTCGGAGGCATTGTTGGCATTCTGTTCCATGAATGACACCAGACAGTTGTGACATCCATAGCCTGCATAACTTTGAGCAGGCACTTAGAAGTCTCCACTGCAGTAAGAAACGCGTATGGCAGTGTGGTTTGGGGGCAGAGTTTTGTGCTCGGTTTTGATCACCCTGGGCAAACAGTGTCTACGCAGAAGACAGCAGGTGTTTGAAAGTGCATGGCTGGAGTGAGTGGCAGGAAGTCCACGGAGGAGAAGGACTGAGATGCACATTATTGAGGGCGGGCCTGACTCTCCACCTGGTGATTCTCGCTTTGTCAAAGTGACTGCTTCCCTCTTCTGCAGACAGGGCGTCACTTTTTCATTCAAACCTGACAGCTGGATTCTGAAGACCATGTGTGTGCTGATTATGGGTGGAACACAGAGTCCGGACTCTGAAATTTGATCGCTGGCTTGTCACAACATGCTTGTGAGATCTTAGGCAGTTTCCTTATCTATCAAATGAGAATATTGATGATTTAGGATTCCTTGTAGTTCTTGTGGCCTGTGACTCCTTTTGGGATATGGGAGAATCCACCTGCATTCCTTAAACCCATTAACTAGATGCTTACTGTATGCCTCACGTGGAGCCGATGTCAGGGATACTATGAGATGACACATTTCTTGATTCATGGGAAGATGCTACATGTGTGGCACACTTACAGTATCATATAATTTCAGTGTCCAGACTCCTTTTAGGCTCCCCAGTGGTTTCCTCCAGAGTCTACCTGGAACCTCCTTCGGTGTGCCTGGTCAGATTCCTTGTGTCCTGGTAGCAAAGTGCATCATCCACGAGATGCCGTCTCCTCCAGTTTTGTCTCCCTCTGGGGTTCTCTTGTCGGTCAGCCAGTAATCTGTACTTCCTGGCTCCACGTATGTGTGCACCGCAGGTGTCTCTCCTTCATAATGTTTAGTATCATTGAAATTTTGCCTTTGTTTGTGTAATTCTTTGGTTACTATCTCCTTCTCTAGACTAATAAATAAAGGAAAGGGAATGGTTTTGCTTGTATCTACACCTCTGCTCCTGCCCCGGTGGCTGGCCTGTTGGGGGTCCCTCCTTCACGACACCAGGCTCCTCAGGCCAATCAAAGACTGAGATGTGATTTTAGCAAAGAGTGGACAAAGGAAAGTCAAGGACCCCAAGAACTGTGGCTAACCAAACAAATAAAAAGTGTCAAACTGAAAAGCAGAAGCATATAAATAAATCCTGTTATCATCTTGCTGAAGTTTGATATTTTAAGTAACATCACAAGGTTCCCGGTCATTGTCGGAAGTTCAGGGGTGTTTTTTTCTGACCTCCCTGAATAGACCTGTTGTATGTATTGCACGTTTGTGTCAGTCAGGCTTCTGCTTCGATCATTTTATATAAGAAACAGCTCCAAAATTAGTGGCTTTCAACTGTCAGCATTTATTTCTTATTCATGTTCACTGGTCTGTGTGTTGGTGGTAGCTCTGCTGGGCTCAGCTGGTGCTGATTCAAGGCTGTGGGTTAGGTTCAAGTCTATTACTTTGCTCTTCTCTTCGTTCTGGGACCAGTGGTGACCTGGGGCATGTTTTTTTTCCCCCTGGCTGACACAGAAATGCAAGTGGCTGAGACAAACCCAGCATGTACATTTAAAGCCTCTGCTCATGACATGTGTGCGAATATGTCATTGGCCAAAGCAAGTCACAGACCTAGCTCAACATCAACGGGACAAGGAAACATACTTCATTTACTCAGGTGGGAAGTATATCAAAGCTACGTGGCAAAGAGTGTGAATGTTTAATTCTATTTCATCCTAATACATCACGATATTCTCAAAATGTGTTGCCTCTCATGCATAATATTTGCCACAGTTGAAATTTTGCATTTATTTATATGGTTCTTTAGTTACAACTTGAATTTTCTTCTGGACTCTTGAAGGTAGGAATTGTGTCTGACTGGCCTGCCTATGAATCCCTTAGTACCTAGGACAGTGTTCTGGACAATACCAGGTATTCAGTGAAAGAACAGCTATTGTTTAAATAAATTAGGTCCTGATCTGCCTGGAAAATCATCTGTGAAAATTCATGAAGTGATACTGTTACAGAACACAGGGGCCTGGGAGCTGCCCACTGTAACAATACTGAATGCTTTGTTTCAAATTTTTCAGAAATCCCCTTGCTATATTCCCTTTGTGAGAAGCGCGACCCTGTGGGAGAGAAGCATTTCCCGTGCAAATGTGAGTAAGCACAGGGCTGTTGTGTGTCTCCATTTTAACCTTTTTCTGTTCAGTTGCTTGATACATAAGGTTTGTTCCTTTGTATTTTTATTCTTTCTTTATAAGTGGTGAAATTTTTTTTTAATTTCAAAATAAAAAGAATGTTAAGAGACATTTTCCCATGGAACTTTGTGTCTCCATTTGATATTCACCCTACATTTTTATCCTTTACATGGAGATATTCACAATGAGAAAAAAACGTATCATTCATTCGATGAACAGCAGTAGAATTCATAGTGCAGTCGGTGTATGTGGGACAATATACTGAACCTAGGACAATAGTTCCATCTCAGTGCAATCAATGAAAATAAATAACTGAGTTCATCAAGCGAAAGCCTGACCCGTTAGCAATGTCCTCCCCATCCCACCTTCTACTCCCTGGTTGCTAATGATCGCTTCTTGGTGGGAGCCGGAGTGAGTGTTCGGTGCTGCAGTGTGCATCCGCATGTCTGGAAGTGACTGGGATGTGCACATGGAGATGGTCGCCATGGCTGGCCCATCTGGTTGTCATGGAGCTGGGGTAGCTCCCCAGGTTTGGTCTCACCAGAGCCTTGTTTACCAAGCAGGATTGGGAAAAAAAGAACCTTTCAGCCAACACTGAAATTTACATCTTAAGGGCTCTAATTGCCTTCATTTCCTTCCTATTTTCTGTGAAAGGAATGGGTGGCAGTGTCCTTTCTGGAGGGTCACATAGCTCGGTGACAGGATGAAATCAGAAAGACCCCAACACATGGGGAGGGGTGATCCTCATTTTATCTGCTCCAGTCTCTACTTTTCCAAAATCTGTGAGCAAAATTGCTCCAAATTAATGCTTGCTGAAAAGTAGCATATGGTGACTGAAAATAGAATTCAAGAGTAGAAATCAAGAAATGTGGGAAATGACATTTTTAAGATGAAAGAAAAATGCTACTGTGGGAAGAAGGAAAACATGACCTAGTTGTAAACCAGACCTGGTTTTCTAACTGTGCTTATACCACGAAACCACAGGACATATCTAAATTAGGCATCGGCTATATGCTGTCTCATAGAAAATCAGTTATTTTCTGATTTGGACTTCAAGTAATTGCCTCTTAAGAACCCTTACAAGGAAGGGATTCCATGATTCCCACCATGGACTGTTTGAGGAGGAAATGGACCTAACCGAGTCCCCTTGCTGCTGCCATTCCACCATCAGCACATTAAGGCCCCGAGACGGCAAAGCTTCGTGAAAGGGGACCCCTGTGGCTCAATCTCGTTTATAAGAGGATACTAAATTTAGTACCAGCAAAACCAAATTCAGCAATATATACAATTAAACACATCATAATCAAGTAAAATTTATTCTAGGGATGCAAGAATAGTTTAACATAAAGTATATATTAACAGATTAAGGGAGTAAAATTGTATAACCATCCCAACAGACATTTCGGCTTTAATTGGTAGGAGGGGAGAAAAAAAACTTTTAGAAAACTGAGAATAGAAAGGAAGCTTCCTTAACCTAAAATATATATATATTTTATTTATAATTTATATATAAAGCCTACAGAAAAATTAATCAGACTTAATTGTGAGATTTTGGCAGCATTTCTATTAGACTAAGGAAAAAACAAGAATGTCTACTATTATTGCTTCTATGTAGCAATATCCGGGGGTCCAAAGCAATAAAATACAAAAAAAGAGGTACAAGACTTGGAGGAAAAGGATAATATACAGGGGTGAGCAAAAGTAAGTTTACAGTAATACAAATAAATAATATAATAATTAATAAATAATAATAATACAAGAATAAACTCTGTTTCATGTACTCACAGCAATAAACCTACTTTTGCCCACCCCTATGTATTACATACCTGGAAAATTATCTCCAAATTACCACAATGTATAAATTATTAAAACCAAAAATATAAACTTGTTTGCAATAAATCTACTAAAATATGTATAAGACATATATGGAGAAAAATACAACACATTACCTAAGGATATAAAAGAAGGCCTGAATAAAGGAAGACATACTATACTAATGAATGAGAAGACAACTGTAGTGTTTTTGATGAATAAAGAGCTGAGCCTACAAGTTATAGGAAAGATCAAGGACTAAGCATAAATAAAATAGTGATGAAGAACAAAATGTAGGAACTTGACCAATCAGATATCAAGACTTTTATAAATCTATAGGAATAAGAAAATGAGCCATTGGCTCAAGAATCGACCAATGGAACAGCATAAAATACGTAAATCTAATATATGAAAGGAGGGACACTAGATACTGATGGGGAAAGGAGGAACCATTTAACGAGCACTGGCTGGGAATACTGGCTATCTCTACAGAAGAAAAGTATGAAATCATATTCCTGCTTCCCACCATATGGAAAAATAAATTAGGGGTGAACTTAAGACCTCAATGTAAAAGGAATAACTTTTAGGAGAAAATAAAATATTTTTATAACCTTAAACTCTTACAAAGGGTTTCTTAGACAAGGTATAAAAATCACAAACTTTAGAAGTATACTGATAAATTTTATCAAATTTATAAAAAGTTTTATTCACCAAGATTTATAACAAAAGTGAAAAGGACAGGTTAAGATAATAATAAATGTTTGGAAAGGAAATACTAACAAGGGATTGGTATTAGGAATTTGTGGGGAATTCCCACCAGTCAGTGAGAATAAGACAGGTAATAGGTTCAAAAAAATAGGCAAAGAATAGGAATTGACAATTCATAAAGAAGATACCTGAATATCCAATAAGCGTGTAAATAGATGTTTAGGCTTACTACATATCTATCAATGGACATAGAGTAAAGAGGATGATGATAACATGTCGGCAACGGTGTAGAGAAATGAGCAGCATCTTAAGAGTATACACTGCTGCAGAGTCACCTTGGAGAGCATTTTCATGATCTAACTCTATCATAGAATGCAACAGTCTAGTGAACGTTTGACCCAACAATTCCCACCAGGTATAAATTTAGAGACTATACATACTCAGGGAGACACATAGAAGGTTTCTGTTACATTGATTTTTGATAATGAAAATTGAAAAGGCATGCATGCCCATTAACAGGAGAGTGGATAAATAGATCGTGATATATTTATACAATGGGCTACAGCAAGGAGTTTAAAGGAACGATGTAAAGCTATACATACCATCAAGGATAAATCTCAATAACCTGATGCTAAGTGGAAAAATCAAGTTATAGAATTAATTTTGTGTTTATTGCCATTTAGGGGATACATTTATATGTCTTTGCTTTCCCTTCCTAGTTTAGAGTTAGAGTCCTTTGAGACAGATAAACAAATTAGATGATGGTAAAAATACACTCCAGGTCAAAGATGAATCAAAGGATTTAATAATGTTTTCAAAAATATAAACAGATCGTATAGTCCTTCTACTCACAAACCTCCAATGGGCTTCAGTTCCCCTCCCAGTAAAATCTGAAGTCTTTATCATGGCCTCAAGAGCTTACATGATCTGGATCTCACTGTCTGCCTGGCTCATCACTCGTCCCTTCCTCTCTGGCCTTGCACTGCTCCAGTGCTCCAAGCACACTATCTTCCTGGGCTCTTTGCACTTACGTTCTGCCAGGAATGCACCTTTCTCCCTCCCTTCTCTGAGATCTCAGCCCCACTTGCCTCAGAACAAGTTGAACCTGGTCTGGTGGGAAATCCGGGCTGAGAGTTCTCCCAAGGAAACTGAGTTCAAAATACTCACTAGCTAGTCTGGGCTCAAGGTCCTAAATCAAGGGTGACCAAATTCCTATTGCAAACTCCTAGCAATGAAAAAAAAATCGTGACTTTCTTCTGTATACATATATGGAAGTTTTATATATATAAAACTCCATTCATTAGAATGTTATAAACTCACTCTGGCTGGTGTGGCTCAGTGAATTGAGTGCAGGCCTGTGAACCAAAATGTTGCTAGTTCAATTTCCAGTCAGGGCACATGCCTGGGTTGCAGGCCAGGTCCCCAGTAGTGGGTGTGCAAGAGGCAACCACACATAGATTTTTCTCTCCCTCTCTTCCTCCCTCCCTTCCCTCTCTAAAAAAAGAATAAATAAAATCTTTAAAAATAAAAGAATGTTATAAACTATATTATAATGTATTTATAAATTATAAATATATTATAAAATACATATCCCATCAAATTTAAAAATGAATGAGACATAGTAGAGGTAAATATTACTTTTTCAAATCTAGTCATGAATTTTATATTATTTTAATTAATATGTCAAGAACATTATACACAAGGCTTATTTTTAATAAAAGTGGATATAAAGTCTTTATATATAGCATTTGTAAATATAAAGTCTTTAGTAAGTCTTCTTGCTAAATTTCAAATATCTCTGTCAACTTTTTGGCAACTCATTTGAGATCATCTTTTTCCCTTTGGACCAAGGGGCTAGACTTACCCCATGAGGCTGGAGAACCCAGATGTAGCAATTCCAGTCCATACCTGAGTTGCTTATATGGAGCCTAGGTCACTACGCCTCCCAGAATCCTCCTGGTTCTCAAGCAAAGCTGCCTGCCAGCTGCCCGTGTGATCCTGTTCCATCTGCCTGAGAAAAGGAGGGGGACAGAGAGTAGGAGAGTGCTGTAGGATTTCACCAAGGCTAGCAAACCATGAGTGTATTGTATTAAAATCTACTTGATGCTCTACCCCAGAGGGAATATAATACTCATCCCCAGCGGACTTTGTCCCTTCATTTTGTTGGAGTTCTTGGAGACCCTCACCAATATGATATGACAACAGTGACAGAGTAGAAACAGAACGTCTCTTTTCTCTGTGTGAAATATTCCAGGCATTTAAAAACCTAGAGAAAACTGTAATAAATAACTTGTGTTCCCATGACTCATCTTAAGAATAAATATTTTACAAATAAAAATGTAGCGTCACAGTATTTTAAAAGGAAGCGAGAGTAAGAGTGAGAGAGAGCAAGACCCCAGATTGCTCACAGCCTGCCAGTGGCATGGGGGATCAGGGCCCAGAATTCCCTGTTTGATCTGGAGTGGGTATGGGAGTGATGAGAGGAGCCAGGCCTGGGACCGGTCTGGCATTTAGAGGAGGAAGCTGCAGGCTGCACAGACCGCCAGACCCAGGATGAGAGCAGATGCTGGCACTGACGGTTCCCATCACATGGGTCAGCTGGAACTGGTTCCAGCAGCTATGGTGGCACCTGAGACAGAGATCAAAGCAGAAAAGCCAGGAGGGAAAAGACTGTCCAGCTCGTCTGCCCGGCTGATGGCCCTCGGGGTCATCACCTCTTCTCCGGGCCAAGGTCAGATGCTTCTTCCCGAAAAGCTCCATTGGAGGGCAAGAGTAGGGTGCGCTTTTGAGAGTAGAGACAGTTCCGAAAGTGACTTGAGTGAAATCCTGGATTGGCTGAGCAATGTATCTAAAAAAGACTATTTAAAACCCTACAAGTGTCACTAAAATTTTAAGGTGAAATGTTTCCAGCAAGTTGAATTTGGTTCAAAATCATAGTTGAATGTATTTAAAACAATAAAAAGAAACAGAGACGTAAGGGGAGGGAACTTTGATCAGAAAAGTGGGAAGAACATCTCACCACCTGGAGATGTGATAACAGAGCTCCGTCTTGTTTTTATTCGTTTGTTTATTTGACAAATGTCTTCCATCACTTATTATAGGCAACACTACTTTTTTTTTTTAAAGGCAATGTGGGCAGTGAGCAAGTAGGATAGAAACATAAGTTTGGAGTCATAGACTAGGATATATGGAGCCTTTGTACAAATTGAAAAATGGTGCCCTCTGTGGGTGGGAGGGAGTACTTTCTCCAGGCGGATGAAACCCCAGGCCCTTGTGGGAGGCTTGGCTACTGGGATGTGGGCTTGAGGCCACCCTGCACAGTCCTCTGTGGAGGCCCTGGGGAAGACAGACAACACGCAAAGTAAATAACATAGAACATGTGATAAAGAACCCAAGGGAAATAAGTGTACGTGAGTGGGGGGCTCATTTTTAAAATACACCAAACATGGGAAGTTAATAATGATATTTAGTAAAGAGGTGAAGGAGATGAAGTGTGGAGCCATAAAGGTCGTAGAGGAAGCATGTTCCAGGCAGAGAGAACAGCAAGTTTAAGGGCTCTGAGACAACAATTGGTAGGGGATGTTAAACAGATAACAAAGGGGCTGAAGTGGAGTGCGCGAGTGGGAACAGTAGGTAAAGTGAGAGAGTAACAGGGACATCTTTGTTTGCTTGGGACAGTCCAGGTTTATGCCTATTCTTATTATAGAGTAATTATTCATAGGATTCACATTGGCACTCAAAAATGTCCCAAATTGGTGAAAGCAGTTACAGGTCCCAGCTGCTGTTCAGTCTAGTAGGAGGCCATGGGGGACAGCACTTTGAGCGAGAGAGGAGCCACTGGAGGGCTGTGAGTGGCAGGATATGACTTAGGTTTAAGAGGACCAGTCAGGTTGACTTCTTGGAGATGGAAGAAGAGCTGGCAGGTCTGGATTCGCCCCCCAGGAAATCGGGGTTCTGCAGAGAAGGGGCCTGAGCATCTGTCCTGGTCCTCAGGACACCCTCCCAGGTCTGGCACCTGGAGCTCCAGGCAACACTCCGGGGTGCAGGAAGGTGTTCGACCCACTTCAAACTGGTTCACTTCATGACAGCTGCAGCACAACAGCTGGGGAGAGGGGGTGCGATTTCAGCCTGCTCTTCTTTTTATTTAAGCAATCCCACATTGCAGGAGGGGTTGCTGTATTTTGGATCCTATAAACCCTCTTCTGTGATAAACTGTATGCCCACGGATCAAAGGCTCACATTAGCAGTGATTTCAGGAAGATTGTGAATGGCAGGGGGCTTTGAGTACAGGGTCCCTGGGGCTTCCCTTACTCCTGGTCGGTGTGACATTGAGCAGATAAGTTTTAGGGCTTAGAGAGTTGAGGAAGGAGGGATAAGACCATATCAATAAGCCAGAGATAAGTTGGGGGTCATGACAAGATGGATTTTCCCATGGCCAATTCAGTTCCAGAGTAGAGTTTGGAATTACCACTGAGTTCTTTTTTGTATGTATGTATGTATGTATGTATTTTTAATTATTTTATTATTGTTCAAGTACAGTTGTCTGCATTTATCCCCCACCACTCCCCCCACCCCAGCCATCTCCACCTTCCTCCCTTGCTTCCATCCCCTCTTTGGTTTTGTCCATGTGTCCTTTATAGTTGTCCTTGAAAACCCTTCCCCCTTCCCCCCATTGTCCCCTCCCACCTCCCCTCTGGTTACTGTCAGATTGTTCTTAATTTCAATGCCTCTGGTTATATTTTGCCTGCTTGTTTGTTTTGTTGATTAGGTTCCAGTTAAAGGTGAGATCATATGGTATTTGTCCCTCACTGCCTGACTTATTTCACTTAGCATAATGCTCTCCAGTTCCATCCATGCTGTGGCAGAGGGTAGGAGCTCCTTCTTTCTTTCTGCTGGATAGTATTCCATTGTGTAAATGTACCACAGTTTTTTGATCCATTCATTTACTGACAGGCACTTAGGTTGCTTCCAGCACTTGGCTATTATAAATTGTGCTGCTATGAACATTGGGGTGCATAGGTTCTTTCGGATTGGTGTTTCAGGGAATTACCACTGGGTTCTTCATTGTCTTGCAGCTTACTTAGACATGTGATGCTAAGGTTCCTGGTACCTGCTTTCAGAAGGGCATTGCTTGAGTGGATGGCAAATGGAATACATGTTTAAGGATAGTGATTGTACAGGCAAACCCTGGGGTCAGACAGCCTCAGTTCAAATCCTCATTTTGCTGCTTTCTTCCCTGTGATTTTGGGAGATGTGTCTCATCTTTCCATGCTTCAAGCTTTCTTATCTACAAGATGGGATAGTAACAGCACCAAGCTCCTGAGTTGCTGTGGGAATTAAGTGAGTTCAATGTAAAATGCCTAGAACGGTTCCTGGCCTAGGCGGAAAGCCTGCTGTGCATGCTAGCTTTTACTATCCCCTCTTTTGACTAAGGCATTGTTTATTTGTCTCTTTTTCACAGGGCTAGTACTTTTTTTAAATGAAATGTTCTTTTGACCCATAAATATAAACTAATATTGAGTCTTACAGACTAGTACACTGAAGGCTGGTTTTTGGAGGCCGGTCATTTTTGATCACAGTGATTGGGGTGCCGTGTGTTGTCTTTCTGTTTTGGGAAGTAAGTCAGTTACTTCCTCTGAGGTTCCTTCTTCATTCATTAGCAAACGTTGGTTTTAAAGTCAAGCTTAGTCTTTACCTCAAGTTTTCATTTTCATTTCAAAAATGAAAAAATTAAACTTCATCCAATTTCAAAGTAAAAAATAATTTTTGATTTAAATTGGACTAGGTAAGCAAAAGTTAAAATTGGTAAAAATGATAAAATCAATCACTCCATAAAAAACAAGGCAAGAATTCTTTAATAAAGAAGAGGAGATCATTGCAGTTTATTATAATCATTGAAAAACTTTATTGAGTATTCTATGGATATATTTATGAATCCTGTTTTACCTGAGTAGCTTTCATATTCTATTAATACATTACTTATCACTTAAGAATGAGTACATCTCAAGGAAGGATATATTTGGGTTCATTACTCATCATAAGTGTAATATTGTTCAACAGTAATATTATGAAGCGGTGATGATGAGATGCAGGTGTTCAAACATGCAGTGCCAATAGATTTGACGTGGTATTCACTTCTGGGCATATACATTTTTAAAGGCTTCTATTCACCAGGGGGACAATAAAAACCCACACAATGGTAAGTGTGTTTGCTAAAAACATGAAGTGACTAGTTAATTTTTAGTCCTAAGATTTCAAAATGGGATTTTTTTGCAGTGCTTCTTAACTTGTTAGTCTGCACATTGTACTTTAGAGTGAAAAATAAAACAGCTATATTGATAAAGTCCACCTCTAGCTAGAACCTCCCCATAGATCTAAGGAGTGTATTTGTGAGGGAGAACCTTTCCATTTTCAAACTGCGGAAAGGACATCAGGGGTTTATAGGTTCATGAGAGGCAAGAGAGATGAGTTTGAAAAACAACATCTAAGGCATCTCTCTGGGCTAAGAAACAAGACACATGCTTGATGTCAAGGTTTGGGGAGATGATAGAAGGTCTGCCCCTTCAGTTTCTACTGGGTGCTGCCTCCCACCCAGTGGGGAATTTTCTACCCACGTGACAAAGAATTCTTCTGATGCTGAGTAGACCAGAAAAACAAAAGAAAACAAAACAAACAAAAACCCAAACAACTGTTCATAATGAGGGTCAAGGAATGAGTAAAAGAGAATGCCTAATACTTCTCTTTTCTTTGCATGAACTTCAAACCAGTGAGAGAGACAAAAAAGTTGGCCAATGGAGGTGAAAATACCAGATAAATTAGGAATGTCACCTAAGTGTGTGGCAAAAATGGGCTTTCTACTCTGACCTCCAGAATGATAGACTTGCTCAAACCACCAAGGTATGCCCTTGGAAATGGCAGAACTCTCCTGTGGGTGGAGATGACAGACTCTTTTCCTGATAAGTTTACATTATGAATAAATGCAGACTGAAGCCACTTGCTTTCTGTTCACCTCAAAGACAAAAAAGGTATAAAGTAAGTATCCAACTTCACTCTTTTGCATGTGCATATTCAGGTTCCCAACATGATTTGTTGACTGGATATCAAGGGTTTATTTTGGGGATCTCTGCTCTATTCCGTTGGTTTATTTGTCTGTCTTTTTGCCAGTATCACACTGTTTTGATTACTATAGCTTTGTAAGGTGTTTTAAAATCAGGAATTGTGAGACCTTCAACTTTGTCATTTTTTTTTCAAGATTGCTTTGGCTATTCCAGGTCTCTTGACACTCTATATGAATTTTAGGATGGATTTTTAAATTTCTGCAAAAAATGTCATTGAGATTTTAAGAGGGATTATGTTGCAGATATAGATTACTTTGGGTAATATTGACATTTTAACAATATTGAGTCTTCCCATCTATGAACATGGGATATCTTTACATTTATTTGTGTCTTCTTTAATTTCCATTAGTGATGTTTTGTAGTTTCCAGCAAACAAATCTTTCACTTCCTTGGTCAGGCTTATTCCTAAGTATTTTACTCTTTTCAATGCTATTTTAAATGGTATTTTCCCCTTAATTTTCATGTGAGATGGTTTATTGTTAGTGTAATATATAGAATGCAACTGATTTCTGTAATTTGATTTTGTGTTTGCAACTTTGTTGAATTCACTGACTAGGTTTTTTTGGTAGAATATTTTGGGTTGTCTACATACAAGATCATGTCATCTGTGAACAGAGGTAATGTGATTTCTTATTGTAGTAGCATGGTGGGCATATTTGTTCTTCCTCCTTAGTATATCTCATTAGGATTGGAGCTAGAGCAGAGGGGCTTTGGGCAGGGATTTGGGGGCAGGAGACCCACTGCTTGTCTGCTCCTTTGTTCCTGTTGCTCGTGCCTGCTGCTGACCTGACTGTTTTGTCTTCCGCTATTGCTGCCTTCATATGTCCATAAATACAGCTCCCATGAAGCCCCAAAGTCCCAATATTCAAAGATGGTTCTACAATGCTCAAGAGGGCTTTTTGTTACTAAAATGTAAAAACAACAAGAAGTAGATGAAATCAGCCACATAAACAGTGAAATGTAAGTTCGTGTTGTAGTTGTTTGGCCAAAGTGGAAAAAAATCACTAACTTTTCATCAAGAGAAAACATGGAATGAAAGAAGAGCCGTTATTCCATCTTTTAACCTGGTACAATAACCAGTGAGTCAGTGGCACCTGTCACTGAACAATTAGTTATATCATTACTCACAAGTCTCATATAATAATGAGATCTCTACCAGTCTCTTCTAAGTTCTCTATGAATCTTGTCATTCATTGTCATAAATATCAAATAAAAATTATTGTTATTCTCATAACAACAATAATTATAGCTGAGGAAATCAAGCAAAGAAAGATAAAGCTATTTGCCTGAGTGTTAGGCCAGGATCCAATGTAGGTAGTCTGGCTTTGTGCTGTGACCCATCACACATATTGCTCTCTGTGCTGATGAGCATAATAATATTTATTATTATTCTTTCATTATTGTTGTCATCCTGAATATTCTTCTTCATTTCTTTTCCTTCCTGCAAATGAACCTATGTTGCAAGTAAGAGCTCAGGAGCGGGGTGGAGGAGTGAGGCAAGTGTGATAGATGAAGACTCTAAGAGCCTTTCACAGTTTCACACTCTGCTTCTAACCTTGGCATTGGCATTGTGCTGTCAACGTGCTCACCTCTGTACAGCGCTTCACACTCCTCAAAGTCCTTTCAGACTCCCCAGCCAGGCTCAAGGAACTTGGGAAATGGACAGGGAAGGGAACATTACTCCAGTGTGCCTTCTCTTCAACAGAGAGTTTAGTGATGGTCCAAGGCTGGAGAGCTGACTGGTAGTGCTTGAACCACAGTGGAGCTGTTCTGATGAGTCTTAATATGCATTTCCTATACATTTCATTTTACTTCAGGACAGTGTCAGAGTGGGCATTGCTCTAATAAGTTCTGGGAACCCAGCAGGGGAAAGTTATTTGAACTAGAGTTTAGATGTTCGATATATAAAACCACAGCTAATTATGAGGATGAATAAAATCAAATACCCTATATATAAAATTTGGAGTAGTGGGAGTCAGTTAAGCAACAGCCTCTCTGTGACTCATTTTCCAGCTGTGTAGAAAGAGGAGAATAAAGTACTGATTTCCTAGGGTTACTAGTAGGATCTGATGAATTAACACGTCGAAGGTGTTGAGAACAACGCACGGTCTGTGATATGTACTCAATAAAGCGCTAGCTGCTGCTGGTATACAACGAGTAGCAAATACTAACATTTATTCCTAAAAAAGGCCTATAATTAAGGACAATTATGCTATCTTTTTCTTCCAAAAGCAGTTGCTTCTTTATGTTTTAGAGGATCTTAGTATGCTTACTTTGGAAATTTCCACTTGAAGTGTGTTTTATACAACACACTTCTAACCCCTAGTTTAGATGGTTTTTGTCCCCCTTTGGGTCCTCAGAATGTATTCTGTGTGATACACATTCAGGCCGCCTCTATTCCAGCAACGTTCCCTCTGACACTGTCATCGCTGCTAAGAAACTCCACTTTTAGATTTTTTTTGGTGTTGTTTGGTAGGATGCATTGCATTGACTATCAACAGCCCCAGATTAAGAAATAACACTTCATGAAAGAAAAAAATCTCACTACAGAAGCTCAATATCTGTTTGTGCAATGACCTCAGTATGTAACTCTGAATCCCCTTTGGTAAATTTCCCATTAAAAGTCTGGCTGGTCTTCTTTTTATTTGTTAGAAATAACTTTTGCCAGAGCAAATTGGGCATAAAACCTTGCCAGCGTATTTAACTTCTGTCCTTTAAGAAATTATACTTTGATTTTAGAGATTCGACTTTGCTAGATAATGAAATTATCATGGTGGAACAAGCCATAGAAATAATAAATACAGTAATTCTTCTTTGCCTATTGTGTGCCTTTCCTATTCATAAATTTTAGGGCCTTAGATATTAGATACACTTACGTAAGGCCTCACGAACGGTAATTATCTTTTGGCCAAAGAAAAAGCCCAAACGAATGCTAAGCTGCATTATCGCTTGGCTTCTGACATGAGCTGATAATCAGATTTTCTTGCTTAAATCCATGGTGCTCGAACAATGCTACCCACTGTCTGTGCTTCCCGATATTACCCTTAATTAGAAAGAACAGAAACACAAATCTGAATTATTTCAAAATCTGGTTTCCATGGTCAGTGGTTTGAAGGGCTTAACTTTATTATAAATAAACCTGGCTTTATTGGCTAATGAAATCTGAAATGCGAAGCCTGGGATAGAAGGAGTATAATACTCCGATGTTTACACATCAAAATATCCAGTGTGGGCAAAGTGTTTTGTAATAAATCATCGGATAATTGAATTATGATTCTTTTGTCCAAGCACGACCTAAACCCCATCACTAAGAAGAACCTGGAAGGCACTTGAGTTTGTTTTCTTGAGAAGGTGCATCTTTAGATTTAAATATATGTGTACCAATAGCTGTCGAGGAGGCATTGACCTTTTATTTATTTTTATCCTACTTCAGTAGTTTTTTTCCTTGGACGTGTTGGGGCATGTCGTTGTAAGTGTGTGATGGTCTGGCCCTGCACGCTTGTACATCCTTCAGTGCCTTAGTCTCAGATATTCACATTGGGCTCGTTTTGCTAGAAATAAAAATACAACAGAGAGATCAGTTACATTTTAATTTATGGTCTTATAAAAAGAGGGCTAATAATATGCAAGGATGCCTGACTCCATTCGAAAGCCTAATTAATAACTAAGTGGAGATAGTAACTTTGTTCTTCTGGAAAATATCAGAGAGCTAATGCCTGGAACCACTATCACATAGAAGGACCTCAGATGCTGTTGGTAGTTGTGAATGTGCAGGGTCTGGCAAAAGAAATGCCTGCTTGATTGTGGTTGGTATGGTAATAATATGGGTGTGATAATTTATAATTTTAATTTGAACATTTCACCTAAAATGCCATATGGTGTGCTTGAGGGTGATATTGTTATGTTACTGAATTTCATACTTACAATTTTGTAATAAAAATTTTGTAATAAAAAAGGGGTGTTATTTGTGCTAGACCCCCATACACACACACACACACACACACACACACACACACGAGAGGGGCCCAAAAAACTGGAATTATCTTCTGAAAGGTAGACCCCTTGTAATACAGGCTTGCCCCACTAGGTGAGTGTTCTAGGAGCCCATCTGTATCAGTGTACCAGCTGGCATTGTTGTGAGAGGCTGCATTCAGCTTCTGTGAATTTTTTTTAAGACTCTCTCAACACATTTACCCATTTCATGATGGGAGATTTAGGAATGCACCTGCCCACTCTGTGCTGAGTTCAGCAGTTTTTGACTAAAAACGGCACGACCCCTGTGCCCCACCCTCCCTATTCACCTGATCTTGCCCAGAGTGACTTTTTTTTTTGCTTGCCTGGATGAAAAAGGTTCTCAAAGAGAAACATTTTACCAAGAGGAAGAGGTAAAACAAAAAACATCAGAAGCATTAAAAAGCATCAAAATCAATTAGTTCAAAAACTGTTTTGGGCAGTGGAAAAAAGTCTCCATAGGTGTATTGCATCAAATGGAGAGTACTACTTTGAAGGTGACTGAAGTTTAAACATGTAAGGACAAATATACAATTTTTAATAAATTCCTTTTCTGGATATATATACTATTATACATAATATATATAATTATATATTATAATACTATAATATATATTATATACAGTATAATATATATTAATACATTGTATATTATATATACTTACATTATATTATATATACTTATGTAAGTATCCTTACATGGATACTACATGGAAGGTTAATACATGGATATATACATAATCTTAAAACAGTGGGTTGCCGAGAATGTAGTACGGAGCTCATTTTCCCTTGGTTCACCCTGTTGAGTCAGGACAAGGGTTTATTCTCTGGCAAAACTGAGTCAGAGAAGCTCCCAACCCAGAGATGATGGGCTCAGAAATGAGGTGGGGTCTCCACACCAGGGTTTTATGATATTTTAGATGGTGGCCTGTGGGACTTTCAGGCCCTTCCGTCAGTTTCCAGACACGATCAGCCAGGTGAAGTTTTCTTGAGCTGATGTTCGGAGGATTCTTCTCTGGAGAAACCAGGGGAAAGCCCTCCACATTCTGACACCAAGGGAGGGATTTGCCAGGGGAGAGGCAGGCGCCCTCCTGCTGCTACGGGGAAGCCCAGTCATTCAGGAGCCTGCTCCAGCGAATCCAGAGTTTGCAGTCAGCCTTTTAGTGCCTTTCCATTAAACAGGCACGATTAGTCAAAAGTAAGTTGTGATTGTTTTTAATTTTGAGAAGTATCTTTCTGCTGATGGAACTGTTACCCAAGCTGCTGAAAGTATTACATAGATTGTGACCACAGTGGGGTTGAACGTATGATAAATTATTTTGAAACATAAATTTTAATATTTCTAGACCTGATGATCCTTGCAGAACAATTTTTGTAAAGAGATTGAACTCTTCATACAAATCCATTGTGTGTAAATCTAAATTTAATTTTAAATGTGTGCGATGGCATTTTCATGTTTTCTTTTACATTTCCTGTAATTTGGGGAGGGCTTACAGGAACTGAAGGTGACTTAATGTTTTCATATAATTCAAAACACTTGTTATGCAATTCCACGGAGACCTGCCTAATTTGGTGCTGATGGGAAGGCTGGTTTCAGCCCCGTATGTGCTGTATGGTTCGCTACATAGGTACACTGACAAAACCAAAATGCCTCTTTATTTTAGTTGTTTCTGGAGCAAGTATTGTCTCTGTCATTTTTGGGATAGGTTACCTAGGATTTTTTTTGGCTAAGCTGGTTGGAGAATGATGCTGATGAAGGGAAAGGGGGCCTCATCCTTATCAATACCATCTTTATCAGAACCAGTCAGTTTCACCCAGAGTGAAATAATCTGCTCCATGATCATGCACTGCACTTTGGGCCCTCATGTCACAAATGCAGGTCTCTGCATACCGGGCAGAACAGGCTAGACAGGGCAGCTCCCCCAGCTCTAGTTCTCTTAGCAGAACACTAATTCAAAGCCCACAGGTGCTTGCCTCATGCCAGTCAGATGGCCGTGGTGGCCTCAGACTGTGCCATCTGTCACAGTCAAACCTTGATTCCAGAAGTCTAACAAAATCTCGTTATATCTCTGTTTTTCTGAACTGCAGTCTCTGTAGCCAACAGAATGTAATGTGCTGATGGGCTCAGATCTGGGCATTTTGCTTTACCTTTGAAGTATGAGGTGGGTGGGTGTGGCGAGACTCACTTAAACCACATGGATCAAGATTTGGAATCCTGTGGATACCCAAGTGATGCAGACCCTGGCCAGCAGGGTCTGTGTGTTGTGGCCATGAGAGGCAAATACACACGGACTACAGAAATACTGTGCAGAAAAGGGACAGCATGGCTGATCTCTGAGAGAGAGGGCCCCAGCCCCTGCCTGGACAGGCTTTTATTGCTTTTCTGGTTACATTACATTGAGGATGGTCCTCATTTACTATGCACGGGTTCACTGTAGGTGATTACCTTTTACAGATAACAAAGGAAAGAATGTTGCTAATTACTTCAAAGAGAAGGATGTTACAGATCAAGGGGAAAAGTGGTTGAACTGGTTATACTCCATACTTGGGAGGTTTCGCACAGATCTTAGGAAGTTACTTTAGAGATATGCAGTAAGCATTTGCTGTCTCAATCCAGGTTGAGGGAGTTTTAGCAAAAGCAAGTCTCATAGCAGCCTAGGTATATAGCAGGCCTGATTCTCCACAGGAGAACCTATCCGTGGACATGGCTCCTGTGTGCCAGGACCTCGCTCCCCACAGGCCTTTCCAAGTGGGGGCTGGGCTACATTCCCATGCCACGCGAAACGGTTCCCTATCCCCAAACACTTGTTTTGAAATTAGAATAAAAGTATATAGGGTTTGAAAAGTAGCACATGTCCTCCCCAGTGGTGGTAATACAGGCTGTAACCCTGAAAGGAGAAGTCAGTTTCAGGTAACAGAAGGATCTAGCAGGGTGTCCAACCCACGGCTTGGGGGCCGCATGCGGCCCAGGATGGTTGTGGATGTGGCCCAACAAAATCATAAACATACTTAAAACTTTTATTTTGCTCACCAGTTTTTGTTAGTGTTTGTATACTTAATCTGTGGCCCAAGACAACTCTTCTTCTTCCAGTGTGGCCCAGAGATGCCAAAAGTTTGGACACCCCTGCAGTTACACACAGATCATTTGTCCCTACACCCAGTTTGCCATCTACACTGATCAGGTCGCAATGACTGGCTTCAGTTGATTTCATTCTAATGCTGTATCATCACATGGCAGATAAGGCAGCATGTATTGTCACATCACTCAGCAGCAAGAGATGAAGAGCAGTGATGAAGATTACACAAGGCATGACCCTACTCCATCAAATGGTGGCTTCATGTAGGAGAAATTATAGATTTTTCCAATCTTAATATTTAGAACTTGAGTAAGAGTCTCAGTGGCTATTCTCAATTACAGTTTGAGTTTCCATCCTGGAAATTCCATTCTTATTTCTCATTGTGGGTCTTCATGTTCAGTTAAAGAATGGTTCTGGATTTCAGTAAAACCATGATTACAACTTTCTGCCAAACAATAAGGCTGTTGAAGAGATACAAGCCTCCCTTTTTGGTCTGCAGTGATGGTCCATTTTCATTGTCATATGGGGACAGTAGTTAGAAGAGTTCCAGTTTCTGTTTCTCTCTTTCTGTGTGCTCTGATTACAATTGCTGGTAGGTGTCCTGAAGCTGTGCTTCCCCTACAGACTGCCAAGAGAGAAAGAAAATACACCTTCATTGGCTACTGTACTTACAATGGCTCCTAAAAACCAAGCAAGAAAACCACAGTGATCTTGGCAAGCAAACAATTGAAAAGTACAGGTGCTGGCAGTGTGCACAGCCCCAAAATCAACATGACTTGGGAGGAGAGGGGGTGAGAGAACAAAGAAAGGTGCTTTTCATTCAGAGAAATTTATTTCTTTTAAATATTTACAATCGGCAGCCGATAGCACAGGAGGCCACTTGGCATTATTTCCCCACAAGCGGGAAGGCTGGGTGGTCATGAGCAGATGCTTGAGTGGCCTGTGGCGTGAGGTGCACCATCCATCAAGAAGATCAATATTTACTGTTCTTGTATCTTTGTGGTGAAAGTTTGCTCTCCTTAAACAAAAAAGGTGGGGGTTGTGCTTTAGTATATAGAGCAGGGGTTTGACTTCAGATAGTAAATCAACTGAGAACAGCAAGGACTTCCCAGACGGAACTAAGTACCCCCTTCGGCTGTCCAGTGATGACATGTTCAGTGCTTTTAGGTGTAAAATATATCTGGGCTCATGACATTGACAGTTTATTTTTCATTCATTCTCTTCCATTTCATATCTTGATGAGAGGTACAACTCGGGTGGAATGCTATATTTCCAAATGTGCTTTAAAATATAAATTGACCAGGTTCTATTGACTCAACGCGTGTCGATGAGGCAGCATGTCTTTAGTAGCAACTGTGCTGGCCACCGGGATGACCAAAATGGAGAAGATGGGGTCACTGCTGTAGCCATTCGGTGCCTCAGCTTCCCCCGTTTGTCATATGTAGGTCACAGTGAGTCTCGAGATGGGGGAAGAAGTAGATAGATGATGGGCCATGAGCAGCCCCACACCACGACGATTCTATGTTTTCTTCTGTAGATCAGGGTGTGGTCTACGTCTTTAACATGCATACAGACAATCTGGAAACCTTGTTAAAATTCAGACCCTGATTCAGTAGGTCTAATGGGGGCCTGAGAATCTCCATATCTGACAAGCTCCCAGGTGATGTTAGTGATGCTGGTCCACGGACGCACTTTGGGTGACAGGAATCTACTTACCACTTGCATTAGTCACCTGTAATACTTGTTAACCATAGACATTCCTGGGCCCCACCCTCAACTTGTTGAATCAAAATCTGCATTTTAACATGTCCCCTGGGTGATTTTTATGCATGGTAAAGTTTGAGAACCATTGTTTAAACAATGGGAAGCCATTGACCGCAGTTAAGAAGGTGAGGGCTGTATTTATTATGATATTATTAGATTGGGTTTTGGAAAGTGAGTGTGAAAAGAGAGCTTCACTGAGGTGATGTGCAAGCGG
>CM052539.1:12495170-12517613 GCA_028533065.1 Trachops cirrhosus
CACGGGTGGTTCAATCTCCTGTAAACCCAGCAGGTTAACACCACCTTAAACATACAGTATGAAAATAATACTATGTGTAAAATTATATCCAGTATCCAAACAATAATGTCCAATCATAGCCAAACAATAAAAGTCACACGCACACACTAATGGGCCTTTGGGACTGACTTCATGTTTGCTGAATTGTTTTAAATTAAATCTAATCAGCTTGTCTTTATTTATGACTTTATTTCATATTAATTATTCAATGCCTTTGTATCTCTTCTCTTTATTTTTGGATTTGGTTATTGCAAGGTGGCAAAGCCCAATTTGAGACCCCCACGGCCCTGCCATCTTCTGACCCCCTTTCTTGTACCCTGTCTCTCCTTCCTCTGACCACTGGCTGTGCTTGGCCTGCCCCTCCCCCAGGCAATCACACACCCCCCTCTCTGTCTTCCAATCTCTGCTTTAATGTCACTGTCCATGTCGCCATCTCATTTCTGTACACAAATTTGTACACTCCCCTGAGCATTTTCCTATTCCCCTTACTTTTTCTCATGTTTCCCCTGAGCCATAGAAAAACAACCCTCTGATATATTATAGAGGTATTTATTTTTCCATCACCTCCACTAGAATGTCAATTTCACGATGGCTGGGACTTCATCTACTGTATCCTGTTCTTGCAACAATGTCTGGCACATAGTGTCATGTAATAAAAATTTGTTGGATGACCAGATAAAAATTGTAATTACCCACTTTAATGAAATACATGGGAAGGGAGTACAGGTAGAGATAACCAGAGTCAATTGCAGCTGTTTCAGCCTTGTTTCATTTTAAAAATGAAGAAGCAAAATATTTTCAAAATGTCACTCACTGAGATGAGCAAGAATGGCAGGGGACATGGATTGTCTCTGGAGCAGCAGACCTGATTTTCTCTTGTGCGTTTTCCTCTACCTCACAGCCTGCCCCTCACCGTGAGATAACGGCCTCGCCCTGCCCCAGATTTGCTGCTCACACGAGGAATTTCTCTGAATCTCTCAAACTTAGCAGTCTTGGTGTTCCTCATTTTCCAGGTAAATTAAGAAATAATCCCAATAAAGAAACTCTAGAAAATAAGTTTTCTAAAGAGACTCTGGAATATGTACAGGTAAAAAGTGTGAAGACCTTATTGAGGAACACTTGAATTGTGTTTCAAAATAGCAATAAAAGAGAGAATCCATTGGCTTACGAAGTTCGTAAATCGAAGGAGTGGACTGGCTCAAAGCATGGCTGGGTCCAGGATCCACCAATGTTATCGTGATTCTCTCTCTTTTTCTTTTTAAAAATCTCCTTGTTGACTTTTTAAATTCTCATGGGGGATGGGGTTCTTTTCAGAATAAATAGTAATAATGGGTCTTAGTAGGCCCAGGTTTATATGATTCTTAAGGCCTGTGATTTTGAAAGTAAAGAAACCCTCTTTTGCTTTGTACTTATAACAGTCCCCACCTCCTAGCCAAGGACTCTTGATTGCCCAAACTTGCGTCTGACGTTCATTCCTGGAACAATCAGGCAGCTGATTGAATGAGGCATACCAGTCCACTTTGGCTCCCCTTGCCTTTAACGCTGACAGCTGCATTTAAATGACACAAAATGTAGGTGTGTGCGGAAGGGGAAGGAGGGAAAAATGGGAGGGATATTTCCCAAAATAAATTAATTTGGAGTAAGCAAAAAGTGTCACTTTGTGTCAAGCCAAAATAATATGTGGTAACATTAGTTATATTTTATAAAATGCTGGCACCATACATCATTAGGACCACCTTAGACCACTTCACTGACTTGAAAGAATTGGCTGAATTTATGTCTAATTTCTTACCTATGAGAAAATTACGTTTTTAGGATAATTGATAAAGCAGATGAATGTTATACTTTTGCTTGGATGATGAATTATTTTAGGATGCATGTATATGTTAATGAGTTTGTGGCATATGCACGGGATATCAGAGCCACTGAAAGGTTTTTTGACTTTTATGATAATCTAAAAGATCTGGAGTAATACAACTTTAATGGGCTCTTTTGAGAATCACACAGTGGTACCACTCAAAGTCTTCTTTCTTCCTTCCCCCAAATTTGGAAATTGAGAGGGATAATACATTCATGTAGCTTAAAATCCGGAAATATAAAGAGGAATACAGTGGCAAGTCTTCTTTCCACCCCTGTTCCAGTCTGCCCCATGTTTAGTCCGAGGATACCTTTACCCTCTGATTGTATCTGCATATGAATGGTGGGACATCCTGCCAAACTGGCCAATGAAAGGGCTGAAAACTGATCCCTTTTGAAACTTGTTGGAGTTTTGGTCAAGGATGACTCTGTTGTTCCATCACCAGGAGAGTGTCAGTCCTTGATATTCCTCTCCTGGCTAGGACCTGCGGTCAGATGCCAGGCTCACTGTGATGACAGTGGTCCGTGGAGTTTGGGACATCCTGACTGGCTTCCTGAGCAACGGGACCTTGCCTTCAGCAGACAGGTGGTGCATTCCTCTCATAACATGCCTAACCACTCGATTCAAAGCAACAAATATATATTTACTCAAAAAAAATAAGAAGGAATTGGATTGCTCTTTTTGTTTTAAATAAACCAAATGCAAATGGCATGAAGACAAGAGAAAATGGAATATTATAAAGTTCATCTTAATTTCTTATCAGCTGAGCAGAAGTTGGCAAAGGAGACTGTTCTGTCTAATGGACCTGAATGGACACAGATATTAAAATGGGTATGTATAAGAGGTCTGTCCAGAAGGCATCCAGCCACGTCGTATGAACAATAGAGACATTTATTGAAGAAGATACAAGATACAAGAACATTGTACACAGGACAACAATGCCTTAGTCACCTTCAAAGTAGGCACCTTGGGATCTCACACAGTTCTCCTAGTCACCATCAGCTGCCCTGTTGTACTTTCCTGAATCTCATCAACGGTCTCAAATCCCTTCCCTTTCAAAGGTGATTTTAATTTTGGGAAAAACCAGAAGTCTCAGCGAGCCAAAGCTGTAGGGGGCTGAGTTACCTGGGAGATTTGATGTTTTGCCAAAAACCTCTGCATGAGACATGATGCATGAGTGGGTGTGTTGTCATGATGAAGCTGCCAATCACCAGTTGCCCATAGCTGTGGACTTTTGAATGATCTGAATAGTTTCCACAGAGGAATGTTGAAGCTTAATACAAAATTTTATGCAGAGTCATTGCTCTACTCAGTCATTTTAAATGTGGTGACCACACAGTACACATGCTCACTCAATGGCATCTACCGCCCCCACTGACTAGTACAGTGAAGTCATCATTGTTCACACATGTGCATTCCAGTCCACTCTCCTTGGCTGCCAGGTTACGTGGATGTTGTCAAACTGTTCTCATTATATTAACAACAGCTGGATTTTTTCAGGATAGACCTCATATGCGTGTGTGTGCTCATGCTTGATTTAGAATAAAGGTGTGAGCTGGAGAAAAAGTTATGGAGTTTTAAGGAGGTCATAAGTGAGTCTCGGGAGTGGATGAGATGATCAAGAGAGGGGAGAAGATGTGAAGGCTGGGAACGGAACTCAGAGGATTAGTATTGAAGGAGGATGAAAAGGAGAGAGGCTGAGGAGGCATGTGGCCTAGAACAGTGAGAAAGGCAGGGACTAACAAGACACACTGTAGTTAGAAGTGCCCAGTCTGACATGAGGGACATCTGTAATAGTGTCAACAGCAAAAATAAATTTTTTAAACCTAAAAAAAAGATCCCCAGTCTGCTATTAGATTTTTGAGATTGAATTCCAAGGCAACCACTGACTACTGGTCTGACCTCGGACAAGTTATTTAACCTCTCTTTAGTTTCTGTAAGTTAAAATAAGAATAAGAACACATTTAATTCCTAGGGTTTATTGTGAGGGATTGATGTCACAATATACAGTTCTTGGAATGGTGCCTGGCTCATAGTAAATGCCCGGTAATCATTAGCATTACTATTACAACATTCAGAGGAGGCCATCGGTTTCAAAAAAGGGAAAGGCTAGTTGACAGCAAATACTAAAAATAGACGAATAAGAAATATACAGGGAATGTTCATTTGGTTTAACAACTAGGATGTCTTGGTAACATTGGAATTAAAATTTTTCTTCTAGTCATGGAGCTCAGACTAGTGCGCTGAGCCTTGAGGTCAGAAGGGGAAGTGAGACCCTGGCTCAGTCATCGTCTGTGTGACCTTGCATTAGCTGCTTAACCTCTCTGATCAGTCTCCTCTGCTATAAAGCAAAAAGAGGAGGAGCTTGGCTCATCTAGTCTCATTTTAAAATATTTTTCAATCAACTGATGAGTGAGTTAGCAGAATGTTATAGAAATTATTTTTTTTTCAGAGGGAAGTGTTGATGACTAGCCAAAGTTTATTTTCCTTCATTTTGCTCCTTTCAGAGGCAGACATGTACACCAAGATGGGTGTAAATGCATTCCAGACCATACACACAAAAGTGTGCATGCATATATGAATGTGCGCACACACACACCAACGCAAACCATGCTCTCCGGAGACCTACCTGACAGGACCGCACCTGAGCAGGTTATGCCCCAGACCACAGATGCCACCACCACTTTCTAACAGCCTACTATGTTCTGGGTGCTCTGCCAGGCGCTGGGGGACACACGAATGTATTCATCAGGGTGATTGTTCTTAAAGATCTGTAATTTAATAAGGAGATTAAGAATTTACCCTGAGGACAAAGTAGCTGGCTGGTAATGAGGTCTGTGATACAGTTAACAAATATGAAATGCTGACTCTGCACCAAGCAGTGTGCTGGGTACTGGAGGGAACCTTAAAAAAGGAGAGGGAGCGGAAAATCATTTCTAACAGGGAGGCCTCATAAACTTTCAGCTTTTAAAATGAACTACAATGATTGAGAACGACCAGGTGATCTCAGTGTGTCGGTTGGGAGGTCTCCTGCTGCTTGCCCTCCGTCTTTGCAGTGGGGTAAGGCATCATCTCTTGGAGAATTATGGGGAGATGGGGGTGGGGCAGGAAGGTAACAAGGTGAACTGGGATCTTGATCTCTTGCACTCACCCAGTTTCACTTGCAAGCCATGATTCTTTCTTTCTAGAACTGAGAGTCAAGTGCTTCCCGTGTCCCTAAACGTGCTTTGGGAAGGTCTCTGGGGTTGTTATCCCACACTACCATTCCGTCGGCACTGACAACAGCCTTAGCATAACCCGTTGTGGGGAAAAGTCTCAACAACTTTGGAGACCCCCGCGTTACAGACCACAGAGGCTTCCTGGACAAGACTCATTTTTGCTCCTCCCAAGGACAATAAGAAGAAACAAAATGGCTTCAGCACGTCTTAGTTTGTTTAGACGTGCCTCATGCCAGTTCTTAGAATCAGAGTCTAGCTGAATGAGGCCTTGCCCGGATAATTCCCTCGTGTTTCCCCAAAGCTTTCTTGCTCTTTATTTGCCACATCCAAAGGTTTCCATTCCTCTCATGCTGAAACTTGTGACAAAACTCTCAGACTCTGAAAGGACTCTTTCAGGTTACTTACCCTCATGAAGAAATGGTGGTTCCCACTGGAACCTCGAATGCTTCTGTATCATTGTCACCATTTTCTTGCAAAGAGCTTGGGGTGGGATTTGCTATCCATCCATCCCTTGGTAAAGACCACTTTTCATGGGTTGACATAAATCTGTACTTGGGGAGGGGGCAATTTCTAATTGTTTGGCTTCTGCGGGGGAAATGTTGCAAATACAAACCCAGGGCTTAGTTCTTGGGAAATTCAGGAAGCGTCTTGCAGAGGGGTGGGGGAGAAGGACATTTGTCAAAGTGCCGGTGCTGCTAGTCCTCATATAAATGCTCTTTCTCTTTTGTTCCTACCAGGCTCCAAAGAACACAACTCTAGCAAAGCAAAGGAGGCCTGGCAAGTGAATGCAACTGTGTTTTCTAATCCATGTGTATTGCATCAAAACCACGCATGTTTTGATTCCATAAAGAATCTCCCTTAGCATGCTGGATTAATCACATGGATTAATAAAACTGTTGCCTTCACTCACTGGTGCCTCCTAGCTTTTGTACTTTCTCCCCTCCCTCCCCCTTTTTAAATTCTATGGAACTTGAGGGAACAAAAGGAGTGGCCTTTTCTATGAGTAGCACAGCCATTGGCCCACTGGTCCAACCCCTCTGGAAGGTAGGCTCCCTGACTTTCTCAGTGTGCCAAACTCCTGTCTCTGCCCTTCTGGGACCCTCTGTGCCTGGCGGAAAGCTCAGGGCATCTTTCGGACCCTACATTCTGCATAGTTTTCTGTGAGTGGGAAGTACAGCATTACAGCTTTTAACATGTAAACAACCACAAAGATTAAATTGAAGGCAATCCGTACATGTTGAAAGATAAGGGTCTTGCTTAGGTACATGTATGTTGATCTCCACTTTTTTTGCCTGTTTAACTTTCCTAATCCCATTCTGCCTTATTTTCTAGGGTAAGACCAGTTGGCCTGTGTCTGATTCAACAGCCACAACAATAACAGTGACAGCTGAAGTTCTTTGAACTTGACTATGTGCCAGGCCTTGATTTAACACTTCACCTGTGGTATCAATTTAACCCTCACAGAAACTCTATGAGGCTTTCCTATTATTATTTCTATTTTCTGACTAAGTAGCTGAGATCAGAGATGTTCAGTATCTGACCGGTTCATTCCACCACAGTAGAGAGAGACAGCCCAGATCTTGCCCCCTCCAAAGTCTCTGATCCTAACATTTGCTGCTCTTCTTCCTGGCCTAAACTGGTTCATTTAAGCCTTAACTGTGCCTTTAACAATTAGATACATATTTTCTAGCCTATGTTTGACGTTTCTTAATGAATTGTGCCTTCTTGAAAGTGATAAAAAATAGAATGGGAGACAATTTCCTGTTTTGGCCCACAGCTCACAGTTGTTACCACTCATCAGCTGGAAAGCCCTGTTTCTGGTCAGTCAGGCTCTTTTGCTATGTATTAAAGATGCCAAGCTCTGTTCCCTAAAACTCCCCAAACAGCTAGCCGTAGGAGGTTTTCCTCAGCTGTCAGGATGATCCCTTCTCTCCCTCATGTTGCTATTTATAACCACATATCCATTCATATACAGTGTTATATAAACTCATAGTTTTCATCTTCGGTTCAGCAAGACTCTCTTGTCCTTGGTACTTTCTAGAAGACATGTTGTGCCTATGTCATCTGCCGCTGTTCATTATTCCCTTGGGAGCTATCTGAATTCTTTTCATGGCTGCTGTGGCCCCAGTCCAACTTCAGAAAAGACTAAGCAGCTGGGTAGTTCTTCTTATTTTCCTCTCCCCCTCAAATTTCCTGTTTTCATGCCAAAAAAATGATGTGACTCCTTCCCCCCCAAAAAAACGTAGGTTGATGAGCACAGGAACAGGCCTGATCCTAGGTTTAACCTACACCCCACCGCCACTTTTACCCCTCCCCATAACCCTAACCCTACATTCATCTAGTGCTGCTCTCCTATGGTAAATTGGGGTCTCCCTCCACTGCCTGACTCCTGGTACTCGTGGGCTGTAGGAGGAGTTACCACTCCAGCAAGCATTGTTACTGTTCTGTGATCTAACACTTTGCGTGCAGCATCTATACCTTCAGTGGCAGAGTGTACAACTGCTACTTTCCTCTCTCCCTTGTACATCCAAGAAGGGTTCTAGAACAAGGATTAGAGAAGTACCTGACCTGACTCAAAAACCAAAACACACAGTATATAGAGGTGGCTACACTTTTTAAATCTTTATTTTTTGGACACAGACCTTTGTTTTCCGGGTGGGGGTGGACAACTGTGTGTGACAAAATGTCTTCCTCTTTTTTCCATTTTCTGGTGTTCCTTTGTTAATCATCCAAAGTATGTATATAGTAATGACAGTTGTTCTCATTTTACCTCCTACTTCTCATAAATGCATCTTAGAATCCAGCTTAGGGTGTATCTCAGGCTTAGATTTTAGTGAGAAGTGGGGAGTGGCTGTACCTGGGTGGAAATGATGGCTAGCAGTTCCACGGGTCTTCTAATAATGGAGTTTCCCTTGGGATTGTGGAGATTATGGAATTTTTGCCGTGCAATCTTACATTTCACAGCATCCGTACAAGCGTAATGACATAAGATGGTGCAGACCGTCAGTCAGTGATGCTGTGATGTCAGCTCTGGGGGAGGCTGACCAACACGCTGTCCATTTACCACTTGGTAAATCACTTCTTTTTAAATCATTGAGCTTATCACCCCTTTTCTTTACTTACCATCAATACTTTTCTTTTCTTTACCATCAATACTTAGAATAAAACTACATAGATGAGCAAGAGTGCATATTTTGATGTTATGTAGTTTGAAACTTGTCTTTATTGGCAATTACCTCGTGAACCAATCTTTGCTTCAACCTGCAGTTCTGTCAGGATGGTATCTGATTTCATAATAAAATTCGTACAACCAACGTCACCCAAGAATCTGGATACAGTAGGTCTACAATAGTGAAACTATATGGCTTAGAGATTCTGCACAGCATGGCCAAACTTTTGGAAAAAGATGCCTTTGTGTAGCTGTGCCTACTGAAGTCACACCAGGGCCTACAGAAGGGAATAGAAACTCTTCTTTGCTGATTATATGTGCTAGAGACGTCTTTATTTCAACACTTTCTAGCATTGCACGGAGATGATTTAGGAAAAGAAAGCTCTGTTATGTACAGTTAAGTGCTAGTGTTTACACATTCACACACCACAGTTATATGTAGCAATAAATTAGGGTTAGCCCATACTTATAGCAGCAATAATGTATTATTTATTTAAAGATTTAAAGATTTGACCAACTCTAATTTAATATTGAGTAGTATGTAATTAAAGAAAATGATCACAGTCAAAACTGTACACTGTCATCTGCTCCCTCTATGTTTGAAAACAACAGGACCTATTTTCTGTGTTCTTTTTTTCACTTAACTTTGGAAAATTTATTACAGAAAGTGTGGCCAGTGAAGCAAGTCCTCAGATCTCCATAACTTGACAGACTAATTGCTTTGAAGACTTATCTAGACTCTCCCCATATGCAGCGCTATTATCAGAGTTTCAATCATAGGATATGCATAATTTTATATTCTTCTTTAACTTACCATTATATCATTCTTTCTATATTGCTTCACAGTTCAATACAACAAACCTTTTTACCTATTCTTTTAATGGTGCAACAATATTATCTCAGTTGATTTACTATCACTGAGTTAAGGATTTTCCCCTTGTTAAGATATTTAGGTTGCTTTTACTTACATTTTTCCTCTCATGAATAACTTTGATATGCTTGGCTCTATAGAATTTAAGAAGCACATTAATGTAAACTACTGCTCTTGCTGCATATTTACCAGAAATGTCAGTGCGCATAGCCCTAATGAAACACCCAAGATTAATAAAGTTCTGCACAGAGGCAAACATAATTCCATATTTTCTGATTGACTAGCTTAATCTGCAAAGGCGGTAATGTTAAAAGCGCTGCCAGGTCCCTACAGACACTGGGATAATAATAATAATAACGATGATAATAACATCATCATCAATAATAATAATAGTGATGACAATGGCAACTGAAATTTATTGAACTCTTACTGTGTGCCAGGCACTCTTCTAAGTGCTTTACATGTATTAACTCATTTGATCCTCACAGCAACTCTATGAGTAAGATACTAGTATCTCCATTTTGTAGAAGAGGACACTTGCACAGATAGCTTAATAATTCTTTATTGTTGTAGAGCTAATAGTCCTTGGGTGCCTTCCTTATATCAATGATTGCTCTAGCTGCTTTTAATGTATCCTGTTATTTAATATGACCAAAGTCCTTATGAGGGATATAATTATTACTCCAATTTTACATGTGAAGTATTTGAGGTCAAAGAGGACAAGTCTGGTGACTGAGGTCGTAGGTCTTGTAAAGATCAGGGTACAGACTCAAACTCAGCTCTGCCTGGCCCCAAAGTTACTAAAGTCTTAGATATAAGCTGTAGTGTCATCATGGAACCAAAATCAAATGATGTTCAATGATTTACGCAGAGCTGCCTCATAAACAGTAGCAAATTCTAGACGAGAGTCCCTTCTCCTAGTCCAGTATCCTTCTCAATACAATGTTGTGACTTCTGTTACCTTTTTATCACCTTTTCTCAAGGCCTCTTGGCCTCTGTCTCTCTCTTTCTGGACCCTGGTGTCACTCATACTCTACACACATCTGCTTTACTCTTCTCTTTGTTAACCAGCTTCCTCTACGCCAGTTGCACTTGAACTATCATGGACAGCCCCCAAATGTGCCTTGTTCTCTATGTCCACTAGTCTTCCCAGCCAGTTAATTTAGTCCATGTGTCTGCATTTCAGATTTCTGAGGAGAGATTCTCTGATTGGCTCGATTTAGCCCAGGTTTTATCCAATCACCTATGGTATGTGTGTGTGTCTCGGTGTGTGAGCTGGTACAAGGCTGTGGGTGATTCTGTTTCTTTAAGAAGGGTTTATAGACAGGGACACAGGTGTTGGCACACTTATGACTGATTGGAATCAAACAGGCAAAAACTAGAGCTTTTCAAGTAGAGGAAAGGGTCTGTGTGGTTCTTGCCATCTTCTGTGCCTTTGCTGATCAGCTCTTGCACAGAGTTCTCAGGTGTAATTCTGTGTGGACAGTTTGATGTCCATTGGCTAACCCTCTAGCATCATCATGGCCATTTCAGCAGCTGCCATCTTTGTCCCTGAGAACAACTTTAGGAAGTTGAAATTGGATTAATTTTCATCTTTGTGCATGAAGTCAAAAGGACTTCTTAATCTTGATCCAAGATC
The DNA here is from genome assembly GCA_028533065.1 of Trachops cirrhosus. Lineage (NCBI taxonomy): Eukaryota > Metazoa > Chordata > Mammalia > Chiroptera > Phyllostomidae > Trachops > Trachops cirrhosus. The sequence continues at coordinate 12,505,965 of CM052539.1, forward strand.
CAGCTAGCCTGCCTCCCTTTGTTATTGTATAACAAAAACAAAAATGGCTTAAAAGAACTTAACTTTACTTAAATACAAAAGGGCCTTCTCCCTGTTTTGGTCACATCAGCTAACATCTGGTGACAAGCCGAGTTTGGCTATTCCTTCTTAGCTGGATTCAAAGATGACAAAGATAAAAATCTTCATTTCTGCATATGTACATTCAGGGGACATGGATACACTAATTGGTAGTGCTTATTATGGTACTGATTCAGTTAATTTGTACCTTTAAAATTAGCAGCCCATGGACATGAACTAAGGGGGAGGAATTCTGGAGGGAATGGGGGTATTGGGCAGAGGGATGCAAGGGGAGAAAATTGGGTCAATTGTAATAATTGTAATAGAATCAGCAATAAAACATATTTTTTAAAAGAACTAGCAGCCCTGGAGAAAAACACTGGACTTTCCCCTGGTGCTTCAATTTGAGCATTACCGAAAATTCTGGCATCTGAAATGCCATTAAAATGCATGTCAGTCAGTATTCTTCGGCTGGCTATATTGCTTCTTTTAAGATCATTTAACTACATAATAACTTTTATAAATTGTTCTTTTTGAGATGGAAAACTTTGTCCACAGTCTAACTTAAGAAGAAAAACTGATTTCAGCATGTTTTCCCTTTTAAACCAGTTTTAATTTCACTGCACTATTATTATTTTTATCAGGGTTAAAAAAAGAGTCAAACTGAATTGAGTGTGTGGTTCAAATGCCTATACAGAAAAAGTTTGTTTAAAGATATTAAAAATCTCCATTTGAGAGGAGGACATTTGGGGGAATTACTTTGTGTGTACTTGGGTACAGAAGAGTTTTATTTTCATTTGCAAACATTAGAATTTTTTACTTTGTTAAATCACATTGGCAGCAAACACTGATATTTTGAAAATGAATTATTCCATTTGGATTTGTACTAAAATTCCGATACTTTCATATTTTCTTTTATGATTTTTTTTCGATTTCAAACCACCTCTAACAGGTTCTTAAACTCTCTGTATCCTGGATGTAGAGTTGAAGTTAAAAACAGTGGGAGAAAGCAAAGGGTCCTCCAACAGCACCCTTAAATCCGCCCCTAGCACTTGTCTGGTTATTTTCTTTCTGACATCTGGAAGGGTGGCAGAGACCTGGTGACAAGACAATGAGGTTTTCCTATCAATGCTGACCCTTGGAAACTGACGTCATCTCTCTAATTGCAGTCCAGCTGTCTCTGCATTTGTAGCTTCTGTTATGGAGTGTTAAGAGTAGGCTTGTTTGTACAGAAAGACAGGAAAAAAATGCATATGTAACCTTTAAATTTGGGCTCCCATTTTATTTAAACTTAAAAGAATTAGGATGTTTTCAAATTTAAAAGCTTTCTGATTAATTTTGCTTAGGCTTCTTAAGGAGTCTGTGTTATGGGATAACACTGTGACACTTGGGCACATTTGAGTAGTAGAGATTATGTATATGGAATACCGAGCATGGTGTCTGGCCCTCAGTAGGTGCTCAGTGCAAATTCATTTTTCTCCATCACCTCTCTTCACTTGAGCACTGTTTTAACGGGATCCAATAAAGGACCACCCCTTCTTTGGATCTCTCTAAAGGTAGAATAACACATTTCAGACCAAACAGAATGAGAGATGAAGTCTGACCCTGGCACTTGATATTTTTACAACCTTTTTAGTCTCAAAAAATTTGATTCTTTTGTCAAAAGTAAAAGGTTGAGGAGGGCCATCAGGTATTTTGAGTATGAGCTGAGTCTTCGAGATTGATCATGTGCCAGAGAAATCCAACCCAGTTATCTCTCTACCTGGGAGATCCATAAAAATGCTGACATGCCTGCGAATTGATCAGCTTGGTGTGGGTGTTTTATTCATCCATCCACCCATCCATCCATCCACCATCCACCTATCCATTTATGCACTCCTCCATTCATATCTACTTATCTATCTCATCGTAATCATAGTCATACACTTATTTATCTGAAATATTGATTATACATTCCCAATGAATATGTGGCAGGCAGAGAATGTTACAGGATAGGGAGAAACAGAGAGATGGCCTACCTATAGCACCAAAGTACTTTCCTTCTGCTCTAAGGTATTTTTTATTTATTTCTTTTTTAAAAAGTATAAAACAAACTTAAGCTAGGCAACTTTTTATTAAGGCATAATTGTCATAAAATAAACTGCATATATTTAAGGTACACAAATATGTTTTGACATATGTATACACCCATGAAACTTTTACCATACCCACTGTAGGGAACATATCCATCACCCCGAAAGTTTCCTCATTTCCCTTTGTAATTCCTCCTTCTTGTCTAGGTTCACTGTCTTTTCTGATTTATGTATTAAATTTCATTTTCTAGGAGCTCTTGTCTTTCTCACTTTTCAAGAAACACTGTTAAATAGATTTTATGATATGGCAATAGTTTATTTTATTGAAATTCTGAGTAAATAATTTGAGTATGGATGATCTTCTGAATATTACTTGAAGTTCTGAAATACCTTGGCCTTGCTAGAGTACCAATAGCATATAAATGAAATATAAACTTAAAATGTATTTAAATTTATCCAATAATATGTGTATCTTAATTTGTCATCCTGCCTTAGAAATCCAAAACCCAAATAATATTTATGTCTTGAATTGTTTATTTTGAAGGTTAAAAAAAGAGACGTCTTCTGAATCTAATCTATTTGAAGTTTAAAAATAAATAAAATGATGAAACATGGGAAAATATTTATTGTTTAATGTGAATGAATTTTCCAAGTTGTTTTTAAGAAAATGTGCATTTTTCTATGTATCTTTGTAATAAGAGAGAAATAGATTTGTGCCTTTGAAGCTATATGGCTGTTTCTTACAAGAATTGGATTCAGCTAATGATCTGATATTAGTGTAGAAATCAGTCAAAGTGACTCTTGTCTTCCACCTCTGCTTCTGCTCCCACTCTTGCTGAACTGCTTCCCACTCCAAACCCTCTCATCAAATGCTCACATCGCCAGCCTCTGTGGCCTGAGAACTGGCCAGAGAATCCACAGAGCATTTCTCTTATTTGACAGGTACTAAGGACCCAGGGTCTGTTGTCTGTGAGATGAAGCTATGGTCTGAAAGTGGAGGAGATGAAAATGTTGGTGAAACATACCAACACTTTAGGAAGCTGTTACCTTGAGGAGGGGTTTTCTGAACAAATATAATCCGGGAGGGGAGAACTGTAAAGATTAAATGCAACAGAAAAATTGTAAGTGGCCAGGAAACTCTTGTTCAGGACTTCTCAGACGTGCTTGCTGTACAGAAGCCAGGTGCTGTTCTAAGCCTTTTCAGGATGACATCAGGTTCAAGTGTATAATAAGTATGGCAGTGAAACATGGAATCTGAAATGTTGAGCTCCAGGTGTTGGCTAGAGAGCTGGCGTAGATTTACAAAGAGAACCTGGGTTTGTTTCTTTGTCCTAGTGGAGAGCTTTGGCCATTCTTTGCATAGAAGAGACAGGACAACCTATGGGAGAGGCAGAGGTCCCCAGCAGAGGCTGAGGTCAATGGGAGAGGCTGAGGAGCCTGGCAGAGGATGCACAAAAGAAGAGACAGAACTTATGCCTGCACTTAATATACTAACCACTGGCCACATGTAGCAATTCCTATGTAAGTTAATTAAAATAAAATAAAATTTAAAATTTAGCTCTTTAGGTACAAGAAACACACTTCAAATATTTTATTAGCTGCATCTGGCTGGTGGCTACAGTATTGGACAGCACAGATATAGAACATTGCCATCTTTGTAGAAAGACCTTGTATGGTGCTGTTTTAGGGGATGCTTACATTTCAGAGGGGGTAGATGGTTGGAAAGAGATGAAAAGAGAAACAGTGGGCAAAAAATGGAAATCAGAAATCTGGTGGGGAATTAAAGAGGCCAATATCTAGGGAGACAAGGAGAGTTGTGAAAGTGGAGAGCAAAACCAAATTGGGAGATGCCGCCTAGAAGACAGAAATGGTTCCTGGATTCGATGATTAAGGCTCAGACCATCTGGAGAGCAGCTTTGGTAGATGGAGGCAGAATTCAAATAGGAGGATCGTGGAATAAGTTAGGGGTGAGAAAATGGAGGCAATTGGAGTAGGCTACACTCCTTCTTTCTAAAACTTCAGTTGTAAAGAGAAAGAAAAGATAGTAATATTAGAGCTAAGAGATCTGAGTCATTAACAGATATAGAAGAAGAGATTAAAATTTCCTTTAAGAGAAATTTCATTCATTGGTGAAGCGCCCCCTACCCACCTCCCTCCCTCAAGGGCTGTACCTGCAACCAGGTTTTATGCCCACCAGCCAGATGTAGGTTGGATGCCAGAGACTTGAGAACCCTTTGTTTGACCAGGTTATTGTAATTCCCCTGAGGATGGGAAGCAAAAGAAAACTTCTTTCTAATGCATTGTTTGAACCATCATGAGAGTAACTTCAAACTTTTTATTTTTCCCAGTGATGCATTTTTAGTGTTTCATGAGCTACATATCGGCTTAAAATAAGAGGACAGACCCATAATCAGCCCCTCTTATGTTCCAGGTTAATGTTTATTAATGGTTCCTTCAAATCTGAAGTCCTAGGATTAAGTAGATTTGATGCTTTGAAGATATATTAATTGATTGTAACTAAAAAATAGCTGCATTTTACGGATGTTCTACTATGTGTTCAGCATTAGATGAGGCATTTTGTATAACTTTTTAATAGACAAAATGCTGCAAAGGGGGTATTATTTTCTCTCTTTCTCCCCACCTTTTATAAACAGATGAGGAAATTGAAGTGTGGAGGAATTCAGAGGGAGCCATCCGATGGTGAGGTGTGTAGCGAGGCCAGGATGTATGACTTTGAAATTATGCTATTGCTCCTAAATTTTCTGGTCAAAAGTATAAGGAAAACACCAGATCAGCTGATCTTTGACACCAAATAGAAGATATTTTTTTCCACAATTAGAATTTTAGAGCAGAAACACATAAAGACCATAATTATAGGTCAGTGGTAGTCAGAGGGACAGTGCTAATTAGATGAAATTGAAGATGTCATTAGGTGTCATGTTCAATATCAACTTACAATGCCCACTTGCAGAGCTTTACAAACTATGGTCTCCAAAATGCTCATGGGCCCTTGACTGGTCTTATGTAATATTCAAAATTATTTAAAGTATGACTCAACGATTGCGTGTTGAAAATTGATGGACCGAAGCCCTGACCACCTAGCTGGAACTGAGCTTTTAGGTACTAAGGTAGAGTGATGAGAAAACAGAAGCAATCCACATCTTCAATGAGTTTATAGCCTAGACGGTGATGCGGGCATTATTCTAATTGATCACAAATATAAAAAGAAAGTGGCAGTCATCACTGTGTCTTGTACTAATTCACATTTTGCTTCTGAGATCTCTAGACTATCTCATCAAATCAGCACCCCTCAGCTGATTTATTCTTGTGAGGCATTTCTTTTTTTCAGCTGCAAATAGGTGGAAGGATCTTTAGGGACTTCTGCCATGGTGGGATGGTCTGCAGACTGAAGATATTTGAGAACCGCTGACCTATATAGCAAAACTGAGAATTGCATTGGAGAGTATTTCAATTCCCCATCTCTTTTTCTCTGGGTCTGTGTGTTTGCAAGCAGAGAGTGTGAAGGCCAAGGTCAGAGAGCAGTAAGATTCAAAACTTCTTGGGAACAAATCAGTGTTGCCTTGCCTTAGAAAATGCAGAAAAAAAAAAGGATGCAATCTTAGGTATTTTTATCTTGTGCTGTATATGCTATATAAATGTTTATTTTCTGACTGCATAAAGATCTTTTTCTCTTGAGAGAAATGACCTCCTTATTAAGGTTTCTATTCTTGGAATAGTGAACTTAAAATCTTAACTGGGTTCTTAAATCTTTGGGCTAAGATATCAAGTGTATTTTCTGTTGGAGCGAGGAGGAGGTAAGTGTTTATTTAAAAGAACAAAGATGTGCATCCTGCTTGCGGCAGCAATAATGACACTGACTATAAATTTAGGCTCACCTGTCCCATCGAGGGCAGAAAGCCTTTGGGTACTCAGCCTTGACATCCCAATCTCCACATGAAGTAAATTAATCATTTTGAGAAAAAGAATATAAAGTCATTTTATTAAAGAAAGACATTTGATTGTGAAAGCTGGGCATTTTTTCATTGGGTTGCAGCTTCTCATTAAAAAAATAAAATAAAAAGAGTACAGTTTGCCTCTAAATGCTGTGGACCCAAGACCTTAAAAAGAGGCAGAGTAAAAGGGATAGAGCTTGAAGTTAGAAGAAGGAAAAAAAATCCCAACTTTTGTTAATGTATAGGCATTCAGCTCCCACTGTTCATTAACACACATATTGCTAAGGCTTGGCAATGAAGCGGACATTTTTCTTGAGTGGGGTCGAAAAACTAATTATTCGCCATATGGTGGTTGGCTCAGCAACAATTACCGAAGCCGTGGAAGCAAAGGGAAGTTGGCCGCGCGATTTCTTTGGGCGGTTTGCACAGCTCTGACTCTCTTGACATATGCCATTCATGTGGCCTCTGGAGAACAGATGGGCCAGGGCTGGGAACGGAGGGGAAGTCGTGGCTGGGATCTGGTGGCAACCCCTGTCTCTTTATCCTTCAGAGTGACTTGGAGTCACATGGCATGTGAAAATAACAAGTAGGGGATTGTACTCAGAGGATTTCCCTGCCTTCTTTTATAAAGCCACAGCGTAATTTTGACTGCCTTTTCGTATTTTGTTTATTAAAGGGATCAAGGTTTCAGATGAAAGAGATTCCTTGGTTGTGGGTAGGGTCTATGCCAACGACACTTGCTCATTGTCAGCAGGAAAAATGCTGGCAGTTTGATAAGGGATAAGAAAATAGAGGGTTTTTTAAATTAAAATTTAAATTACTCCTTATTTGTTCTCTTCCCGTTTGCAAATCTCACATAGAAAAGTTAAGATAAGAGCTGGTTTAGATTCAACCTTTCTGCAGCCAGATAGTGTGGGTGATATTTTTTTCGTCTCCAGAGGATCCCGTGCAGCAAAGCTGAGTCCTATGGACACTGAACAGGCACAGCTTGGCAGCTTTCTGGGTTTTACATTGTTCAAAAGAAACGAAATAGAAGGAGGGGAAAGTTCCCCCTAAAGATTAGCTGGGCATTTACATGCATAAAAACAGACTAAGTTAAAATTGTTCCCTCAGCAACTTAGATTTTAATTAAGAAGCTCTTGGAGTTAGGGCACCAAACGTACAGCCCTGGGAAGGGACGGGCTGTCGTTCTTGCTTTTCCATTATAGCCCTGGTCCTTGTACTAAATATGAGGCATTGTTCTTGGTCTTAATTCTGGAGATTGACTTCCAGAGCTGACTCCTCGCAGAGAGACGCATCCTGAATGTCAACTACAATGGATCACATTTTGTGAGCTTTTAAAAGCAAAATTCTCAGGCTGTTTGATTTGAAACTGAAGAACCATAGGCCTTTTGTTTGTTTGTTTGTTTTCTTTTTACATCTGAAAATTCTGTCGTGGAGAGTTTGGTCTTGGTACAACAAGATAACATGGAAGGAGGACCCTGGGAGTTTTTCAGCTAGTGTGAGTGTGATGTTCTGAATTTTTAGAGCTGGAGCACAAATTACCTGCTAGAACTGAAAAAAAAAAGGTTTTCATTCTTCTTTATATTTTTTCCTTGTTTCTGAAATTTAGTTTAACTTTTGGTAAAATGTTATCAGGCAAAAGTCCATCACTTTGTGCTCAAATTTGTGTAGTGTTCCTGTATGGTCTATGAGACAGGCGTAGGCAGCATTTTATGTTTTCTTTCCTGACCATCTGAAGTCCCCCACGTTGTGGAGTCGTCCCCCACGTTCTGTGTTAAGCAGTTCGGAGTGGCTTCCTAAATATTTGATTCTCAAAAAACTGAGGCAGACCTGTTAACCTTGGTCAGCAAATTTTTTTCTGTAAAGGTCAAGATAGTAAACATTTCAGGCTTTGCAGGACATCGGTGGGCTGGATTTGATCGGTGGGCTGTAGGGGGCTGACAACTAGAACGTTGCAGGGTGAGCATTCTATTTCCCTCAAAACAAGTAGGAACACAATTCCGGCCAGGTCATTTTTTCATGTTCGCCCCTTCTGGTTATGTTGAATCCATCCTTTCTCTAGCCCCTTGCTACTCAAACTGTGCTCTGAGGACCAGCAGCAAGGGCAACCCCCCAGAGCTTATTAGAAATGCAGAATCCCAGGCCCTACTGGAGACCTCTTGAAACATAATTTGCATTTGAAAGAGGAAGCACTGGGCTGTATCACAGAGCCTGCTCAGAGATGTCAAGTTAACTACCCAAGGTCACAGAGCCACTAAGAAACCAAGCCTGGATTTCCCCCCAGGCCTATCTCATTCAATGTTTTACTCTTAACCATTCTGGTTTACTGCTTATCTATCCAGAAGTTTAAGGATATAAGTTTAAGGAAATTTAAGGATCCACAACTAGAATCTTCCCAAGTCAGAGCGAATCCTTTCAAGAATGACTCTTTCAACTGACCAAATGGAAACACAGACTGGGTCATTCCTCACACAATCCCATCGACGCTTCCAATGTGTCTCATTCCTGTTCTTTCCAACCTTTCCCACATTCAACCTGCACTGGTTTGAATCAGTATCACCTAACAGTGCATTCATTTAAAGGGTATTTGTTGAGTGCTGCATTCGTTTCCTGGGGCCTGCCATAAAGAAGAGCCATAAACCAGGAGGCTTAAACAATAGAAATTTGTTCTCTCACTGTTCTGGAGGCTGGAAGTCTGAAATCAAGGAGTAGTGAGAGTCATGCCCTCTCAGCAGACTCCAGGGGTGGGTTCGACTTGCCTCTGCCTAGCTCCCGCTGTTTGCCAGCAGTCCTTAGTGGTCCTTAGTTTGTAGCTGCGTCATTCTCACCTCTGCTTGTAGCATCAAATGACCTTCTCTCTCTGTGTTTCTGGCTCTCTTCTCCCTTTCTTATAAGGACACTGGTTATAGGAAATTAAGGGCCCACCCTACTTCAGGTTCACCTCATCTTAACTTACACCTTAATTATCTCTCTAAAGACTCTGTTCAAATAAGATCACATTCCCAGGAACCAGAAGTTAGGATTTCCGAATATCTTTTCTGGGGATGTAATTCAATTTACAGTAAGTGTCTACAATGGACAGGCATTACTGAGGATACAGTGGCAAACAAGCTAGACACAGTCCTGCCTTTAAGGACCCTCCATGGAAAGACAAACAAATAATATTTTGGGATAGGTATGAGTGCTATTTAGAAAATCAAACAGGGTAACAATGAAAACACTCAAGTGGCTTTTTTATGTGGGATGGTCAGTTAAAGATTCCTCCACCCCCCCAGATCTACTGAGGTATGATTGACAAAAATTGTATATATTTAAGGTGTTCAAGATGTCTTCATATATGTATACTTTGTGAAATGATTACCAAAATGAGCTATTTAACATATTCATCATTTCACACCCACACCCACACATACACACACATATAGTGTTGAGGACACTTAAGAACTACTCTCATGGTAAATTTCACATATACAATGCAACATCGGCTACAGTCACTATGTTGCACATTAGGTTTCCAGAATTTATTTATGTTATAATTGAAAGTTTATACCCTTGGATGAACATCTCTCCATTTAACTTCCCACATACCCCCACTCCCTGGTTTTTAGGAAAAAAGCTCAATTTTTAGATTCCACATATAGGTGAGATTTTTTCTGGTGTATTTGCCATTCTGTGCCTGGCTTTTTTCCCTCAGCATAATATTCTCCAGGCCTCTAAATGTATCTATGTTATTGCAAATGGTAATTTTCTTATTTTTATGGCTGATTAATATTCCATTGTACATGCAAGGTCTGTCCAGAAGGAATCCAACCATGAAATATGAAAAACAGAGACATTTATTGAGAAGATACAAGATACAAAAAACATTGTACACAGGACAATGATGCCTCAGTCTCATTCAAAGTGGGTACCTTGGGACCTTGCATAGTTCTCCCAATCGCCATGAGCTGCTCCATTGTATTTTCCTGAATCTCATCAATGGTCTGAAATTTCTTCTCTTTCAAAGGTGATTTTAGTTTTGGGAAAAGCCAGAAGTCACAAGACACCAAATCTGGGCTTTAGGGGCCCTGAGTCACCTCGGTAATTTGATGTTTCACCAAAAAACTCTGCACGAGATGTGATGCATGAGTGAGTGCATTGTTGTGATGAAGCTGCCAATCACTAGTTGCCCATAGCTTCAGCTTTCTGGATAGTTTCCACAGAGGAATGTTCAAGCTTAACACAAAGTTTGATGCAAATTCATTGCTCTACTCACTCAGTCATTTTGAATGCAGTGGCCTCGCAGTACACCAGCACACAGGTCTTTGATAAACAATTGCTCCACAGTGTGGGATTTTTTAATTCTCTTCTGTACTCCTCCATTCTTTATACATTTCTGCATAATTTCATTGTCATTCTCTTAATTCCTATATCCTTGTATTTCTTAGAATTCCCCCTCCCAATTCTGTTAAATGAAATCCTCCCCATTTTCCATAGAAAATGCTGTGCGTCTTTTCCTGTGCTCTGCCCTGTGTAAGATGGGAAGGTTAGAATCCTTCTCTCTTTGAATGCTCCGTAGGACACCTATAATGCTATGCTGTGTCTTAAGCTGCTTCCCCTTGTGGGCAAGGACTGTCTCTACATCCAATTCATTTAATTCCACGTGTCTAAGCTGTTGATGGATTTGCCAAGCCCCATTTGATTTAGCTTTGCTCCCCTCCTCAGCAGCCTCGTTCTTCACGTCGCACGCTGATGCTGTGTTCTGCACACAGTCCTTAAAAATAACTCCATCATCCTCTTGCTTCCAGTCTTTCCTGATGCAGTGCCATCTGCAATGTGATTGTTTCCACCCTTTTACATCTCTGAACTGGGCCACATGCTCCTCCTATGTCTCCTTTTAACTCCCTGGACTTACCTCTTCTCATGTTTTCCACATTGTATAACAATTGCTGTCTTTCCACATTACTGTACATGAGAACATAGCTTAGCACAGTCCCTGATGCACAGCAGTCACACACACATTTGACGGAGAAATGAAGAAATCAGTGAATACTGTCTTGCATTTGATATAGTTTATAATTTCATCAGGGTTAATCATTAAGTATATCTTTTATGTTGAGAATTTGCTTGTGTTACTAAGGAAGAACTACCAGTTAGCTTAATTATCATTCTAGGTTCTTATGTTTGGCTGTTGTCCATACTTTTTTCTAAGATAAATATATCATTTATTTGACAATAGACCTGGATTTCCTTAACTTCATCAGGGATTTGCTGAGGGTTAGAACTGTATTTGAAGTTGTAGGGTGGATATATCTGTCCTCTTCTCTTCCCTAAGGAATGCCAGTTATGGCAGTGGTTCTGCAGGCCAAACCTAGCCCTCAGATATGCATGGTTTTCTAGCAGCTTGAAGAGAAAGAAAATAAAATCACCAGAAAGAAAATGTAACTAGGTGGGTACTAAGGTTTTTCATTTTGTTTTCAGAACAAACAACTTAGTACATATTTATGTTTGTGTTATCTGCTTAGTTCTGTAGATGTTTGAATTTGCAACTCCTAATCTACAGGTAGAAACAAGATTTTTTAACA
>CM052539.1:12518113-12534293 GCA_028533065.1 Trachops cirrhosus
TAGAAACAAATTTCACTTTTAAAAAAACAGATGGTGTTTAATATAAGAACCTCTTATCTCTAATATTCCAAAACATAAGTGGCTCTATCAAGAGTGTCAAGTGAGGAAGTGTGTTATCTACTCTTAGGTTTAGTATTAACTGCACGTGACGTTTTTTAGTTCCATTCAATTCTGCCATCATACTTCACAATTCCGCCATAATACTTTACTTTGTATATCCCTTAACCAAGACCCAGGGCTGTCAAAGAACCCAGACCTTTGAGTTCTCTTATACCAATTATATTAGTATAAATCTTAGGGACAGAATTTTCATGGACTTGTTTTTCTATTCATTAACAATATCATGCAAGGTTCTGAGATGTTAAAATATGTAATTTCTCTTTTCACTGCACAATGTTATGCCTGTTAGAAGGAAATGGCATTTGGTCTAATGATTACATGTTATTAAATTAATATTTTAATTGGGTTGCCCGGCTATTCTAACCCCATGTGGCCTTGAGGTATATTCCTCAAGCATGATCTCTCACCATAATGCCTGCTGCTGCTTCAAAGAAATGAAAGGATGTTTGTTAAAAGAGATCATCACTCAAGATCATTTGCCTTGTGGTGTCAGCTGTCAGCCTAATACATTTATTTGGACAACAGTAGGTTCTGACAGAACTTATAAAGTTCTCCTTCTCGGTTGTGAAATATGATGGATGTGCCATACCGGTGACCTTTACACAAGGCCACATGTTAATATTCAGGACCTCCCTTTTGTTGGCCTTGAACAATGGCTGTCATTAAGAAAGCTTGGTTTGCCAATATGCCCTCTGTTAGGATGCTGGACCACTCCTGATTGGTCACCAGGAAGTATCATGTGCCTTTGATGGAAATGACATGGAAGATGTATGGTCGAAGTGCTGTGCTCAGCACCACCGCTGTGCAGGGGAGAAAACCACTATGACCCAAATAGCCCTGCTCTCAAACAATGTCGCACCAACCAAAGACAACATATTGGGAAGAAAAATGCTTGTAAACTGCGTGTGTTAGAAGATGTATTGGCCAGACGGCCATAGGGCAATCTTTGAACTATTGAAATCTTTAGAAATATTGTTTGGTTGTGAAACAATACTTACAAACCTAATTAATCAAGCATAGATGGTTTATTTTCAGCCTTTCCCCAGTGTGTTGCTTTAAGTCAAGAATAGGGTCCGTAGGGTTCTTTTTGCTGTTCCACAGAGGCACGTAAAAACTCAGCATGGGCATTCATGTTCATACAAGTTGAAGCTCTAAATTTCAAAATAATATCTACATAGATCTCTGGTGATCCCTTCAACAAAGGCTGGGGTTGGGGGTAGCCTGGATTCCTTTTTCAATTGTTCCTGACTCTGTGTGTGACTGTCCCCCACCTTTCTCCTTAATTTTATCCTTCAGAATCATTTAAGAAAGATATCATTCCTCTTGTGTTCTCTAGCTTGAAAGGAAAACAGTTTTGCTTTTTTTCTTACAGAATAAATATAATGAAGGGCTGCTTTCCTGAGTGTGTGCTATTAAATGATGTGATTTAAGACATTTTCCATTCTCAGCATCACATTTAAAAAGGGCCATTGAGAAACTGCACATCCTCACAGAGGAAAGGTGACAAACATAAAACCCATGCCATGTATGATGGCTAAGGTGCCATCTGGAGTGATACCACAGGCAGGTAGCACAAGCCTTTTGTGCCTCCAGCAAGCTGTGGTTGAAATAAACTAATCACTCAGACGAAAGAATTATCCTAGTGCTTAGTTGCATGCAAAATAGTGCTTGACCAGGGTTTTATCAAGACATGAAATATTACACTGGGTCATGGCCGTTGAATTGCATGAGTACAATTCCTGAGGGTCAACTCCTGGTTATTTAGGGACAGATTATTGACACTGTGGATTATCCAAGTGCTCCCCACTGGGTCCGGCTGGTTAGAATACGGCAGGCAGGAGAAAGGAAACGGACCGAAACTCAACCCACAATTATATAGCTTGAAAGCAATTCAAATTAAAGATTGGGTGGGAGGGGAGCAGCTCAAGCTCATTGTTTATCAAAAAATACATACACATTAAGACCATGGTGTAGTGCTGTTTTATACCCACCTTGATTCTAAAAATTGAAAAACACAAGGAATAACAATTGCTGGCAAGGATGTGGAGCAACAGGAAGACTCATACACTGCTGGTGGGAGTGTAAGTTGGTAAAATCATTCTGGAAAATAATGGGCATTACACAATAAGGTTGAAAATATGCAAACTCTATGACTTGGCTATTCTACCCCTAGAGGAACTAGAGTGCCTGCCGTAGAGGATGTTACAAGAATGTTCATAAAGGCCTTGTTTGTAATATTAAAAAAATGAAAAAACAAAACTAGACTTCACCCATGTGCGCATCAGTAAGAGAATGGATGAATAAATTGTGGACGTTTATACAATGAAATTGGGTAGGTCTGTGGCTATTTTCTTTAAACTATGTGTATGTACGTGTCCTGTATACTCTTGAAAGCATTGTATTGTCATAGTAGGTAAAATTGTCTACATTTGACTATTTTTGTACTACAAAATAGCAAATTCACATGATAACATAATGTTTCAAAAAATAAAAAGTAATTAAAGAAAATGTTCAGTGTAGTTTAAAAAAATTGGAGACTCACAGAATTATTAGGGATGGAGAATAATTTAGAGATCACTTTAATTCTCCTATAGATGAGGAAATCAAGGCCTGGAGAGAGAGTCATTCAGTGAATCCACCAGAAACCAAATGCATTGGATCTCAGATTATAGCTTGTGTTTGAAACAATTTGTAGTCTAGCCCAGAAGTTTAAAAACAAAACCTTCCAAAGCACATCCATGCCTCTGGGCTATAGATTGTGGTTTAAGTGGAACTGAGTGAGGCTAAAGGTATCGTGGGAAAGGGGGGCTGTCATGGGAGGAGGATGAAGGGCATCTGAATACTCTTCAGTTACCTTCTGATGCATGTGGGAGGCTGGCCCCATGTGTCCCTTTACTAGGAGCAAGAGAGGCTGTTGAGTAGTTTAGGGAGAAGGAATATTGCAGGGAAAGGCACCTTGATACCTGAGCGATGACTAGTGACTGCCCCTCTGTTGGCCACTTCATTCTCCCATACCCATGGAAGACATCTTTCCCATGGACCAAGACGCAACCCTGGAACTCTTTTTCTTTTAAAGATTTTATTTATTTATTTTTAGAGAGAGGTCAAGGGAAGGAGAAAGAGAGGGAGAGAAACATCGATGTGTGGTTGCCTCTCATGTGCCCCCTACTGGGGACCTGGCCCGCAACCCAGGCATGTGCCCTGACTGGGAATTGAACTGGTGACCAAATGGTTTGCAGGCCCATGCTCAATGCACTGAGCTACATCAGCAAGGGCTGGAAGTCTTCTTAAATTTATGCCACAACCAACTGGAGTTTGAGATGAAACTTGTTTGTCATCCTTTGTGGGGAAAAGGCAGTAGAGCAGGAATGGATGATTATGATGAACATGGAATTGTAAACAATTAGATATACAATCTATTGTTATGTTATACTGAATAAAAATACAGCAAGGAGAGGAGACACAATGGAGGGCAGTGGGGACATTTTGGAGCTAGGTGGGGGAGTCAGCTTCTTTTAAAAGCAGTTATGTTTTAAATTAATTAAAAATAAAAGATTTCATTCTTTTATTTCTTCTCTGAGTCCTTTCTCTATTTAGATGAGTTTATGACATATATTATTTTTCTTCTCCCTGAAGAATTTCTCTTAACATTTCTTGCAGAGCATGTCTGTGAGCAATCAATTCTCTGTTTTTGTTAGTTAGTTTGTTTGCTTGTTTTTTAATCTGAAAAAGTATTTCTCCTTTAGTGTCAAAAAATAATTTTTCTAGGTATAAAATTTTAGATTGGTGTTGTCTTTCAACATTTTGTAAATATTTCTTTCCACTTTCCTTGCTTGCATGGTCTCTGATGACAAGGCCACTTTAATTCTTATCCTTATTTCTCTAGAAGGTATTTCATGACTTTCTCTGTGTTTGGTTTTCTGCAGTTTCCATATGATATGCCTAGATATAAGTTTTTTCTGTTTTCTGTTTTCTGCATTTAGCTTGCTTAATGTTCTCTGAGCTGCCTGAATCTATGGTTTTGTGCTTGTCATTAAGTTTGGAAAGTTCCAGTCATTGTGACTTCAAGTATTTCTTCTGTTCCATTCTCTCTTTCTTCTTCTATTTCAATTAAGATGTGAATGCTGTGTCTTATAAAATTATCTCATAGTTCTCATATGTCCTGTTCTTTTTTCCATTCCTTTCTCTCTTTGCATTTTAACTTAGGAGTTCTTACTGATCTATATTCATGCTCACTGATTTTTTCCTTGCCCATGCTCAGTCTACTGATGAACCCATCAAAAATGTTCTTTTTTGTTAGTGTTTGTATTTGTTGCTTTTCTTTTTGTTGTTGCTGCATTTTATTTTTAATAAAAAGTGCATATATTTTAATGTACAATACTGTTATCTGATACATATATGCATAGTGAAATGATCACCGCAGTCAAACTCATTGACATGTCATCTCCTCATATAGTTACCATGTTTTTTGTGTGTGATGAGAACACCTGAAGTTTACTCTTGGACTATTTGAGTATTAAATATAGTGCTGTTAACTACAGTCATCATTCTGTACATTAGATCTCTAGACTTATCCTACAAAGCTGCGACATCTTCCCATTTCACCCACCTCCCAATTCCTCATATTTACTGTTCTACTTCAACTTTTTTGTATACCAAATATAATTTGAGTTCATGTAGCATTTTTAAATTCTTTCTTAGAATTTCCACCTCTTTGCTTACCTTCCTCACATGCTCTGATTTCTCCATTATAATCCTTAGCATATTAATCATAGTTACTTTAAATTACTTCTCTAATATTTCTAACACCTGTGTCATAGCTGAGTCAGATTTTTATGCTTTCTTTGTCTCTTCAGATTGTAGTTTTTCTTGCTTTTCGTCATGCCTCATAAGTTTTTACTGAAAGCTAAACATGGTGTATCAGGTAATAGGACGTGAGGTAAACAGATCTTTGGTGTGGAGTCTTCCATTCACCTGGCTCGGTGATGGATGGTATTTACTGTTTGTTGTAGCTGTAGGTGCCAGAGGATTCGAATTTCTCCTGTGTTCTCCATTTTGTCTCCCCTCTGGACTGGGGGCTTCTCTGACTTCTGTTCCTGAGAAAGTGTCTGCATCGTACAGCTCTTTCAGCCGAAATCCAGGCATGATCCTGGGGACCCGTTTGTGTGATAAGGTGTGGGGAAAGGGAGACAGTCTATAATCTTATGATTAAATCTCAGCCTTTCAGAGGGTCTGTCTCTCTGGCTATGCTATTCACAAGTGTTTCTTAGGTTTTTTTACTTCCTCATAAGTGAGACAGAAAGGCTAAAGGGGGATGGAGTGGAAAAATGCCTGTCCCTCAGCTGGGATGAGGCTCTGGCATGCCTTCGTGATGGAGAATGCCCGGAGCACATTTACAGCTATGATCCTTCCCTTCCCTGTGTCACAGCTGTGAAAGGATCTTTCTCAGATCCTCAGCTTGAGAATCTGGTGGGCTTCTGTTAGGTAAAACCCACTGAAGTGGGGGGACCCCCTAAAACTGCAGTCCTCAGGAGTCTCTAGTTCTCAAGCTAGTCCACACTCAGACTCCAGCAAGTTACCAGAATTAGCACTTAAATGTTCCTACCAGTGTATGGCTCCAGGGGCTTCTACTCCCGGCAAACAGATACTGACTTGGCTCTTTGGATTCACCTGTTCAGCAGATTTTGGAGTGGCATTTTTGCCCTGCAAACTCAATTCTCTAATGAGTCCAAGAGAAGTTGATTTTCAGTCAGTTCAGCTCTTTCTTGTAAGAATAAGTGTATCAATTTCTAAGTTGTTTCCATCTTGGAGCTGAAACCAGAAATCCATTTCCTGTATTTTCCCTATCAACTTTATTATCATTATCCCCATCTTAGATGAGGAAAATCGAGCCCAGACTGTGTAGCTCTTAAGCACCACGCAGAACCACCATGCACATCCAAGTTGCCTCACCGCACACTTGTCTGACTATCTGCCCTCTATTTGGGTTGTACTCTGGTCTCCTGCTGCTTTCCCACTTTCCCTGAGAGAGTCTAGTCAAAGATAAGTGTTGGATCCTCGCTCACCCATGTGAAGCCTTTAGCAGCTTTCCATGGCCCACTGTGCAACGTCCAGACCTTGCCTGCCCCCTTCTGCTCACTGCGGCCACTGAGGCTAGCCGTCCTGGGAACACATCTCAGTCCTTGTGGGGCTGGAATGCTCTTTCTCCCCACTCCTGCGTGACTGAGTCCTTTTCAGTCTTTGGATCAGTTTCCGACTGAATGGTAGCTTTACAGGTCTCTGCCTATGTTTCTCTGTCCCAAACCCTTGTTTTCCCTAAATAACCATGTTCTACTATTGGTAACCCCTTCATTGTGACTTATTTTTTGCCATCTTCCCCAGTGGATTGTAAACCAGAAATCCATGAGGGTGGGGCCCTGTTGGCCTTATTCTGTTGTATCCCTAAGGCCAAAGACAGAGCAAGGTACATAGTAGGCATTCAATAAATATTTCTGAGCAAAGGAATGATTAGACTGAGCCAAAATGAATAGATTGAAAATATATTATTTTGCACGTGAGTTGTAATTGCTAAAAGAAGCCTTTCAGGAGCTATAGAGAGAAAGAGAAGAAATATTTTCAATAACAATAACCACAACAATAATAATAGCAGCCCAGACCTGCTGAGTACTTCCTATGTGCCAGGTACTGCTGAAAGCCCTTGCTCATTAACTCACTTACGCTGCATCTCAGCATGGTGTGGTAGGTATTATCGTTATTGTCATTTTATGAATGGAAAAACCAAGGCAGAGAGCATGTAGGTACCTTGGCCTACATAACACATCCAGAAAAGGGTAAACATAGATTTGACCCAGGAAGTCTGGGCTCAGAACTTGTGCACTTGGCCTTTAAGCTCACCACTGCTCAGGGCTTGATGCATCCCAGACTTCTCCCTTGGATTCAACCCCATTAGCTTAAAAACAACTCTGACTCCACAGCTGGGAGAAACAGTGAGGTGGTAGACTCCATTAAACTCCACTATGAGGTCTAAGTACCCTTTAAAGAGTGTATCATTGGAGTTCTTATTATTAACTAAAGACCTATTGAGGTTTTTGTTTGATTATAGATATGCAGGAGATGAAATCAATTAGTTTTAGCCACTATTTGTGCCTACAGGAAAGGGCAAAATGAGCTTTGGGCAATTCATTGTCTTTGGACTTCATTTCTCCTTTAAGAGAGTTGTCTCTGGTCTTTCTATAACATGAACATATTGGAGTTGGACACCCAAGAGAGTGGAAGAGGCAGAGTGGGGTTACGAGCTCATAGAAGTTACACTGAGGGACAGCTGCCAGGAGTGGGCTCGCAGGAGAGCAGCCTCATGCTCACGGGTGCCTCTGAGGGGCTGAATGTGCAGGAGTTGCCGTAGTTGTGTTTGTCTAATGAATAGAAATGAACAAATCATCTTCTGTCAGGGTTTATCATGAGCTATTTTGCAGCACAAGAGAAAGATAAATTGCTTCTGTGAAATACATTTCACTCTGAGGTTTATTTTACAGTACCTTGCAATCTCCCGTCTGCCATAATATTATTTCAAATGTAATTAGCAACAGATGGAAGACCTGCACGGCAAATGAAGAGGCAGAGTTGCCTACACATTTTTAAAAAAGCAGGTGAAACTTGAATATGGGGAAGAATTTTTTTAAACCCCAGAAAACAAGTGCCTCAGTAGCTGGGAAAAGTTGAGCCCTTACCTGAATGAGTGAATGCTTGGGAGAGCAGTGAGAATGTGGGCTTTCGTGGGTGCAAATTTCCATCATGGGGCCATGGGCAGAGAACTCAACTAGAGGTACCCTTTTGTCTTCTGTTCATCAGAAGTGGTGCTGATAACATTTACTATGGGCGAAGGCATGGACAGTAGGGGAGTGCCTGGCTGGGGGTCAGTGCCCATCCTTTGTTAGCTGTTATTGTGGACAGTTGCATCCTTCTTCATCAAGCCCAGTTCACGATGGCCACATGTTTTCTCTGGCACCACTGGCATTGACTGTGAAGTAGAAAAACAAAAACCTCCAACTCTAAGCCCAGGGTCCCAACCCCAGCTCCGCTGATGCTTGACTAGTGGTGTGGACAAGATGGTTCTCTCCGACCTCAGTTTTCCCCTCAGGAAAATGAAGGAGCTGAAGTGTTTTTCTCAAGCTTAAGTGGGGTTACTAGTGTGAAGGGCAATTACAATGTAAAGCACTACACGTGTTGTAAGGTGATAGGCAATTCTGGTGTCTGAAATAAAGGATGCCTACAGAGAGGTAATACTCTGAGGCTCTAGCATGTTCACAATTGTGTGGACTGAATAAAGCTTGTAACAAAGTTCCTGAGATCTCTGATGAATGAATTGGACGGGTGTCTCCCCGATGGCACGTTATCATATCTGTGGGGTATGCAAACTACAGACACTAGAGTCCCGAGACCACATGTCTGCATTTTCCAAAGCATTCCAGATATTGGCTAATGCATAGCCGGGATTGGGAAATACTGAATTAGACTTAAACCATGTGTAACCTAGCAAAGAGCACTGGACTTTAAATCATGAGCAATGGATTTTGGCTCAAGTTCTGTCACTACAGTGGTGGATGAATTTGAAAAATTAACAAAAAAACTAGAAGCCATTGAAGATTGACAAAGACCCTTCCATTTCCAACAGCCTCTGTTCAACGCCAAAACCACTGATTGTTCCAGTCAATTCAGGCAACCTGGCCGTTGTATCATATAGGAAACCTGATACCATTCAGGGGTCTATAAAACTGGGAGGCTTTGGGTTTCTGAGTTGAAGTCATTTATGTTTGCTCAGGATGGAAATAAGAGACAAAAATCCTTTCTTCTTATCATTAATTTAGTGGGTGATGTTGAAGAAGTGATATTCATTCAAACTAATGTGTTTACCTGTTACCTTATGCCCAGGAAGGATTCAGACTCCGATGTCATATAAAAAACTGCTGTGCACTCACCAGAACAATATCCCCAGTTGTCCTGCTGTAAGTGTAGCTTCTTCCGAAGAACAAAGCCGTGGAGAAGGCAGTCCCTTCCTAGCACCATCCAGTGAATGGAACGAGACCCCACTGATCTTCACTATCCAACGACAAATTAATAAGAGAGACAGAGAAGTACCCAAGCAGAGCTGGAGCTGTCCGTCCGTGGAACAGCGAATGACAGAGAAGCCTCTTGGATGTTACTCGGTGTACCCTGTGCACCTGGAGGCTGTAGGTACGCACATCAACAGACACGTGAGGACTTGGAACCAGCCCTCTCCCAGTTCCAAGAGAGATCCTGTCCCACCTCGTAAGTCTCACTTTGTGATTCCTATTTCTTTTTTTCTCTTTTCAATTGGTCATATTTTATTTTTAATGTCAATATAAACAACAAAGTTACTGACTCAATAGCAAGTCCTGTTCTAGAAAGTTCTATAAGAACTGTATCAAACAGTTCTTAATGAAAGTCTACTCACTGCCAAGCACTGTATTGGAGGAAAGGACACGTGTGGGTAGCTAACATTAATTTGATGATTCAGGTATTACACCAGAGAATAATAATAGATATTTTTATTATCATTCTAGCACCCATTTATTGAAGTTCTTACCATATGGCAGATATAGTGCTGAGCATTTCACATTATTTTATGAAATTCTCCTATAACACTCTTAGGCAGATAATGTGATTATCCCTATTTGAAGATTAGAAAGCTGTGAATTCCTAGCACAGGATAAGATACATGATAATGAAGTGTCTCAAAATTACTAATAGGAGGAATGATTAAAAGTAATGAGAGATCAGATAGAATGAGCTTTGGAGCCAGGAAGATCTGGACTCAAATCTCTGCTTTTTTCCATTTCATTTCTGTAGCCATGATCAAGTCCCACAAATGTTCTTTGGGCCCAGTATTTCCATCTGTAAGCTAACAATAATTCCTGCCTTGAAGGCATGCTGTAATTAGTGGATTGATGTAAATAAATAAAGTTCCCCGAACATAGCAGGGACTGAATAGTGGTGGTGATGATGGTGGTGGTAGTGATGGTTTTGACTGGAGGAGAGAAAACATAAGGAACCAATACATATCTCCAAATATTCTAGGACCTGCCATGTAAAAGAAGAATTGGACTGATTTTATGTACCCTTTTTTAAAAATTTTTTTCTCCAAATGTTTGACAGTTTGTTGGACTTGACTAATAGTAGAAAGAGACAGATTTTTTAAAAGATTTTATTTATTTATTTTTAGAGAGGGGAAGGGAAGGAGAAAGAGAGGGAGAGAAACCTCAATGTGTGGTTGTCTCTCCTATACCCCCTACTGAGGACCAGGCCCGCAACCCAGGAATGTGCCCTGACTAGGACCAGAACTGGCGACCCTTTGTCTTGCAGGCCTGTACTCAGTCCACTGAGCCACCCAGCCAGGGCAGAAAGAGACAGATTTTGACACAATAAACAGAACTTTCTTTGAACCAGAGGAGAATGTACTGTTTGGGCCAAAAGTGTTAAAGCAGGGGCTGGGAGACTGTCTACCAAATATGCTGAGTCAGGGATTCCTTCATCTCTGGGAAGCGGGGCTTGAGGACGGGATGCTGAGGATGCTGGCTGGTTAACATTTTTTTAAGTCTCATTATGTGTAAGTCAATGTGCTAAAATCTGAACATACATCCTCAGTTTTGATCCATATGGCCACCCTCTGAGATTGCAACTGTTGTTTTCCCACAGTTTAGAGACAGAATTGGAAGCCCGTAGAGATTCTGTAATTTGGCCAGGGTTCAACCCTTCAACAGAGGTCACAGAATTCCTCTAGTAAGATTTTAAATATGTCAATGACAGCGCTTGGGTACCGAACACTTACAATGTACTAGATGCTTTGCATTTTCTCAAGCTCTTCTATCAGATACTTACTAGTTTGCTTTTTCATTTTCTTCAGGTCTTTCCTGAAATGCCATCTATGCAGGTCTATCCCAACCTTTCCTGCTTATTTTTCTCCTTAGGACTTACTACTAGTTAACACTTAAACATTTCTTCATTTGCTTATTTAATAGTTTACGTCCTTTCCCCACTCTTTCTTCCCACAACTATAATGGAAGCTTTACAAGTGCAGGGATATTGGCAGCTTTATTCTTTTCTCCATCTCTAATGTCTAGAATACTGCCAGGCACATAACAGCCACTCAAATATTAATGGATGAATAAATGAATGAACAAACTTAATCCTACTAGCAACTCTGTTAAATAGGTAATACAATGCTCATATTTCAGTTAAGGCTTAGGAGATGTGCTAGGATTTGAATCTATGATGGTCTGACCCCAATGCCTTCTTTAATCCATTTTACCACACTGCCCCTCTAAAAAGGTACAGAAATGCATCGTTATCACAGTTTATTCAGGGAAGGAATTTCTATCATTTGTTTCAAGGCAGAGGACAGCATATCCTTCTAGGTCATATTCTTTTGCTCCAAATTCCAGAGCCACATCCATGTTCTCTTGTGGAATCTTCTTGCACTGATTACTGATGACAATAAATGAGTCATCTTCCAAGCCTGAAATTCAAATGGACAAAAAGCTATTAAGCATTTTGTTTTTTTTATGCTTTTAATTTTATTTTTTTCCATATTTTTTACTGTTGTTGAAGTACAGTTGTCTCCATATCACCCCCCTCTCACCATTCCCCCCAACCCCAGCCATCCTCACTTAAGCTCATTTAGTTTAAACTCATTTAGTTTTCACAAGGCAATGCATTTGGCTCTCTGAAAGCATTGGCACTTACCTGGAGATATTGAAAGGCCATCCCACCTTTATTTCCAGGAAATGATCCTCACATTGGAGAAATCAGACACACTAAAAAATTTTCACTCTTTGATGAAGGTATGTTGAATGTGTCATGGGAGATGCTCAATACAAACCAAGTATAAAACAGTATGTGATGAACTAAACTGAATTACTTAGACATAGAGTGGCTATTGCCACCCACTCTTACAAAAGTAATGTGCATTTTAATTCTTTTACATATTTTTGAACTTGCAAATGATCCTGTAGGTTGTTCCAAATATTTTAGACATCTATATGCTATTTAAACATCTTAAAAATCTTGTAGAAAGTGATTTAAAGCACGTGAATTATGTTAGCTACTTCAAAATTAGACTTAAATTTGTGTAGGTCAATGAGCAGAATTTCTCTGGTAAAAACTTCAAGAATGTATACATTTGATATATATGTATATACACATAGAAATGCAGGTGGAAATATATATTTTCTTTTATTATATTGGTTATATTATTGCCAAAAATGCCTCATATTTTACACACAAGAAAAGATTTGGTTGAACAAAGAAAAAATATATAAAACCTAGTATCATTAGTAAGTATGGAGGTGTTGTGTAGACCCAGCATCAGAGTAATTCACTAATTGCTTTCATTTCCAGCTTGTTTAAAATTTCTAATAAAACTCATGAAGTCATCACTTCTTGGAGTTTTAAATTACCAGTTGTAAATCTAAATGGGTTGTGGATTTTTTTTTGCATCAGATATAACCCCAGCTAATAATTTTTACTCACAAACTTTCCCCAAACTTAGAATCTGAGGCCCCCATTTTAGTCACCATTTCTTCTGGTTCCCTCTCTTTAGAAGTTTTGGAACAGTTTTCCTTGAAATAAAGGTTAATGAGGGTTCTGTAAAAATTATTTGGAGGGAGTGCTTTCAAACAACAGGAAAGGACCAGATAACATTTTCTTAAAGAAATGTAAGGGGCACGTGAGGGTAATAATGTCAGGGGATTTTTTTTTCTTTCTCAGTACACTGCAGATGTTGATTAATCAAACATTCAGTCATGAAGGAGAGGTGGTTTTTTTTTTTTAGGTCCTGGTGGGGGCGGGTACATTCCACACACTCCCTTGTCACTCCTATCCTTCTTTGCCCTCCAGGTCCTGCTGCGAGGCCTTCCACTGTCCTCGGGATCTGCAGGAGAAGCCAGATCTCCTGCTCCCCTTCGAGGGTCTCCAGGAGTTCCTCCGAGTCCCAGGTGGAGGAGACGATAGCAGTCGAAGTGGGCGCTCCGGCCAACCCAGATTCCCAAAGCGCCGGAAAGCCGGTCGGAAGAGGCGCAGTTGCCATGGCACCAGAGACGCTCCCCAAGCATCTTCATCCCCCGGGGAAAAAGGGGCCCAGGGCAGACGCCTCCCTCCCTGGCAATGCGGCAGGAGCACCCCTTTCTCAGTTTGCCGGGTCTCCCACCCTGCTCCCCTCAAAGGGGTTAATCAAGGCTTGGTCTTGTCCCCCCATGCGCCCACCCCAGCGCTTCCAGACGGCTTGTTCACAGGCCCCTCCCTGGCCGGGGGTGAATGCTCACTGACGCTGACCGCTGCGAGGGGATTGTTCTGCGAGCGCGGCCCATCTTCAAATCAATGCCTGCGCAGAACAACAAAAAGGGCCTCAGATGCACTGGTTTCCACAGAACCATTGTTAGGCTTTTGTGAAGCAGTTTTGAACCTAATAAATAATGTCAAAAGTCTCTATCGCAGCCAAAAATGTTCCTTTTGAAGCATTTCTAATGGTATTTTTGTTCTGCGGTGTCTCCCAGTGTCACAAAGAATTTGTGCCTCACAATGGGAATGGGGTACATCGCGTGCCACTGCGTAATGTGCCTCCAGGGACTGCGAGGACCCCGCTTTGTTCAGCTCGCGCAGGTAAACGGTTTCACTTGCCAACTTGGGGTTTGGTTGAAGGATGTTTTCTAAGGGCCTTTTGAATTTCTAAACAGAGGTTTGGAAAACGTGAGTGCATGTTTGTAATTTAATAGTTAACGTGAAATTTGATGACTCCTGAAGTGGCAAGGAGAATTCTACAGGCTGTATTAAGGTTTTTATGTCAGAAACCTGAAGCTGGATCCTCCTTTGAGGCCCTGAAACACTTGGAACTAAGTTTAATGCAAAAGAGATACTGACTGTTCTGATTTGTAATAAAACAACAACAACACTGGAGCAGCTTAGGGAACGTTTTTGTCAAAGTGGATACTTTAGGCACTTGTTTTTCATTTTAGTTAAACACAGCAGAGATTGATTTCATCAGATGATTTTATGGGTTTAATTTTTTCTTTTTAATGTAGTGTATTTTTCAACGTGGAGAAACACAAATCAGTGTGACCAGTACCTCCATATACACTCAAGTTCCTTGAAATATTCCCAGACTTGGATGCATCTAGTTTGATGCCCATAGCTTTGGTGCACGGGATGATGCTCCAACCAACTGACCCAGCCGGCCAGGGCTAGAAGCTGTTTCTGATATAGTAGCTGGATTCCCTCCCCTGAAGGGAAAATTAGCAAATTTGCTAAAAATATAATACAAAAGAAACAATTCTGTTCAGAATTGAGAAAAGGGACATAGGGGAAAGATGTAAATTATATGATATACCATACTCTAAAGCAATTTCCCAAAGTGTATATCATGGGACACTGAAATTTTACATATTGCAAAAGGATATTATAAATAGAAAGATACTCTGTGAGATGGAGTGCTTACAGATAAATACGCCTGGGAGATGTGGCCCAGTCTGCTCCTTCTTAGAAATCATGGCAACATATTAAAGATCCTGAGAACTTCCATGATTAAAAAGAAAAACCCAGTAAACTCTGTTTAATTTAGTGTTTCCCAATTTTTTTTTGATCAGGGAACCCTGATGTATGTGTATACACATATAGATGTACTTTAAAAAAATAACACCTCTTAATATCTTGCAGCATTAGTATCCTGTGGAACACACTTGAGAAAACACAGCTCAAAACTCTGTTCTAAATATACCAAAAACTCATGTAAACTGGTAGGATTCAAAAAGAGGATTTCTTTTCAAAGAAGTGAAGAAAGAATCAGAGCTAAAGCAAACAGCCCTGAATAAATAGCTCTGGGAACCCATTCTTTGCTGGAGGACTGTAGTGAGCTGTCTCTGGTGGGGAGAAGGTTAGTGGGTCCAGCCCTAATCATGCTGGTTTGCATAATGATAAATGAGGAGCATTTCTAACCTGGGCTGTCATAGTCATGGGCTGAGGTGTTAAGTTTGTCTGAACATCTACTTTTGTAGTAGAAATTGACACCAATGCACCAAGTTAAACATAATTCTATCTTTCCCAATGCCATTATTTATGAAAACAAAGTTAAATTAAATAGTTATCATGAGGATGAATCAATTTTAGAAAATTAATAATATTTATTTATAGTACTGTCACTGAGAAATAGATGAGGCCCTGTGGTATAAAATAATTGTTGCTAAAGTTTTGAATTATGGATTGCTTTTATTTCTTCAGGGATATATGATTTGCTTTATGATACACTTATTACTACATACTATACATGTTTTCTAAGGAAGATAATATACCACTTTCAGAAAAAAATGCTTTTCTGGAAGTTGCATTTAAAAATAGATATTGATAAATTTTAAAAATTGGTGCATTGGCCCCTTTCACCTCACCCTGCTTGGCCCCGGGCAGCGCAGCAAAGAGGGTTGCCCTGCCTGGGTGAATACCTAAGGCCCCATCCCCTTACAACCTATCAGCTGCGCCAAGACAAAGAAATATGGCCCAAATGAAAGAACACAGCAAAACCTCACAAAGAGAACTAAGCACTGAGGAGATTGCACACCTATCTGGTGAAGAATTTAAAACCTTGGTAATCAAAATGCTCACAGAACTGATTGAGCTTGGTTGAAAAATGAAAGAACAAATGAAAGATACCCAAAATGAAATAAAGCAAAATATTCAGGGAACCAACAGTGACAAGAAGGAAACCAGGATTCAAAGCAACAATTTGGAACATAAGGAAGAAATAAACATCCAACTGGATCAGAACGAAGAAAGAAGAATCCAAAAAAATGAAGAGAGGCTGAGGATTCTCTGGGACAACCTGAAGCATTCCAATATCCAAATTATAGGGGTGCCAGAAGGAGAAGAACAGCAGCAAGAAATTGAAAACTTATTTGAACAAATAATGAAGGAGAACTTCCCCAATTTGGCAAAGGAAATAGACTTTCAGGAAGTCCAGGAAGCCCAGAGAGTCCCAAAGAAGCTGGACCTAAAGAGGAAC
>CM052539.1:12534793-12555855 GCA_028533065.1 Trachops cirrhosus
TAATA
Source organism: Trachops cirrhosus (assembly GCA_028533065.1). Classification (NCBI taxonomy): domain Eukaryota; kingdom Metazoa; phylum Chordata; class Mammalia; order Chiroptera; family Phyllostomidae; genus Trachops; species Trachops cirrhosus. The sequence continues at coordinate 12,534,799 of CM052539.1, forward strand.
GACACCAGAGAGTCTAAATTAAATCATTTTGCCTCTTCACCTTTTGTCCTGATGAATTAGATCTATCACATTTTGCTATGCACGATGCACACCCATGTTTTTAGCCCAAACTTTCAGGAAAAAAATCTTTCAATTTAATTTTGTAATTCAATTTTTTATTTATATATAAAACCAATTATTGCATTCCAGGGTATTATTTTGCATATGGATATTGTTATTGCTTTCTAGAGTTATACTTTTAATGCATAAGCATAAATAAAAGAATTAAAAGCATTTATGTAGGTACAGAACTAGTACTACCCACGTATGATGCACGTCCTTATTCTTCCCTCAGAAACTTGGGCAAAAAAGTGCACATTGTACACGGCAAAATACAGTACGTAGGTTTTACTTCTTTGGTATGAATGTGGTAAAGTTTTTATTTGACAAAATACAGGACTTCTCTTACTTCAGAAACTAAAACTGGGCTCTTCCCAGCATACAATGGAACAGCACAACCTGTTCCATATTTAAATGGTATAAAAATAGAACCTTAACATTGCCCAATTTTTTTCTCCAGATGTCCTTTCACATATTTCTATTAAGTGTGCTCGTTGCCCAGTGCCTTGTTCCAAGTATGACTAAAGAGTGATAGGCCTTAATTTATATTTTTCCTTAGTATTAAAATTCTAGAATGAACTAACAGAGAGGCAGGTTGGGATTTGGGGTTTTGCCAACATAATAGCTAAAGATAATGTTTATGTATCTACCTTTCAAAACCATCTAAAGACACTCTTACTTACAAATAAAATACCTACTATGTTTGCTTTCTATGTGAGCAGTATCAAACAACATCAGTGAAGAGCAAGATCTGTCACAAGTGTGATGTAATGACACCTAGTTTACAGGGCATTTGACAAATCAAAATATTCTGCTGTGTAGAAAATGATGAAATAGAGCAACCATGGTTTGGATTGGAAAAAAAGGAACAAGGTTAAATGGAAATGTTTATTGAAAATTATGATTAAAAGTACTTGTAATTTTTTTAATAAGGACACATTAAATTAAGCTGCATAAGGTGCTAAATGTAATTTTTATTTCCAATTTGTTCTCCTTGTATTGTACAACATACACCATTTATTTGGTGACCCCCCCTCTTTTGCCCACCTCTAGCTTTTCTGCTTTGTTTTACTGAGTGACTCTCTACAGCCTGAACGGAACCCTCGATATGAAAAATCAGCTTAGGTTGTGAATTCTGCTAAGTGGAATACTTAGAAAGTCACTTCTGCTTTAGTGTAAGCAGCAGGACACTGGCAGTTTGGCAGGCCGTGGGTCATGTGATCTGCTAACCTCTATCTGGGTTCCGTGACTCTGCCTAGTAACAATTGATTAATGGTGTATGGTAACTTTGAGAGCAGATCTCATCAGTTCGCCTGAGTTTGAAGACTTCCTCATTATCTTGGGCCTTTCACCACTGCCCTTAGGAAATTTTACTCACAAATTAGGTTGAACAAAGTCTTTTCAAAGAAAATTATTTTCGGTGTTTGGTCATCGGGGAGCAGAAGGCTTGATGGTCATTTACTTCATTGAAAAGGGTATGGGAGGCAAGTGGTGATTAGAGAGCCTGGATGATGTCCGGGCTTCTTTCCTCTTTGCTGCAGGGCTGGGTTTTCAGAAGAAGCAATATCACAAAACTATCAATGTAACAACAAGTTGGCCTCAAAAATTTTTTTTTGGAGGAGAGGGTAGAATTTCTGATTTTGCACCGGGACAGAGGTTACCAACACTTTTATTTATGGAGCTTTAGCATCCTGTGGCCATCCGGATTTATCACTGGCACTGTGGTTGTCTACCAAATATCTGTTCTCTGCTTCTTAGTAACAGAACTTCAGTTTTATTGAGGGCAACAATATGTTAGTTAAAAAGCATTGCCATCTCCGTATTTCCTTGTAGCTAGAGTAGCTGTGTTAACCTGTTCTGCTCAACTAGTTGTAAGCAGAATTCTCCTAGAAAAGCTACCATTTTCTTGATGGAAGGAACTGATTCAGCTAGCATGTCCTTTGTCCCTTGCTTTTCCCCTTGTTCCTGTTTCATGACAGGTGCAGTGCCTGGAGGTAGAGCAGCCATCTCCTGACCGTGAGGATAATGGCCACATGCTCAGGACGGTGCAGCTGGAAGCTAGAAGGAAACTGGATCTTTGATGACTTCCTGAGCTAATGTGCAAGCCCTAATTTCTCTACCCTTAGATTTCTTTTCTCCTAAGAAAAGTTAAACCGTTATTTGGTTAAAGCACTGAAGTCTGATTTCTGTTACACATAGTTGAACATAGCTTTGATTGACACTGTTCAAATTTTGGCTTCACCATTTTCCACTTGGGTGATGTTCTCTGAACCTCAGTTTCCTCATCTACCAAATGGGGTTGACAATACCTGTCTCTACTTTAAAGGGTTGTTGTGAGGATTAAATGCAATAGACAGTGCTTGTCAAAGTCATAGCACAGTATCCAATACATGGAAGGTGTCAATGTAAATATTATTATTATCAGGAATTTAGCTCCAGCTGCTATTGCCTCTGATGTGCCATTGTATTATTGCTCTTTGATATCAGGTTAATCCTGTCTTTTTAGGATCCAAAAGATAATCAGATATTTATACATTTGTGCTGAGATAACATTTGACACATCATTTATTTGCCATCTATTACATACATACCTAGTCCATGGACAAATTACTAAATCAATAAACAAAATCAAATATAAACAGTTAAATATCACCGGGCTATGATCTGAGCGGCTGTTTGTTTCTAAGGGATGAAGAAACTGGATTTGATTTCAAGGGGAAACAAGCCATGATTTGAACCCGGATCCTCCTTAGCCTCTTCCAGACTGTGACAAGTTCTCGAACTTTCCTTATTTTTGGTGACGTTGACATTTTGAGGAGTATTGGTTAGGAATTTTATAGAATGTCCCTCAGGTTGTGTCTGATGTTTTTTTCATGGTTAGAATGGGGTTGTGGGTTTTGGAGAGGAAGATCACAGAGGAAAATCCCCATCTTTACTGCATTATATCAAGAGTGGATACTATCAGCATGACTAAATGTTGATGTTAACCTCGATCACTCAGCTGAGGCAGTCTTTGTTGGGTTTCTCCACTTTAAAGTTATTCTTTTTATTCCCCCTTTCGTACTGTACTCTTTGGAAGGAAGTTGGTATGGGCAGACCACACATAAGAGATGGAGAGTGACGGTCCACCTCTTTGAGGCCTGAGTATGGCCTGTATGATTTTGCTGGTGTAAATTGTCAGTATTTTGGTTGCTGTTGTATTTATTCAGCAACCTCTTTGAATGTCATTCGTTCTTTTGTATTTTGCATTTCTTGGGTTTGTATTTTAAATCATTAGATCATCTAATTATGATGATAATGCCTTTTCTCTTTCTGCCTTTATATCTAATAAACACTCTGTTATGTTGGGAAAAAGCCTTCAGGATTATTTTGGTCAGCTTTCACTAGATTGTAATATGATAAGGAATACTTCCAAATCTCAGGAGTTTACAAAATCAAAGATTTATTTCTAATCACGTTTACCACGAGTAGCAGGTCGGTCGTGGTTAACTGTAGCTCTGTCTCCTTTCTTCTGGGACCCAGGTGGAAGAGGAAGCCCCTTCTGAGAAACGGCCTTCTTATGGCAGAGGAAGAAGAGCAGTGGCAGACGCATGTGGTAGCCCATAAAGCTTCCGGCTGGAGTGGCACGGCCACCCTTGATCTCAGTGGGCCAGAGGGTCTGCTCTGCTCCATGGAAGATCCCAGGAAATAGCTCTCTAGAGATGGGCCTGGGAGAGGGGACAGGAAATAATAAGAAAGGGTCTTATAGTCTTCCACAAATACTACAAATAATACGGTGATGAGAGTAGTTATTTCTGTCTTTTTCCAACATTAAAGGAAAAGAGTGAAAAGTTTTTTCATCAAGTATAATGCCTTTTTTCCTCCAAAAAATGGCTATTTTCTCTTGAAAGAAAACTCTAAAATGTGTTAAGTGTGGATAGAACCAAGCAGTTGAAGTACCAGGAGGAAAGAGAGTTCAATCTTGGCATATCAGTTAGGACCTTGGAAACTGTAGGAAACCAGTTTCAAGTTGAGCATAAAGTGTTTGGCTAGATTGAAAGAATAATAGCTGGAAACAGCTGTTTATTAAATTTGAACAAGCTGTATTTCTGGGTTTTTTTTCAGGGAGCAAATGCTAAGCCTTGGGAAGAATTCATTTATTCACTACATATGAAAATGTTCAAAACAAGTGCATACACACACACACACACACCAGAAAAACAAACACCTTTCCTATGGCCAGATGAACCAATGTATGATTCATCAGGTTCCCAACTCAGCCACAGTGAGAGAGTTAGCAAATGAGCAATGGCCTGTATGGAGGGTTACAGCTCTGTGGGCTGTGAAATGCAGGGGCCTAACTTGAGACTTCTAAGGGGAAGAGTAAAAAATTAGGTCTTTTTTATACAGAGTATTTACATATTTAACACTCACTATAGCACAGGGAGATAGGTTTTATTGTTCTCAGTTTAAAAATGAGGCTCCGGCCCTGGCCAGTGTGGCTCAGTTGGCTGGAACATCAACTGGCAACCCAAAGGTTGTGGGTTCGATTCCTGGTTAGGGTGCTTAGGGAAGGCAACTAGTTGAGGATTCTCTCTATCATTGATATTTCTCTCTCTAAAAGCAATGAGAAAATGTCCTCAGGTGAGCAGTAAAAAGAAAGATGAGGCTCAGTTTACAAATGTAGCCACCGTTAGCCATCTCATAGGTGAAGAATGCAGGAACATCTGATTCCAGACGGTCGAGTATATGTCTAAGAGCACAGATGAGGCAGCAACACTGTCTGAGTTTGAATCCTGTTCTATCTCTTGACAGCTGTGTGACCTTGGGTGTATGACTTAACCTCTTTGTGTCTCGCACTCCTTATCTGTAAAATAGAATTGCTAACAGCACCTATCTCCTCGGGCTGTGATGTTTAAATGAGCAAATACATAATAAAGCACTGAGAATGGTTTTGGGCCCTGAGTAAGCCCTCAGCAATGTTTTACTGTGAGCCTAGGAAGGAGAGACAGCTGGGTATGATCCAGGAATTCTCTCGGGAGGAATTTTCTTGACCCTGGACAGCACGTGGAACACTCTCCATGGGGCTATAAAAAGTATCATTTCTCTCTGTGTTTCGGTCTTGGACTTCAACTTTCTAGTTAAAATAGCCAGCATGGGGAGATGTCCTGCCAGAGTGTCAGTCTGAAAATGCAGGTACGTGAGGCTGCCGCTGACCCACAGAATATTCAAATACGACACGAGGGCTTCCCTTCCTCTGCTTCCTGTTCCCGCCCTTCCTGCGCTCCCTCCAAATTATGATTTCTTAAAGTAATTACATTGTCCTCTTGTCATACCACCTCCTTATTCTTGCCTCTTAGACCTTTAGACACAGCATCCTGTATACTAATAAACTCGACAGACTTACAGTCATGAAATTAAGAACTAAAGAATCTGGATCTTTCACTTTGTAGATGAGAACACATGTCAGGAGAGTTAAATGATGTATTCAAGATTAAAGACTTGGCGATGGAGCTAAAGTCACATAGTTGGGATGTGTCGTATAGCAGTGAGGGTGGCACCCTCCCCGTTATACAGCAGAGTGTGGCCACTGTTCAATGCTGTGTTCATTTTAAAACAGTTACTAAGAAGAAATCAGTATGTTCATTAAGTTTTTATTTATAGTTTCAATTATTTTATTAATATTCAAGTAATGTTCAATTAATATTATATATTAATTAGTATATTACATACATGCAACACATTCTTATTCTTTTGTTATTACCCTTTTTTTGTTTGTTTAACCTCATTTAATAAAAAAAGGGACCAGGCTCTTTCTCTTATCAAACTGAACCTGGGCAAAAGCTTCCCAGTGGCCCCCAATGGGCCAGTGTTGGCTTTAGGCTGGAAACATGAACTCTGGTTCCCAGGTGGTCAGATACTGAGTCACCCCAGCTCAGAAAGAATGACTAATATTTTAACAGCTAAACATCTCAGGCACTGAAGTCGTGGAGAGGAAAACAGCCCGCGCTAAAAATATTCTTCTGCTAAGTGTTCAAGAGGGAACACACAGGTAGCACAAAAATAAACTGGAACAAATGAGCAAACTAGACTTTACATGTGAATAGAATGAGCTTGTGATTTATTGGAAGCAGAGAGCCTGGCAAAGTCCTGAGAAGAAAGCATGCTCGGGCGACAGTCAGGAGACAGAGAAAGGCAGGTCACACGCTGGTCAAGGGGCCTTGAACTGTCCCTCTCGCCATGGTCTCTAGCCAGCTTGTGTCCTACTGCTACTTACCCTTCCGGGGCCTCGGTTTTCTCCCGGGTGTACGGAAGGGTTCTGAGTCACTGCTCTTTAAATTCTCTTTAGAGAAAGAGACTTCAAAATGGTCAAAGCCTACAGTTCTATCTAGTCTTGATCTTGCTTTATTTATGAGTCTGCGGGAAAAAACCTGCTGTAGTTTCTAGAGCAGGTGTCACAGGTAGAGCGTTAGAGAAAAGGGGTGCTCTTCATTAATGTATAAATTGTAAAACCAGTAATCAAAATCTAAAATGAAGTTTTCTTCAGCTTTTCATTGCTCTGTTACAATTTTTCTCTCCCCTTTTCTTTTCCTCCCCCTTCTTTTCTCTCTCTTAACCTGTCCTCTCCATAACGCTCCGCCTCATCTAGCAGAAATGCTGTCCATTCCCTCTGTGCCTGGTGAGCTCCTCTAGGCCCCTCTTTAAGTGTAACCGCCTCTGGGAAGCGGGGCCTTGCCTCTCTTCATTCCCAGGGCAAGTAGCACTTTTCTGTGTCACATAACGCTTACATCATGTGTCTGTTACAGTGCCTGCCGTGTTATATTGCAAATGTCTGATGCTAAATGCTAATGAATCCCGTGACTCCCCTGCTCAAAATCCTTTAGTGACTTCTCATTGATTCCAGAATGAATTCTATGCTCCTTAGTCAGGAATGCCGAATCCTTTGTGGTATAAAAACCTGAGAACTTCTTGTTTCGTGTTTTACCATCCACACTTTCATCCTGAGTTCTAGATGGAAAGCTGGCCTGTCCAAAATGACTGTTACATCTCTGCCAGTTCAGATGCCACCCCTCCTAGGGGCCCTCTCTTGAGCCTGCCCGGCTCCCCAGGTGTGCCCTCCATCCTCTCTCATGATACTCCATGTACCATTACTCCAGTGCTGAGCACGTGGCATTGGATTTGACCCTCCCCCACTAAACCCTGATTTCAGGAGCCGGTCTGCATGTCCATCTGTATATCCCTAACATTCAGCTGAGTGCCAGGCACTGCTTAGGTGCTCAATAAATCCTGATTGAATTAAATAAATTATGAACAGCCATTGCCAATGGTGATTCTGATGGAATCATTGCCCGAATATTAAAAACTGATTTAGAAACTTGTAACAGTATAACAAAAATAAATAACCTGTAGACAAGAGAAGTTAAATGAAACATTGATTCTAAAAACTGTGATTATAATCATTGCCGTTGTTATTATTTTTATTCTTTGGAGTCTTGGAGGGTGAAGCCCAATACCAGGGTGCCACGTTCAATGCCCGTTTTCTTGGCCAGAGCACTCCCTCCCAGCTCAGCCCAGGCGCTCCCTCCAAGCCTCACGACAGCTACCCTTCACCTTCGCTTCACCCTATCATTTGATTTCTTAGGCCATGTATTTGCTCCCACTGACCAGTCTTCCCTCAACTCTGATTTTTTATTTGACCGTGGCAGGTATAACACAATAAGAGGTAGTATCTGATTGTTTTAAAGCAGCACTTCATTTTGAAGGTTACAAAACTAACAGAGGCCCTTAAAATACCACAAGGATAATGCAGACCCAAAGTAAACAGCTCTCAAGTCGTAGTCAGAAGTCATTTCCCCTCGTTTCTGGTTACTCTCCCTCTTAATTCCTGGCAGCCCTGCGTTCGTTGTGCTCTGGTCGCCAGCACCAAATGGTAATTTATCATCTTTCTTGGCAGGCTTCCTGCTTCATCGTGCACCTGCCTTCCTGAAAGAAAACAAGACATCAGATACTTAGTCAAATAATGGAATAGCTGATCAACTAGGTCTCCGCACAATGGTGAGTTATCCATGATAAAAGAACAACTTTTTCATGCATTATATGTGGCATATGCATCCTTTCTCTTAAGATTTATGAACCCGTGACTATTAGTATTGTTAATATAATCAAACCTTTAACTGCCTCACTCCAAAGCTTAAACTTATTATCAGTTGGCTGCTGGAGGGGAGTCAATCAATTTCATAAATGCTTAAACACCTGCACACTCTTTGAATCGGGAAAAAATCAATACCAAGTCCTCACTTTTCTCCAACTATAATGCAACCAAATCTTGCTTACAGGTTCAGGAAGACTGGTCACTCAGACAGCCACCCTTAAAAGACACCATAAGATTGATCTTGAGTGGTGTTCTTTTTTAAAATCATTTTTCCATTCTTTTAATTCTTTTTTAAAAAAATTCCTGAATCCTACTAAAAGAGCAGGCCACTCAGGGGAAAAAAATAAATGAAACAGACTCTGCTAATAACCATTTAAAATCAAGTCACCAATTTGTGAATGTGTGTGTGTGTTGTGCACTAAACTTTTATTAGGTACCTATTAACTGGGCATGCTGTCAATCCCTGAGTATACAAGGGTGGCTGAGACAGAAGTCCTACCTTCAGGAGGCTCAAATCTATGAATGTGTAAAGTCATATGAACAGCTTGCTCTAATTGTTATGTAAATCAGAACGGCTTCATTGCTGAGTATGGGGAAAAGTGAAAAAAGGAAAGAAAGCAAAGGAAAGAAAAAGAAAAGAAAAAGAAAGGACAGTTTATGAAATGCTGTGCTATTAGCCAGGTTAGAACCTCCGCTTCTATGATCACATTTAATTTTTACAACACATACAGAGGGAGGTGTGTTTAAGGAGTATTCTTTAAGTGCTTTTAATTCCTTTTTTGTTGTATTTTTTTCTTTTGTTATTTTGAAAATATTTTTTTCAAATACAGAAAAGCAGAGTGTCCTAGAGCAAGAATTGTGTACTCCATGAATTGCAAAGAATGAACAAAGGTTTACTTTTTGCCCCTCGTGCATTGGATTTTAGTTAAAAGAAATAAAAGAAATGCAGTGTTACAGACAAACTTGACGTCACTTCTGTTCTCTTCACTCCTCACCCTTCCCTGTATTTTTCTAGTTCATTACTTTGTGTGTTTATTCCACAACTTGCATTTCTCATCTGTAAAATGAAGTCATTAAAGCTGGCTATGCTTCCTATCCCGTAGGGCTTTCCTGAGCCATCCTAGCAGATCCTGATGTGAACAAGCTTTGTAAGCTGTAAATTTCTATTCAAATGTTATTATCTTTTAATGATTCTAATTATAATCAATTGTGATACTACTTATGTGCTTATAACTTCCATAAGTACACACACATACATATATCATAATTGCCTTTCTTTTTTTCTCAATGGTAGGGTGTATTGATAGAATAGTGTCTGACCCTCAGTGGGTGCTCACTCGATGTTTGAGCATCTGATGTTTGTCCATCAGATGCCCAGCAATTTGAGGCCAAGGTCTGTTTTCATGGGTGCTGACGCCTCAGTCCCCAGTGTTAGTGAATTGACTTGAACCAGAGGGAGCTTCCTGGGAATGATGGCGCTTTATCTGTGACTGGGTGAATGTGCAGAATTTCTTCAGGTGAGTGAAGGAAGGAGGGATGAGCACGGCAGGCTGAGGGATAACCGAGAAGAAGCTGGTGCTGCTGAGAACAGGCACTCCTTGTTTCTCCTCTGCTCTGCGCACACTTCTTCCTGCTTTGGGATTTGAAGATATTTCTAATCAGGTATTTCTAATCTTTTTAATAGTTGTATTTTCTTTGTAGTCAGCTTGCAAAGCAAAATGACTGCCAGGGGTTAGAGTCGTCACGGTCTGGCCTTTCTTGGAATTTTCCCTAGATACCCTACAAAGTTATTTTTCCACTTTTTACACCTGGCATGCTGTTACACCTGGTGTATGGAACTTTTTTCTAGCTCCCCACCTGCTCATAAAATATGTTATTTCTTTAATCTAAAAATACTCTACTTTTCTTTAAAGATGTAGAACAGACAAGAATCAAATTAAAATGTTTAAATAGTCAAATTAAGCAAGAAGCATTCAAGATTAACCCCGCTCCACCTGACTACTGTTTTCTCTACCCTAGATCTCAAGAGGAAATGGAGAGATAGCCCCCGCTTTTGGACATGCTTATCTTGACTGAGTTAACACTCCCTGGCTTTGATTTTTGTTATTTCTATTAACTCTTCAGAATTTAAACCACGAAGGGATACAAAGATAGCTACTTTAACTGTAGAGAAAGAAAATTTGCAAAAGGGGCTGGTCAGACTAGTAATCTAATAAAAATCTTCCCATCTATGGGAAAACTTCTCTGGTAACACAATCCATACACATTTTCCTAAATGATAGCTGTTGGCTGGACAGCCCAGAGCTGGGCCATCTGCCTTATCACGTAAAGAGACAGAAGCAAATACAACCAGCCCTGCGGATTTTGTTTTATGGGGTTTTCTTCTTCTATCTTGGATATCCAGTTTCAGAACTTTGGTATCATTTCAAAATAAATAAAATATATTTTTCTGTGTAATTATCATGATTTGTTGTTACAGAGACCTCTTCAATAATCCACTTGTTTAATGCTTTTAGAAGCTTTTTGTAGAAGTTAATTAAATAAAGTCACATGCCTATCCTCAAGGAGTGTAAACCCTACTGTAGATGAGGTTGGTAAACTTGTCTGAGCAAAGATCATGTTTGCTGCAAGGCTGGTAGATTCCACGGTGAGAGGGATCTTCCCACCAAATGCCAATGAGGATATCTGTTTAAGACGCACATCCAAGGCATAGTCTTGGTCAATAGACCTCCCCGGGCAAGAGGCTCAGGTGTGCCGGTAAACGGAGTGGTTGCAGCCGCAGGTCAAAAGAACCCAATCAAACCAGCCTAAGAAATTTTGAAACAGCAGTGATGGGCATTGTGTATGGAATGTATCTTCTCACCAGATGCTGCCTCCTGCCCTCTCCCCCTGACATTTCCCAGGCCCCCCATTCCTGTCATTCTCAGTCTCTGCACACCCTCGGAACAGGTCCTGCTAATGTCACGTTCAGCATCCTGACAGCAGCAAGTGACATCAGTATGACAAGTCCCCTTTGGGTATCAAATAAGATACTGGGTGTGAAACTTTTTTATTAATTAAAAATGCTATTGAGATAATTTATTGTTTCATTATACAATTTTAAGTCTACCAGAATAGAACAGAATGAAATAGAATCAAAACCTAAAGGCAAGGTACAGTAAGGTAAGGCACTTACCTGGCAGGGACATTTTCAGTCTTGTTTACTGCTACATCGCCAGCCCCTTGCTCAGTGCCTGACACACAGAGGGCACTGAATAAATACTTGCTGAAGAATCTGAGTGGTCCAAGTACGTGTCACTGTTGCCCAGGATCATTTGCACAGGTAACCAAATAAGTAAGGGAAGGGAGGAAGAACCATAGGAAATGTAAGTCATCATCCAATCAAACGAAAGCATTCTGTGGTCATACTGTGCTTTCGTTTTCCATTTTAACTGTGTTTGGAGTTAAAAACACAATTATTTTTTAGCTCCTACATTCACCTGTTTTCTGTTGTTCTATGGGACAGACACTACAATTCCAGTCTTTAGGTAAACCAGTCAAGCTAAAAGATCAAATAACATGCTAGGTTGCGGGTTGTTGATTGGGAAATATTAGGCTGCAGGAATTTATAGGCTAAACTAGTTTGGAATGTTGCATGGCATTAAAATTCCTTAGTCAGTCAGCTAATAAATATATGTAGAGAGCCTACTGTGTGCCTGGACAGTGCTGAGGCCCATGGATGCCAAGGGCCATAGGGCTCTTTTGGCTTTTATTACAAGTTATCCTGTTTGGATGGTGACTCTTTTCTTTTCTTCCCCTCCCCCCAATCCCATAAAATGTTTGCCTTTTTAAACTAAATTCATTGGGGTAACATTAGTTAAGAAAATTATATACGTTTCAATTATCCAATTTGATAGAATGCGTTGTGTACTTCACCGTCCAAAGTCAAATCTCCTTCCGTCGCCATGTAGTTGACCCCCTTTGCCCTCTACTGCCCCTCACTTCTCTTTCCCTCTGGTAACCACCATACTGCTATCTGTCTCTCTACTCATTTCCTCTCTTAATCTAATGGGCTACTGTAGTCAAACGGGCAGTCCGCTCGGAATTAAACCCCTTCCTCTTCCAGCCATTTCAGCAGTATCTGTGGAGAGCACTTGTTTCATTTTACCAATGACGGAATTCATTTTACAGCCGCAGTGCTACAGTGCGCCTGTAGCACCTAGAGCCAGGTGAGCCTTTTAAGCGTAGGTTTACTGAAGGTAGACATTTCAGAAGCATCATCACTTTCTCAGGTTTTGAAACTAACAATGCAGAGCATTAAATAAATATATTTCCAAGTTAGTGTTTGTTCTGATAGCATGAACTTCACAAAAACTGCATTGTTTTGTTTCTGTTTGATTTAGGGAGTGGAAGGACAATGTTTTGTGAGTCACAGTGAAAGACGCTGAGGACATGTAATCTACTCTGGTGGTAGAGGGTGGGAGAGAAAACGACCCCTCTCTAAGAAGGAAGGACTCCTGAAGACAGTCAGTCTCAGGTAAAGAATGAGGGTGAAGGGGAGGTTGAAAGGGGAGGCTGACTGTGCAGGGCATTTTGCTGCTGACCGAGCAGCACGCCCCAGGCGGCAGTGGAGGGGTTTGGAGTCATGAAGGAGCAAGAGAGATCGGGTCAGATTAGAGATGTAGAGACATACACCGTACTGCCATGTATAATGCACACTTTTTTGAGGGGAAAATAAGGAAGCACATTATATACATTGGTAATACTAATTCATATCTATATAAATGTTAAATTCTTTTATTTATGCTTTTGCACTAAAAGTGTAAGTCTAGAAAGCAATAATGATATCTGTATGTGAAATAATACCCTAGAATATAACTGGTTTTGTTCCTAAATATAAATAAGTAAATAATTGAATTAAATATTAAAACAAAAGATTTTTTTTCCTGAAAGTTTGGGCCCAAAACCTGGGTGCACATTATAGACAGTGAAATACCATAGGAACGAGAGCCTGAACTTTATGGAATGATCTCAGAGCATAAACAGTCATGTAGGGGTGTGATGGCGTTAGTCTATGGTCTCAAATGCAGGTTAGGCTGGTAAGGCTGAGAATGTGTAGAAGGGAGAGGAACGCTTTGCCAGGAACACAGGACTGGGCTCCAGAGGTCATTACCATGTTCTTGGAGCATTTCTAGCTCTCTGGGTGCCCTGCTCCGACCCAAGTTCAGTTCAGATGAGAAACATAATACTATGGCAGGCCAGTAGTAAAGCAATAATTAAAAAGTTTAAGATAGCTGTGGCCAGTGTGGTCCAGTTGGTGGGAGCATCGTCATATAACTGAAAGGTTGTTGGTTCGATTCCCGGTCAGGGCACATATTTAGGTTGCAGGTTCGATCCTGGTCTGGGTATGTATGGGAGGCAACCAATTGATATTTTTCTCTCACATTGATATTCTTCTCTCTCCCTTCATCTCTTCTTTCCTCTCTAAAAAAGCAATGAAAAAATGTCCTCAGGTGAGGATTAAAAAAAGTTAAAATAAGAATGTGGTATGGCTTCATTTAAATCAACTCTTTTTTCTTATGGGTGGCTATTCAGCTTGGCCACCTGGAGGGCCTCCCTTGACTCAAAGGTATTCTTTTTATAAGCTAGCATTCTTTTTCACCTTCCTCACTATACATCTATATGTGTTTGTTTTATAAAATTGGATATACAGAAAAATGAAAGAAGGAAATTAGAATCACTGGTAGTCCTATGACTCAGAAATAACCACAGTTATGATTTTGGTCTATTTTCTTCAGACTTGGATGTGCTACTACACACACCAAACTTCATGTACTGAACTGAGACTAGACTGTGCGCAATGCAACTCTTTAAAAGTAAACATTATACTAAGTATATTTTGCTACTTGACTATACATCCTTTGAAACTGCGTGATATTCTACTAGATAAGAATGATATGGTTTATGGTTAGACATTTTGATAAAAAGCCTGCAGTGAATAGGCTTGTACATGAATCCTTGCTGTATCTCTGATTATTTCCCTAGGTACATCTAATAGTAGAGTTATTGAATCAAAGGGTACAAGTCGTTTTAAGTTTCTTGGCTGTGTTTATGAACATTCTTATTACAGATGTATTTCCCTTCTACTAAAGTGGACTTGCTGTGACAGGCAATAACCAGTAACTGCTGCAGGTCCAATGAATGGCATATTCTGATGATTCTTCATCCATAAACATAGTAGATGTTTTAAAAAGAAACTCATGACAAGGGAAATTCCTGGCACCAAGTCAAAAGATCTGGGTTTTAGTTCCCATTCTGGCACCAACCAGCTGCTTTTCCGTAGGCCTGACGCTAGCTTTGCAAAATTACTTTTGTGAACGCTTGCAAAATGTCCTCATCTTTTCTAAAAAGAAGGGTCCTTAACTAGTAACCTCCAAGACTCCATCTGGCTGCCAAATTTTATAATCTTATTCTTTTTAATTCTGTGAAACAAGTGTTTCAAGAGAAATATTGTTGTGTTCCTGGCCAATAGTATAAACTCAATAAAGATTTGTCGAATGAGGGGGAAAAATGAAAGTTATAAAATTTGGCATATAAAATAGAATGAAATCTTCAAAAAAATGAAACATTTAATTCCACTCAAAGAATCAATTACTGCACATCTCCTCTGGGTGATAATCTATGTTAAGTGTTATGGAAGACAGAAATATATAAACAGAAAAGTTCTGCCAAACTTCTGCATGAAGAATCATGTATGAATTTTGATGAGGAAATTTACAAAGAAACAGGAATTATAACGTGACTCTTAAGGTGACTATAATGTCATACATAGAGACAGAGTTTGTGGACCTTAGTGAAAGAGCTCAAATAAAATAGAAAGAAAAGTTTAAAGATATAACTGATACAACTAAGATGTCATAGAAAAGTATTATGTTAATCCTAAATTATATTTTTTAAAGAGAAATATCAGAAGAAGTAGTATTCTATTTTCAGGAACACTACCCTCAGTTTTCAGGGGACCACTAAGAAGGGCACAGAAACTACCTGAGTTTGACACTGTTCCTGAAACTGAAGATATACCTTCGCGTACACTGTTACATTAAAGTGGCACAACTTAACCTCTTAAAATGGTTTCTGAAAATGCTCTGCAAAAACAGGTATGCATTTTGTAACTACCAACCTGTACTTCTGAATCCCTTCACCTTTTTCATGGGGATGTAAAGTACCCTTAGGAAACACAGTCAATAATGTTGTATTAACTATGTATGGTGCCAGTTGGGTACTGGAAATATCAGGCGAATGCTTTGTAAGGTATATGATTGTCTAGCCACTATGCCGTACACCTGAAACTAATACAAAATAACATTGACTGTGAACTGGAATTGATAAATAAAATAAAATAAGCAGATACACATTTGCATGGTATACCTGATTGCCAGGGTTACCATTTGGCAAAGGTCTTTGTCCACATATAGTGAGGACCACATGATATTCAGCGAATTAATCTCCTGGGTGTTTTTATCTGAGCTCCTGTGGTTTATTATTACTATTAGTTTTTAATTTTCTAGGTCACCCTCAGTCAGTGGTTACCATATCTTAATTTTCCCAAGGAACACTCGAGTACAAAACCATTTACTTAAGACAGCCTTAATTCCCATGCCTCAGAAGATTCACTCAGAAGCCAAAAGAGCAGAACTAATATACAAAGCTTAGTGTATCTGGTTGCCTGGGCAAGTCGACTTGCCTTGCATATGTGAAGATATTAAATTCCTACCCAGTTAATTAAAAGAGCTTCTTCATGTGTCAGCGCAAGAGCTGGTCCATAAACAGGGCATTAGGAGTTTACTCTTGTTTCAGGAAACAGCATCCTCTCCAAGTTTCTCACACTTTTAAACTTCGTTTGTTTTTTAGAAGAGCCTACTGGTCACCTGTGCATTTCTTGTCAACAGACTACTTTACTAAAAGGTAAAGTTGATTTATTTCTAAAAGATGTTTCAGGGAGAGGTTAACTGGTTGGTTTTAATTGATTCATATTACATATATACTTTTTACTCTGATTTTAAGGCTAAAAATATGCCAGTTCAATATCAAACAATATTTTATAGAGAGATGGTGGAGTGGTAACTAAGAGACCAGAAAGTGCTATTTAACAGACACAGATACGAGCCCTAACTCCATTACTTACTATTTAATCAACCTTGACATTGGGAAAGTTATTTAATCCCTCCTAACCTCAATGTGCCAACCATAAGATGAGGATGATAATTGCATCTTTCTTACAAGGTTGGCTCTGGGATTAACACCTATACTTCATATAAAGTATTCAGTACAGTGTCTGGATCATGATTAAGGCTCTACCAGCTGTTATTATTATTACTTTTGGCCATGAGACAGAGAGATACTTGACAGTTTTGGAAGTGCTTTTGTGAATTGCACTGTGTTTTATCCTCAAATGAGAAAAGAAAGGTGGAATCCCTTACAATGAGCCATTGACAAAAGACAACAATGCAGTTAATACCTCCTGCTTTCCCTGCTCAAGTTTTCCCACTCTACCCTAATATATGGGCTTCAAAAAATCTGTATGAGAACTGAACGTCCTAAAATTTAAAGTTATTTTATGTATAATGAAATAACACACCAAAACTGACTGCAGGAGAATAGATCTTTTTATAATTCAGTTCCTCTTCAGGGTCTTGGAACAGTGCAATCTGAGCCCCGATAAAACACTGGGTTCCAGAATCTAAAACAAAAACAACTAAAACAATTATGACTCAGGATTAAAGTTTCACTTATGTGTTTCTGTTTCTGGATTCTTTAACACATTCAGTTGGTCTATTGGTCTAGTCTGGTGCCAAAACTACACTATCTTAATTACTACAACTTTCTAATGAAACGATGTCTGGTAAGGTGAGGACATGATCTTTTTATATTTTTAATATATTTAATTTATTTTTATTGTTGTTCAGGTAGAGTTGTCTCCATTTCCCCCTCACCATTCTCCCCCACCCCAGCCATTCCCACCTCTTACACCTGATCCCACCCCCACCTTGGTTTTGTCCATGTGTCCTTTATAGACGTTCCTGAAAACCCTTCCTCCTTTTGCCCCTATTATCCCCTCCGAACTCCCCTTGGTTACTGTCAGATTGTTCTTAATTTCAGTGTCTCTGGTTATATTTTGCTTGCTTGTTTGTTTTGTTGATTAGGTTCCACTTAAAGGTGAGATCATATGGTATTTTTCTTTTGCTGCCTAGCCTATTTCACTTAGCGTTATGATCTCCAGTTCCATCCGTGCTGTTGGAAAGGATAGGAGCTCCTTCTTTCTTTCTGCTGCATAGTATTCCATCGTGTAGATGTAGCATATTTTTTTCATTCCATTTATTTACTGATGGGTGCTTAGATTGCTTCCAGCACTCAGCTATTGTAAATTGACAAACAACAAGTGTTTTCTCCACACCCTAGAGAGGTTGTGGAGAAAAGGAAACCCTAGTGCACTGCTGGTGGAAATGCAGACTGGTGCAGCCACTATGGAGAACAGTATGGAATTTCCTCAGAAAACGAAAAATGGAACTTCCTTTTGACCCAGAAATTCCACTGCTGGGATTATATCCTAAGAATCCTGAAACACCAATCCAAAAGAACCTATGCACCCCACTGTTCAGGACATGAGCTCGTTTTTCAAAATTTCTGGGCCATTTGATCACTTGTGTAAATTTTAAGATCAACTTGTTAGAAAGGTTTGAATTGGAGTTATATAAAATTTATAGATTAGTTTGAGGAGACTTGGTATCTTTATGATGTCTAATCTTCTCATGCATAGATATGGACATTCTCCCTTTAATTTCAATAACTTTTTGTGTCTTTGAATAAACTTTTATGATTTTTTTCTCCCTTAAAGTCTTGTACATCTTTAGTTATAGCTGTTTCTAGGCATCACGTAATTGTTTCTAGGTATCATGCTATTTTCAAAGGCACCTTGAAAAATACACATTATGAATGTTTTTGTTGGTATATGAAACAATTATTTTTTGTACATTGATGATATATCCTGGGTTGTTTCTGAATCCTTATTATTTCTAATAGTTTGTATAATCTCTTGAACTATCATGTCTGAATTATAACATGTTTTCCTACTTTTCAATGAGTATATATTTTTTGCATTATACTTTTGAACTAGCTTAGAGCACTGGCATAATGTTGAATAGAAGTGATGATGGGCATCTTTGACTTGTTCAGAACTTTAAATTGAATGATTCATCATGAAATATACATTTTCATCCGGTTTTTGGTAAATGACATTTCTCTCGCCAGTCTGACTTCATTTTATTTTTATTTCTTTGATTTCATTTTAGAAGTAGTTTAAGATATCTGTGTTTACAGAGCATTCACCTATTATTTATACTCTCTGCCTCAAGCTCTTATTTGGTCTTAGTCCTTTATTCATTTTGGCTGTTTGAAACTTATTCTCTAGTACATTCTTTAGGAAGGGCTCATTAGAACAGTATTCCACTAGTTCTTGCTTGCTGATAACAGTTCATCTGTGTCTTGTGTTCCTTTAAGTCCATTTTACTGAATATGAAAACCTTGGTTTGTGCTTTTCTCCATTAAATATCTTAATGATACTATTCTATTTTTTTTTTAGGAATAAAGCGTTGCTGTTAAAAGTCTGGTAAAAGTCTGATTTTATTTCCTTTATAAATTGCATGGTCTTTTTTTTTTTTTGATGTCCCAAATTTTTTATTCTTTAACTTTATTGATTTTACTAGAATTTTTCTTGATATTGATCATTCTGAGTCTGTATGTATGATGTTTCCATATATAGTTTCAATTTTTTTTAAATTTCAGGAATGTTTTCTTTAATTGCAAAGTTTTTTTCCCCTTCGCTTTGGTTTTATTTTATAGGACTCCTTGTGTCTTTATGTTAGATCTTTTTTTCCCATCTTTGCATTTGTCGCTTTCTCTTGAACTCTTATTAATATCTTTAGCTCCTTTGATTTAAAATTTCTTGCCATCTATTTCCCTTAATTCACCATCTGTGGGTTTTTCTATTCTGTATCCTTCTATTTCAATCATTTCTGAAAGGATATTTTCTCTTATTTCTAATTCTCTCCTGAGTGCTATTATTTCAGTTTCAGTTACAAAAATTCTAATTTATATTATTTTTCATGCCTTATATAATTTTCTCAATGTCGTTTAACTAATTTTGAAATACTAAGTTGCATTTTGGCCTGCTGATGGACATGCTTTCTGGCATGCTATCATGATCTCTAGAAATGCTATTATGCCCTTTATTTTCTCATTTCTTATTACAAGGTCATATGGAATTTGATGTTGATAATTCTCTGCTGCTCACTTTTACATGAAATTAGTTCACCTGACCTTTTAGAATGAGGCAGAATTCAGGAAAGCTTTTCTAGTGTCACAAAAGTCTATTTTCTGTTATTTTTATGTAGTGTTTAAAAATACAGCCTCTTGCTCCCTGAAATTTCCTGATTGTTTTCCTCACCCCAGTTGGGTCTGAATCTTCTCTTTTTATATCCTAATTTTCCCTAAACTGATCAATTTACTCTGCTTCTAGTACTTTCTCCACAGTGTAGTTTCTGTATTAAAAGGAAACCTATTTCAGTGTTGAGAGTTCATAAAGGTTAAGCTGCTCTAACCCCGTCAGTCCTTACTTCATGCTCCTTGAACTCACCTGGTGTTAGAGAAAATCCATTCTGTGTTATCTGGTGTTCTCAAAGTGGTCCACTGTGCTTCCCAGTAAGTAACTGCTGGGCCTTTTGGGGTTCTGTTCACCGTTAAACATGACCATCCAGATATGCTTCTTTCTACTTTCTCCTGCACAGATGCCAATTTCTTGAGGGTCTTGTGGCTGTTGATGGTTTGTCCCCATCTGCTTGTATTAGGGGATACCTGCTTGGCTAGTTTTGTTGTAAATGTTGTTCATGGATCTTTGATTTTACTCTTTACTTTCTCTGTTTACTTTCATGGTGGGATTCAAAATATTGAAAACTATGCTGTTACTGTAATTACTATACTCTCAGAATCTCTGGATTGACCTTTAAAGGCAAAGACTACAACAAATTCAGTTATATATTCTTTGTAATGGATATACCCTAAGACATATTTGTATGTAAGACAATAGAAACATAAATTTTTGACATAAAGGGAGGGAAAATGTATGCCATAGAATTATAAATCAAAATATAACTGGTATAACAATATTAATTTCAAATTAAATAACCCTTAAGACAAAAACATTATTAATAAAAAGAATATAGTTATTTAGAAAACAATTTATCAGGAATATATGTATAATCATGGACCTGTTATTTTCTTCACCTAAGAAAATAACTCTTAAAAATATGGACAGCAAAACCTGAATGAATTGCAAAGAGAAATTGACAAACTTGTAATTTGAATGGGCAATTTTTACATGTCACTTCCATATACAATACAACAATCAAATTGGATCTAGTGAATATATATTATACAATCTTGCATAAAACAATTACAGAATATGTATTTTTCAAAGATACACAGAAATTTACAAAACATGAACCTATAAAAGGTAACAAATAAAAATTCAATAAATACCAAAATCGATATTACACAGACCACAGTGTCCAACCACAAAACAAAGCAATCAGACAAAAAAATTATCTCTCTTCTTAAATTCACATGCTTAAAAAATAAAAAAATTGCCCTGGCTGGTGTAGCTTAGTGGATTAAGCGCGGGCCTGTGAACCAAGAGATCACGGTTCGATTCCCAGTCAGGGCACATGCCTGGGTTGCAGGCCAGTTCCCAGCAGGGAATGCACAGGAAGCAACCATACATTGATATTTCTCTC
>CM052539.1:12556355-12689735 GCA_028533065.1 Trachops cirrhosus
TCAATTCTGTCCTCACTCTCTGTATTCCCAGGGAATGAACTATGTCTAGAACACTAGTGGGGGGGGGGCTCAATTAATGCATGCAAAATGTAAAAAGAAAGACAAAAGAAACTAACTTTTAAAAAGTCAACTATGTACCAAACACTATCATAAATATAATTATATTTAATTCTTTCCATAAACCATTTTTACAGATGGAAAAATTGAGACAAATAAGTTAAGGGTGCAAGATCCCACAGCTAGAGGATGTCAGACCCGAATCTCATTTCATTTCTATTTGGCTTCAGAGGTTGCGTCAAAGCAACTGAAAATTTACCTTCTTTATGACTTTCCTGGTCTTTGGAATTGTCTAGATCACTTATGTCTTTATGTTCCTCCAAAGGGATAAGAAAATCTTTTATACAATATATTAATATAATACATGTGAGTTTTGTCCAGAAGATATCCAGCCATATAATATGAAAAATAGAGACATTTATTGAAGAAGATACAAGATACAAGAAACAGTGTACATAGGACAATGATGCCTTAGTCCCCTTCAAAGTAGGCACCTTGGGACCTCACAGAATTCTCCCAATCTCCATCAGTTGCCCTGTCATATTTTCCTGAATCTCATCAACAGTCTGAAATCTCTTCCCTTTCAAAGTTGATTTTAGTTTTAGCAAAAGCCCGAAGTTGCAGGGCACCAAATCTGGGTGGTAGGGGGACCTTCTGAATTATCTGCATAGTTTCCACACAGGAATGTTTAAGCTTAGCACAAAATTTGATGCAGATTCATTGCTCTACATCTTGAATATGACAGCCACACAGTACACATACTCACAGTGTCTACTGCCCCCACTGACTAGTATAGTGAAGTCGTCATTATTCATGCATGAGCATTCCAGTCCACTCTCCTTGGTTGCCAGGTTACATCAATGTCATGCAAACTGTTCTCGTTATATTAACAATGGCTGGACTTTTTCTGGACAGACCTCGGTATGTGTCCTATATTGTATATATTGCCCTGACTTGAATTATCATTTAGCTATGAACTCTCTGCCAGGAAGTTTAAATCAAATTATTCGGAGTACTTTATTGTTGACTTGTCCAAATACCAGGTAATGAGGTTTGAATAGTGTTAAAAATTACTACTTTGATTTCCACAGATGTAAATGTCTAATGGTAGTGTATACTAAACATTTATTAAGAAATACCAATTCATTGTTTTAAAAAGACAAAGAAGCTGTTTCATTTTCTTTTTTTTTTAAAAGATTTTATTTATTTATTTTTAGAGAGGGGAAGGGAAGGAGAAGGAGAGAGAGAGAAACATTAATGTGTGGTTGCCTCTCATGTGGTCCCCACTGGGGACCTGGCCCGCAACCCAGGCATGTGCCCTGACTGGGAATCGAACCTGCGATGCTTTGGTTCGCAGCCCGTGTTCAATCCACTGAGCTACACCAGCCAGGGGCATTTTCTTAAATGCCTTTTATAAATCCTGAATTTACATCTCAAAGGAGTTTTAGGTCTTAAGCAGAATAAGACCCTAAGGAAAGGAAGTACCCCAGTGAATAAAAGAACAGATTTGGAGTCAGAAAGAGATGAGTGGAGGGGCTCTTATTGCAAATTACTTGGAGAGTGACCTTAGGCAGATTACTCATTTTTTTTTCAAGCCTCCCTTTGCTATCTGTAAGGTGGGGATAACAATCATGCATACCAGATAGGATTGTTGGGAGGTTGGGTTGATAATTCCCGTAAAGGGTTGAGCACAGAACCTGGTACCCAAAGAACATTTAAGAGCCATTAGCTATATTTTCTCTCAATAATTAAGTCTTGATTAGTTCAGTCATTTTAATATAAACATTCATTCACAATCAGTGTAGCCAAGTCCAACCACTATGTGTGTACACACACACACACACACACACACACACACACACACAGAGTGGTGAAGAAACTTTGTCCAGCTGGACTTGGAGCAATCATGGAGGGGGGTCGCCTACAGAAGGTGATGGTTTGGATTCATGTTAAAGGGAGGAGAGCTCACCAGAAAGGAGGAAATATTTGGACTGAGTGTTGGGAGGACAGACTGGCCTAGGAGTATGCGTGGGATCTAGAGAATCAGAGCTTCACTTCTGCTTTCTCATTTCAACCTCTCAGCATGTAAACATTTCATCCCTGCATGGAGTAATGAGTAGCTACTTTTTGGAATTGTACAAGCAGTGCTGTTTTAATAGAGGATAAGCTCATAACATAAAATTTTGTTACATAAAATGAATAGAATATTAGATTTCTTTATCAGGGTTTAAATTGTTTTATGGTGTCTGGAACAAATGAAATGTTTGTTTTTGCTCTATTTTTTAAGCAAGAATAAGTCTGAGGAACTGCAAGACACTTAGCTATCTTCTGTTGTGTCACAATATTTACATTTCTAGTGTATTTCCACAATATCATTTGATTAAATATTAACTCAAAATATTAACATGATGAGACTATTGATAACAATATTTTTTGAGAAACAGTACTTGTTACAGTGAGAAAGAGGCCTTCATTTGACTAAGTTAAGAATTCATGGGCTTGAAATTTCTTATTAAATGTTTATTTTATCGTGGGTTCTCTTTTAAAGATGACAAAAGCTTTTTGTTTCTTGAGAAGCTTAGTTTACCCAGATAAAATATTAATTAAAATAAATTATTGAAAATAGAGAAAACAAAATACGATAACCTTAATTAGTTTTTACAAAATTAACTATGGTGTTAAAAATCAAGCATACCTACTAAGAATAGATAATACAGGCCGAGATTTTGTGTTGTTTGTATCTGTGATAATGGGCCTCTGGGCTCACAATGAGTAAGGAAGAAAGTTTTTAAAAATATAGTCCAAATGGTCATTTTAATCTCTGCATTTTTATTCTTCTCTGCTTTCTCTTCACCAGATTCAAAGCCTCCATCTGTTGGGCCCAGAAGTGGGTTGTTTACTCTGACCATATGAACAGATAATCCCTTTTTCCCAGGTCTATGTCTTTAAAAAGATATTAAATCTTTGCACGGTTGAACTACTTTTATGACTTCACTCCACTGTAGGCAAACAGTGATGTCTTTTTTTTAAAAAAATCAGTTTAATTAAGTTTGATCACATATAGTACAGAGTCATATTGCATAAGGTCATTTGAATATATTCTGGTATTCTTCCAACTTTTTAAAATCTTGCCTTCCTAAAATAAAATTAATTGCGAAAGAAGTAAATTTATATATGGCAAATGTTTATCCAATGAAACTTCCCTCAGTAAAAGTCACTTTGATTTCCAGCTATGTTCTCTTAAAAGAAACTGATGAACCAGTTTAATTTGGTATCAGGAGAGTTGATATCCTTAAGCACATGACATCTTCCTGCCTCAGTGTTCTTAAACCACCGTGTCTTAGAGTTACTTAGAATGTTTTTAGAAGGGAAACATTCTAAGTAACTCTAAGTAAATCTGACTGCATTCTGTAAGCTGGAATCAAATTGACAGGTTTAGAATGACTCACAGCAATTGGCTAGCAATCAAATTACTGCTGATCGCTTCTGTTCTGTCAAAGATGTGGCCAAATTAAGTAAACTATGTCCCTTATTTTGGCTGCTTTATTGACGAATTCACATCTGTCCCATCTGGATGTCCTTCATTCATATTTTGGCCCACCCCTCAACATTCAACTCAAAGGCCACCTTTTCCCTCTGGTCTCTGAAGTGCCCTGGCTGGAAATGCTTCTTCCACTGTTTCAGAGCACTTGGTGTTGGAGGAATTAGGCACTTAGTTGCCAGCATCCTGCCCAGTCCAATAGTTACATGTATACGTGCCCTATGTCTCCCCTAAATTACTACTGAGGGAGGGCAAAGTAATATCATATACATTTATTTTTTTTATTTCTCCACCGTCGCTTCTGAATGCATCGAGGCTCAGTTAATATTTATGGAACAAATGAAGAACCATCAGCCCAGTTATTCGGCTCTGACAATTGTTAATCTTTTCAGTAGCTTCCAACTTTATGAAAAATAATAATCACTATCAATTATAAAGGGCTTAGGGTGCTCCCAGCATTTAAGTAGACACTTGACTCATGTTTTCTCGTTCATCTGTTACATAACTCTCTCCATGAGGGATTATTTTCACTTTTTTTTTCCACATGAAAACTGTGAAGCTCAGAAAGGTTACTTAACTTGCCTGGGATTGCTCAGCTAGTATTTAACAGAAGTGGAATTCAGTGACCCATTTTTCTGACTCCATAGCTTGCATTGCCCTGTGGAGGTGTCACATCCCTAGAGATTTATATCAGCGTACGGGTAACACAAAATAACTGGAGCTAAGACAGCTTAATAATCTTGCCAAAGGTTGTATAGCAAATAACCACTGCTGAAATTTCTTTACCGAGCGAGTTTTCCAATGTCCATTTCCAAGTAATTTTTAGTGTGAAGTGGGGCTTAAACTTTCAAAAGTATACTCTTTTATCAGTCCTCTGGGAATACTTAAGTTATTCATTTTAAGTATTTGTTGATTATATGTCCCTAATACTTAGCGGAAATAGGATAATATAATAATATCCTTTTCCCTTTGCTTCTGTTTACTGGTTACCATGAAATATGTCCTTCTAAGAGATGAAATAACATATTTGCTTCTGCAATTATCTCAGTGAAAGACCCACAGCGAGGTTTAGGTACTTGGGAACCCTCTCTGGTAATTTAGCAGGAATATTAGTTTACAGTTGGGGGATCCTGACACACTGGATGAATCTCTGCTGGTAAAGGGAGAGGACATTCGTGGCATGAAAGAGGGTAGAAGTGAAGTGAGAAAAGAACGTGAAAATACACTATGTCCAAGTACAAAATAAGCTAAATTTGTGGCCTTGGAGACAAAATAACAAAGAAAGAGCATTTTTATGCAGTTATTTAAATTATAGTTTTATACATCTACAGCACCATTGTTGATCAGAATTCTGCCTTGAAACTAATTTAGAGATTTTTCATGTCTATTTTCTTTTTTCATAGAATGCTGGGCACCACTCAAATAAACAGATATACTTAGACTTGACAGATCATTGTCAGAACAGGTCTTCAGGGGCCGAGACTGAAAATATGGGAAGATTCCTGTAGTACATGGTGTAGATGCTATCACCACCCTTATCTAGGCACCCATGCACGAGCCAGGTTACCCAGGGGCCAAGCCGCATTAAGCAGAGACTTCCCAGGGAATGCCGTGCTGCTGGAGTGGGTGCTTGGAGCAGTCATCTCAAAGGGCTTCAGCTCTTCACTGGGAGAGTCCTTCTTTGGGGGACATCAGCCCAAGCCCCCAGCAGGCCAGGGACTGGGTAGTAGGACTTTCAAGACCGAAAGATCCAGGTGACTGAATGTTTTGTTTGGTGACATTACAAAAAGTGATCTACTGGAAATGCAAGACATGGCGGCCATCAGAGATCTGATTCTTTCTTCCTCTTGAATGCCCCATAGCTCCAGTTCTTGCCGTGGCTGCACACTGAAATCCACCGTGGCGGCTTTAACAGATACTGATGCCTGGGGAGGCACACCTCCAGAGATTCTGATTTACTGGGAATGGGTGAGCCCCTGTAATGGGATTTTTAGATGCTCCTTAGGTAATTCCAATGTGCAACCAGCATTAAAAGACACTGCCCTAAAGTACCTCTTTCTTGATGACATAACACATTTATTTTGCTTTCTTCCTCTTCTGGCATCGCCAAGATAACATTCATTTTTCTAAACACACACACATACACATACTGGTAACATTACTGTGTTCTTTACAGACCTGGAAAAGGAGGACATATCTAGGCATTTTCATAGAATTAAAGCTAGTGACTAAATATTTATCAGTATATTTTTAAGCTTATTGTGGATGGAATTTTGCTAACAAAAACATTTGCTACTTATGAGAAAGGAAAGGTAAGTCATTGAATGTATAATTATAATATTAACATGACTTTCAGGCATATTTAAAAATGCAAATGGTAGAACACTGAATAAAACAGGACATTATTTCCTGAATATCTAATTGCAATGATTTTAATGATAAAAAAAAAGAATATTGTCAACATTTTTGCAGAGATTGGGGCACGGGAGCATTTGACAAGTCATTTTTACAAAGTTTTATTTTCCCATCTTCACTCAATTTCAAATACATTACATAGTAGGATTTTTTTGTAACATTCAGATATTCAGTGATTAATGCTGGAGACCATGATTTCTGTGATAGGTAAGTGCCACTAAAATGGGATCTAAGTAGAATTTATACTAAAAACTTCCTTTCAATGTATTAGGAAAATTTAACATTAAATACAATTTTGTGATTCTTTTTGAAAAGTGAATTACCACAAATGTATCTTTTGTATAAATTTGGATTTCCATATATTGTTTTTTTGAAAGTAGCTACTAAAGTCTTGTTTCTCATTTCTTAAAGAAGATACTTAATCACCTAACCCAAACTGGTTGCCATATATTTCTATCCCAAATGTTAGCGTGGCAGTGTCTTGTGAATACACATCTGATGCTTATTTTTTTGCAGATGGTTAGTGGGAAAAAAATGACTTCTCATAAATTAGAAAATTGGTGTTCAGTGATCTTTTAAGATTTTTTTTAGCAGAAAGAAGCAGTCGTTTAGAAATTGTCATAAAAACATTTCAAAGACAGACTGCAGTATGCCAACATATTAAATTAATATTTTGCAGGCTATTTGATGAACTTCTCTGTGCAAACTACTACTGTAAAAAGGAAAGAAATATTGCCATGATTACATAAGAGTAGAAGATACAACTTAGCTGTTATAGAAGAGTTTCTGTTTTACAACTGAAGACTGAAATGGCCCTGGCCAGTGTGGCTCAGTTTGTTGGAGTATTGTCTTATAACCAAAAGGTTGCAGGTTTGATTCCTGATCAGGGCACATACCTGGGTTTCAGGTTGGATCCCTAGTCCAGGAGTGTATGATCCCCAGTCCAGGTGTGCAAGAGGGAACCAGTTGATGCCTCTCTGTCGTATGGATGCTTCTTTCTCTCCCTACCTCTCTCTCTAAGCAGTGAAAAAAATGTCCTTGGGTGAGAAATTTTTTTTAAAAATGAAGACCGTAGCTGAAAGAAAATGAATTGAGGTTATTCAGGAATGCAACTCACGGGGTCTTGCATTTTCTCATCTCAGAGTGGTTAGGTCTCAGAGCTGGGCTCCAGTGCTGGATTTGGAAAGCTCATGAGGAGAAGGCCCTTTGTTGGCTTACTGGGAGGCAAGAGGTTGGAGAATCTGTACGATTCATGCGTTCTCTGACATGGAATAGTAGTTAAACTCCATGAGCCAAATGAAGGAGAATGAAAACAAAAAGATGCATCCACCATAGGAAAATGTTTCCCTCCCTATGGCTTTCATTTTTGTTCTTTCCAGGGCTTTCCAGATTACTTAGGATTCAGCAAGTGTTTAATTAAATACATGTATAGGCATAAATCTCTAGGACTTAATGATAAAGACCATTTTATGAAAAGGATTTATAACACAGGCTAAGTAGGTAGCCTTAAAACAAATGAGTTAACATATGTTCCAGGCTTGGTTTTGATCCTAGGTCAGGTTTCCTGTTGGTTTCAAGCCCTGAGAGGGCAGAAGGGATGTCGTCTGCACCTTTGTGTCCCCACAAGATCTTGTGAGTGCCTTACTCAGAGTGGGTCTTGAGTGAATATTTATTTAATGAATAAATGTAGAACTTTAAGTCTGGAAAGACTTTCAGAGGTAATTTGGATCAACCCTCTCTTAAAAGGCCAGGAAAACGACATGCAGAGAGGAAAGTGACCAGTCAACGGTCACAATGCTGTTGAGATCAAAGAGCTCTGGCGGAGACCCAGATTTCCAAACTCATGTTCCAGTGCTCTTTCTATTAACCCCTCAGAAGGTAAACAGAGAAATCTGCCAGATATTTTCAAATTGCCCGTGGAAAGTGGTCTGAATGGCAGGTGCAGCCACCGGACGCAGTTACTTGATCTGTTCAGTTCCATTTACTCTTCAATATGTTTGCTTTCCAAACAAGACAGGTCAGCTCCATTAGGTAAATGAGTAATCTATTAAAATGGAATCTCAATAAATGAAGTGGCATCTTGAGGCTGTGTGATGTTATGGGGTGGGGAAAGGGAAAGTCAGGGACAGCTGTTCTTCACAGAGATTTTCAAAAAAAATGCCTTGGTGTATCTGGAGGCCAAATGATTTTTATAATGTTTCTTGTCAATGAATTTGATCATTTTTGAACAATTGAACAAGCTGTAATAATAGATAAATGAATAAATAATGCATAGACTATAAGCATAGTAGAAGTTTTCTTAAAGATTTGCTTTTATCTTAATGATTTTATGTGACTGCCCCTTTACAATATTTGAATGACATAAGAAAAGCAAACTCTACCATGAGCAATTTGTTATGTTGGCCATTTATTCATTCTTTCATCCATTAAACAACATGTGTAGGGAATCTACTATGTCGTAAATGTTATATTAGATATTTGGGAAACAAAGTGAAAAAAGCCACAATTCTTGACTTCCAGGAGCTCACGTTTCTCTCGAGTAAATGTGCATAATTTCACTGTACCATAAGAAATGCTTTGACAGAGGTATGTCCAAAGTGCTCCTGATACCAAGAAAGGCATGACTCTAATTCTGTGTATGGAGCAGATGGGGCACACTCTGGAAAGATTGCATTTGAAGTACAAGCCCAGTAGGAAGCAACAGTTAACTTGGATGCTGAGCAGGTACTGTCCTAACAACTTTACGGCCCCTGTGATTGCTCTCATTCCAGGTTGCATGGATTACATTTTACAGTGTGCAAGATTCAAGTTCAAATATAATCAAACCCACAAGTCAAGAAGCTACTTTAGGAAAATTACATTGGTGTATCTGTTTAAAATTCTTTAAAAAGTATGGTACTTTCTTACAAGCAAAATTGATAAACATTGTGTAGAGTGTGGGCATTGGATGGGGAGTAGTGTTTCCATGGACACCAAGTATAAGACACGCTTCTGGACCTGCCAGATCTAGAGTTCTTTCGTAAGCACAATTTTGGGTCTCCTAGATTTAATGAAAGATTGATTTTTCCCCTCCCTGGACAAAGATAAACCTCATGAAATGGTGATTTAACTCACAACACAAAAGCATAAAAGCCGTCCTTAAAATTAAAAGAAGTCTTCACACACAAAAAGGCAGGTTCATTTGCAGTAATAGGCCACTTTATTTAAGGCCATAGAACTTCACTAATTCTCACTAATGACAGAGGAGGTGCATTGTAGAAGAACCAATTTTACTGATTACTGAATCATATAAAACATTCTGAGAAAGAAATGAAATCTTGGTCATTCGAAGTCCTGTTGCAGCTCCCTGTCTTGCTGAGAAATAGGCAACCACCGCTGTTTTAATTGGGAGAATAATCAGGTTTGCAGTGTACTGAACTGAGATAATCGCAATTACCATCTGAGTGCAGACCTACACTTCAGCCATTATTAAAGAAGAGACGTTCAGGTGATGCACCAGCTGCAGGAAGTCAGCAGCGCACGGTGTTCAAGGTAAGTGTTTTTAGATGTGTGTTTAATTTTTCAAGCCATTAGGGTAACAAAGTTTCCAGTTATACTTGAAAGAGTTTACTCATCTGGCAAAATCTGACTCAGTAATTTATTATCTCAATGTACACTTAGACTCCCAGGATTAAAATAGCATTTGACGTGTCAGGTCAAAACCAGATTCGGAATTTGAATACGCATCCGACTCACAAGGCACTTAATGGATGACAGAGGTGTTGAACTGTGGTGGTGAATTAAAACATTTAAATACAATGCATTTGTTCATAAAATAAGGAAAACAATAAAATGCTTGGAAAATATAGAAGTTTCTAAAATACCACCTCAGAGCATTGCAATCATGGCACATAGGAGGTAGATACTAGCAGAGAAACTATCCTGCATTTGACCAAGAATAGCTTCTTACTCTGTTTCTAGGGCCACCAGGAGCATTTCTGAACTATCATGCCGACATAAGGCACCACCAGAACTGGCATGAATCTTAAACAAGTTGTTCCAAAGTTGGCACATGTATATATTTAAAGTTCAAACTTCTTTATTAAAAAACAGATTCGTCATGTCAATGAGAGGCAGTTGTAGTTGGATGTCCGAGTGCAACACTAACATGACAGGAGTTCAACACCTACCACGCATGCAAGGCATTGCTCTAAAGCTTTACATGTCTGGACTGTCCAAATGCACACGTCAACACTATTGGCCAAGTACTTGCAGATGAGGATATTGAGGCACAGAGAAGTTACAAGGTCCCATGCTAGTAAATGGTGGTGTTGAACTCAGATGGGGACAGCGTGGCTCAGTCTGTACTTAGGCCTCTACTACCTTGGTAACACTACATGGCGTACCTGTGCATCTAGACTTCTGAAAGAAAATCTTTTGAAAACTGTTACAAACATAGTGCCTAAAGCAGATCATCTTATTTATTAATATTTCCAGGATAAGTTCAAATTTGAATGCAGCTCCTAAAATGATCGGTAGCTTATTGTTTTCTTGACCCTTATACTGAACCTCTGTGGATGCCTCTGCCTTTAGCTACTTCAAGTTACCATACTGGAAAAGTGGGGACTAATCCAGCTAAGTAAGAAATGTTATTTGACTTGTCGCAAAGCCTACCATGAGTACGAACTGAGCTGCCAAATTGATTCAAGTTGTTTTAGTACAACAAGTCTGGAACATCTGAGTTTTGAATTTCACAACAATTAGTGTGAAAATGTCAGTAATATTTATGGAAGTCTGTTCATGGTCTATAATTAGTTTGCCCTAACCCAGAACATTTATATACTAGGGCAGACAGAGTCTTTCAAAGTGATTTTTAATTCGTGAACTTATTGCCATGAAAGTTTCTGCATTTGAACATGGACATTTGCATATTCTTTTCATATTTGAGTCCTTCCTAGGTACTGTTGGGCTATAAACATGACCAAGATTAAGTTCCAGACTTCAAGGTCCTTAATAATGAAGTAGGAGAAAGAATGCATATTCATGAAAAATATTAAGCACTGCAAAATAGAACAATTCATAACTGAGAAGTAAAGTAAGGGCTATCGATGTTCAGAGAAAGAAGGAATGGGAGAGGACTCATGTAGGATGTGGAGGGTTTGGATATGGGTGTGTGGGTTGGGGAAGGTCGTTCTAACAGGAGGGAACAGCCGAAACAAAGGCAAGGATGGCAGGGCAACAAGCCAAGTTAAGTGGTCCAGTGTGTCGGCAATAGTAAACATGTGAGGACGTTTCAGGGAAGTTCAAGAAAGTAAATGAAAGTTGTAGAGTGACCTGTGATTCTCCAGCACACCAGGCAGTAAGTGGGATGTGCTGTGCGCCAACGGAGTGGGCGTGGGCTGTACTAGAGTGCATTGGGTGCTAGTCTTATCCATGCAGGCTTTTCTCAGCGAATGTGTTATGATCATAACACCACGCACTCGTTCTTTTCTTCTGTGTACCACTTCCTCAGCAGCCACAATCCACAAAATGTGCAGCAATACATCTCCTGAGAATAGTTGTCAGACAAAAATTATGAGATATAGAGGACTTGAAGAATAAAAGGAACACAATTATTTAAATAGGCAAATATTTAACTGCCTAAGCACATAAAAATAGTTATAAAGATGGACCATATTATATACATAAAGGATGTATCAAAAAATTTTTAAAAAATTAGTGTGTATGAGACCACAATTAGTGTACGTTCCATAACAATATACTTCATCAACAGCTCAGATCGGCAAATCTCTTCAAACTCTGGCAATCCTCATAGGTATCTCCAAAACTTCCCATTTCACTGATATGCTGGTTTCTTGGCATTCCCCACAAGGTTCAAGTGCAGTAAATTTGTATGATGAAATACTATGTAGTACTGAAAATGAATGAACTGTAGCCATATGCATTATCATGTATGAATCAAAAAAATGTTGAAACAAAATAGTCAAGTCATGGAAGAATGAGTCATAAATGACATATAGAATTATTCTACCTGTATGAACTTGAAACATACACATACTTAAATATACTAAATCCCTC
The DNA here is from genome assembly GCA_028533065.1 of Trachops cirrhosus. Lineage (NCBI taxonomy): Eukaryota > Metazoa > Chordata > Mammalia > Chiroptera > Phyllostomidae > Trachops > Trachops cirrhosus. The sequence goes on from CM052539.1 coordinate 12,568,426, forward strand.
TGAGAGTCTAGAAGGAAAATGTGAATGTGGAGAGAAACACAGGGAACTTCAGAGGTTTTCAAGCCATATGTGTTTATGAATGTTCATTTCATTAGTGCATTTAATCATATTTCTCTTCACAAAAAATATTAAGTCTAAAATATATTCCCAAGTACCCACCACTCAGCTTAAAGAATAAAATATAGGGGTCTGGCACAAATAATGCCCCTTTTTATTGCAAAATCTTTTAGTGCAAAACCATAAGCATGTAATTCTGTGATATAGTAATATCACACTCCCACACATCATGACATTCTGAGTGAAATGTTCAAATTAAAACTATAATTTATTACACCCATATTATCACCCTACCAACCACACTCAAGCAGGTGTAACTTCTGCCAATGGCTGTGTTATAAATATAATTGAAGGGTTTACCTTTTCTTAATACTATTCTGTTCCTTCTCTTCATTCCCCTTTCTTCAATACAACCATTATGTCACCACGAGTGCTTTTAAGATACATAAAGAATCTCAGAGAAAAGCAACCACAGCCTTGATAACACTCTGCCTGGAGCTTGGGCTACAACTGGACTTCCGGTTACATGAAGTAATAGGTTTTCTATGGACAGTCATGCTGAAACCATGCTGACTGATAGAGGAAGGCCAGAAATGTCCTCCTCTGATAGCAAAGTGAAGAGACAGGAAGGCAGGCTTGGAAAAATTATAATGAGGAAAAGGACGTTGAACATGTTCTTGCTATTGACTTGGATCCTATTGGGAAGTAAGTAGACGGTATCTGCTGAAAGCGATAAAGACACATGGCATTGAGGAGGAGGGTTAGTCATTTTTATAGATTATGTATAGTAGGTGATCGAGGAATATGGGCGAATGAATGTAAGAATTGAGCAATATTTATAGGCTGAATGGAAGAGGCCAACGGAGAGGGAGTGGCTGGAAGTACTGGAGAAATAAGGAAAGTGATGGAACAAGATTTCTGAGACACAAGCAGGAGAGATAAGTCTGGGCTTGAACTAGCCTCCTCCTTACACCCCAAACAGGATAACTTCACTGTTGTGTTAGTGGTTTAAAGTGGCACGTTCAGGTGGGGGTGGAGATTCATACAGAGATGGGAGAAATTGTCTTTCTGGGCAAAATACACTCAGTACAAGGGAAGTGTGTAGATTTTCATCTGTATGGCTAGTATATCAACATCTGCCAAGGCTGCAGGCTTACCTTCATCCTCCGTCTCCCTTCCTGTACGTTCATGCCTGGAAGCCCCTCATGAGATGATCTGCTATTATCTGGGAGCCCCATGGACACTGGTAGTTGCTGGTTGCCTCAAAATATGTGTATAAAACCTTGGAGCTTCCTTAGTTTTTTTCTATGAGTTGAGCCCTAGAACTATGTTTAAGCCTACCTGGGATACTTTCTTTTCTGATTCATAGACTCTTAACTTGAATTTGAAGTGTGCAAGGTACTGTGTTCATTCTGGGGATTACATAAAATAGACAAGCCCTGCCCTCAAGTTGTTTAAAATCCAGTAAGCCCTGCTATTTAGTCTCCTGGCACCAAGTCAAGGAATCACAGACATTAGCATTGGAAGGGATGATAAAAAGGGGCTTCCCTCACATCATAAATGCAGGGAGCCAAAGACCCACTGATTAGGGGTTTGTCCATAACCACAAAATCAGGTGGCTCCTGACTCCTGATCCGTGTCTTTCCCTGTACCATGATGTTGCCTTGAGCAGCTACCATTTGAAAGATTAATGGGAAGTACAGTAGGAGATGGTAGAGGGTGAAGGCATAGTCCTTGACTTTCATGGTCTCAAAACCACAAAGGCAGAGTCCCAGGTAATTATAGTGTTGGTTTTTCAAAAATGTTTAGATGCTGAAATGGGTATGTACATGAATATACAGAAGAATCTTGGAAATCAGAACTGTATTATATTCATTTCTATTTCAGCAGAGTACCTAGCACATAGTAGGTATTCTTTTTTTCCTTAAAATATATCTTATTGATTATGCTATTACAGTTGTCCCATTTCCCCTCCTTTATTCCCCTTGAACACCTCTCCCACCCCCATTTCCCTCTCTTAGTTCATGTCCATGGGTCATACATATAAGTTCTTTGGCTTCTCTATTTCCTATACTATTCTTAACCTCCCCCTGTCTATTTTGTACCTATGATTTAAGTTTCTTATTCCCTGTACCTTTTCCCCTATTCTCTTCCCTCCCTCTCCCTGTTGATAACCCTCCAATGTGATCTCCATTTCTGTGATTCTGTTCCTGTTCTAGTTGTTTGCTTAGTTTTCGTTTTTCAGGTTCAGTTGTTGATAGTTTTTAGTTTGTTGTCATTTTACTGTTCATAATTTTTTATCTTCTTTTCCTTAGATAAGTCCCTTTAACATTTCATATAATAAGGGCTTGGAGATGATGAACTTTTTCAACTTTACCTTATCTGGGAAGCACTTTATCTGCCCTTCTATTATAAATGATAGCTTTGCTGGATAGAGTAATTTTGGATGTAGGTCCTTGCCTTTCATGACTTGGAATACTGCTCTCCAGCCCCTTTTTGCCTGCAAGGTTTCTTTTGAGAAGTCAGCTGATAGCCTTATGGGAACTCCTTTGTAGGTAACTGTCTCCTTTTCTGTTGTTGCTTTTAAGATTCTCTCCTTATCTTTCATCTTGGGTAATGTAATTATGATGTGCCTTGGTGTGTGCTTCCTTGGGTCCAACTTCTTTGGGACTCTCTGAGCTTCCTAGACTGCTTCTATTTCCTTCCCCAGATTACGGAAGTTCTCTTTTATTATTTTTTCAAATAAGTTTTCAATCTCTTGGTCTTCCTCTTCTCCTTCTGGCACCCCTATGATTTGGATGTTGGAATGTTTAAAGTTGTTCTGGAAGTTCCTAAGCCTCTCCTCATACTTTTGAATTCTTGTTTCTTCATTCTGTTCTGACTGAATGTTTATTTCTTCCTTCTCCAAACCATTGATTTGAGTCCCATTTTCCTTCCCTTCACTGTTGGCTCTCTGTGCATTTTCCTTTATTTCACTTTTCATAGCCTTCACTCTTTCCTCTATTTTGCTACCATACTCAACCATTTCTGTGAACATCCTGATTACCTGTGTTTTGAACTATACCTCTGATGGGCTAGCTATCTCTTCATTGCTTAGCTGTATTTTTTCTGGAGCTTTCATCTGTTCTTTCATGTGGGCCATTTTTTTTTTTGTCTCAGTGTGCCTGTTACGTAGTAAGGGGCGGAGTCTTAGGTATTTGCCAGGGCGGGGCAACCCAGTTCACTGAATTGTGGTGCTGTATGTGGGGGAGGGGTCCCCCACATACACTTGCTCAGCTCTCCTCAGCTTTCAGTCACTTTCCCCCACTACCCACAAACAAATTGGGCCTTTCTGGTGCTGATTCCTGGGTGGGTGGGTTTGTGTACGTTCTAGGACCCTGTGGGTCTCTCTAGTGAACTCTCCTGTGAGGCTGGGACTCTCTTCTACTGCTGCAATCCCCACAGGTTTTTTCAGTCGGAGTTTTTGAGACTTTATTTCCCTGCACTGGGACCCTGGGTTGTGCATTCTGTCTTGCTCCCCAGTTAATCCTTCTGGTTTATCTGCACACAAATGTGAGACCTTCCCACTCCATAAGCCTCTGCTTGCCTGCCCCAGTCCTCCAGTTACTGCTTTGCGGAGAGTCCTCTCCCCCGCCCCCAGCTACCTGTCTCTGCCCCTCCTACCAGTCTGGATGAATATTTCTTCTTTAACTCCTTGGTTGTTAGACTTCCATACAGTTCGATTTTCTGGCAGTTCCAGTTGTTATAAAATTTTTTGTTGTCCTTCTTTTGGTTGTGCAAGGAGGCACAGTATATTTTACCTATGCCTCCATCTTGGCCAGAAGTCAGTAGGTATTCAATAAAAGAATGTTACATGGATTTTGAATCACAAAATATTTAATATGTTTGGAGTTAACATTTCCTAGAGTCTTGAACTTAAACTATATTTTATAGATTTTTCTTTGAAACAGGGAATTGACTAGATGTAACATTGTTCAAAACAGTGGCCAGTAAAAAATACAAATGTTGATATAGTTTGTTTTCAGTTTGTCCATGTTAAACTCTTCTTCTTGGAATGTTCTTCAATCCTCTCTCTTCAGTACTTTTCAAACATTCATATGGCTTTGGTCAGAGTAAGACCAGTATTTCAAGAATCATTTGATATTCGGCTGTTACTGAAGACATTAAAACTACAAGCAAATCTGCTAATCGTTGGTAACAAAGCAGCTTAATCCTAGCTGACCAGTGATTTGTTTCGGAGCCTTTGGAGCAACAGAGAGATTCAAGTTTATAAAAAGGGGTAAATAGTCGGTTAGAGATTAGAAAGGGAAAAAGGAAAAGACTTTTTTCCCCCAGACCACACACTGATAGGGAACTTTCCTTGAGCAATTGTTGAAGAACGTTTCATGTTTCTTTCCCCTCTCCTTCCCTTGACTTCACTGCCCACTCCTCCCCCTTTCTTAGCCACAGAAGGCTTGATTGACACTTGTCACCACTGATAGAGAAAGATGCTTCAGGAATAAGTGAGGGGGTGGGGGAAGCAGCCTCCTTAAAAGCCACAGTGGTCAAAAGATGATTCCTTCTTTCTGTGTGTGTTGTGTTTTGTCTCTCTCTAAATTATTCAAATCTGGGTGGCATCTAGGATAACTGGTATTTTGACACAGCTTAAGGGATTGCCTCACTAACACTATTGAATGGAAGCTTCCACCCTTTAAAAAATGTATAAAGAGTTCTTTGGTATAATCTGATATGTCCACAAATGAAAGGCAGCTTCATGCAAAGGCCTGAAATGTTTTTGACTAAATACATTCATTTTTGACTTATTATTTTGGTCCATCATCTATAAGAGTAATCTTTATTAGATTAAAACATCTCTTACTTGAGTTTCTTTAAAGAATATGCATAATAGCTTGGTGGATATTGTTTAGTTACAAAGACAGGGCAGCTGGTTGAGAAGGAAGGTGTAAAATTATCTAGGCCAGAAAAGGTTTGTCTTTGTCAGAAATATCTCCAGTGTGGGGTGTGGAAGGAGCATTGGACTGGGGTCAGTGTGATCTGGCTGTGGCCTCGAATATGCTGCTGCCAATTGTAGGGTCTTAGACAAGTCACAGAGCACTCTGGGTCATGTTTTCGCCCCTGTCTTCTCCCCTCCCGAGAATGAGGCAGTAGACAGGTGGTTCCCACCTCCTTCCAGCTTTGAAATCATGTAATTATTGAGTCACTCTTTTATTTATTTTTAGTAATATTTTCCCTTTTGTGGTCTTTTGTGAAAGACCATGAAATTTTAAATGAAATTTTAAAACTTTAGTTCAATTCAAAACCATTTATTAGTGTCTTTGGGGCAGGCACTCTGCACCATGCTGTGTGTGGTGGGGAGGGGCAGATACAAACATAAGTCTCCTGGTTCCTATTTTCAAGGATTTGGCAGTTTTCACTTCTCTTGTTGGCTTACTTTCTTGTTTTCTGTTAATAAGATGCTCTGAATGCAGGGTTGCTGGACTTAAATGAAAACATGGGATGCCCAGTTAAATGTGAAGTTTAGATAAACAACAAGTAATGACTATGCAACATTTAGGCCATACTTAGACTAAAAAACTATTTGTTGTTAACCTGAAATTCACATTTAACTGGGCATCCTGCACGTTATCTGACTATCTTATATGAAATTACCCTGAGCTTTTCCTTCAAATAAGAAAAATTCTGCTCTTAACATAATTTTTTTAGCCTTCGGTAAAACTGAATCCAAGAGAAAACTGGATTCAAAAACTGGATTATATATATAATCTGGTATATATAAAAATTACTATATATATACATATAAAATCTAGTATATATAAAAACTGGAAAATATGTATATATATAAAATCTGGTAGGATTGGTTTGTTTATGCTTTTAACAAATATGTCTTGAGGGCCTACTATGTGCTGGGAACTAGGCTAAGTTCTGGGAATACAAAGGGAGTATATAGACACAGCTCATGCTCTTTAGCAGATTATGTTCTACCAGGAGGGACATTTGAAATGCAATCATATTTAGTAAGTACTTAATTCCAATTGTCCTAAGGTCCATGAAAGAAAATAAAGGGTGCTATGAGAATGTTTAACCGAGGCACCTAATTTCATCTTAGGGATCGGAGCAGGCATCTTTGAGGAAGTGACATTGAACCTGTGACAATTGGGTTCTAAAGAAGAGTGTTCTGGACAGAAGAGCCACTGGAGAGGTTTTGTTGCACTCATGGGAGAGTTGAACTTATTTAGTTCATAAGTAAACTTATAAGTTAAACAAGGGAAATTAAATTAACAGCAGGTGGATTTTTTTGGTATAAATGCAAGAGCAACCATCACCTCAGAAAGAATCACGTTTCTAGCATCCAGTATTAGTGTTGCCAAAGACCATAGCAGAGGCTCAGATCAAAGGAAGGAGGCAAAGTAGAAAATTGTCTTTTTTGTTTGTTTGTTTTTTGCCAAGATGCCAGTAAGTCTGTGCTTGTCACCCAAGTTCGTGATCTGTGAACTTAAGCTCAAGCGGGAGAATTTTCCCATCAAGAGGTTAATTCAAGATTAATTCAACACCATTTTACCACTCTGGTATGGTGAGTAGTATATTGGTCTACTAGGTTTGCCATAACAGAGTGCCACAGACTAGGTAGCTTAATTAAAGGACAGTCTCGTTAAACAGCAACAGTTCTGGAAGCTAGAAGTTCAAGACAAAGGTCTTGGCAGGTTTGGTTTCCCCTGAAGCCTTTCTCCTTGGTTTGTAGATGTCTGTCTTCTCCCTATATCTCCACATGGTCTTACCACCATGTGCTAGCATGTTTCTGTCCAAATGTCTTCTTACAAGGAAACATTAGGTTATGTTAGACAACAGGCTTCCCTTATGACCTAATATGACTTAATCATCTTTTTAAAGACCTTATCTCCAAATACAGTTATGCTCTGAGGTACTGAGGATTAGGACTTTAACACATGAATTTGGCAGATGGGGGCGGGGTACAATTCAGTCAGTAAAACGTGGCATGGAAGAACTAGCTCTCTTCGTTACCTCCTCTCTCAGAGGGAGGCTGCTGAGATAAGTCTTCTTACAAAATTTAGAAATGTTCAGTGGAGACAGTTCCAATCCCACATCGGCCTTTCTTTCCCATCCAATGTGTCCAAAAACTCTTATTTCTACAGAGCAAAACAGAACCAGAGATATGGAAATAAAGAGCAAACTGACAGTGACCAGAGGCAAGTCGGGATGGGGTAACGGGGGAAAGAAGGGGAAGAGTCGTCAAGGAACATGTGTAAAGGACCCATGGACAAAGCCCCCAGGGCGGGGTAGGATTGAATGTGGGAGGTGTGGGTGGGTAGGGTGGAGGAGAGTAATGGAGGGATAATCGGGACAACTGTAATTGAACAACAATTTAAAAAAGAAAAAACAAAACCTCTAATTTCCATTTTTCTGTTGAGGCCTGTATTCCAGGGCTTGGGCATGTTCACCCGCTCCGGAGTGGACATGGAAACATCAGCTTTGTAGTAGACAGAGCTTGGTTGGAGGGGCATTTATTTAGGCAATTAAATGAGCATTTTGCTCTCTGCATCACCTGCCCTTAATCCAGACCTCTGGGCAGGACCTGAAGGACATCGAGTCTACAGATGCTCATCCAGGATAGCTGCCTTTCGTGGACAGTGCTTGGACAGAGAGAGAGATGGAAAGAGAATAAATCTTCAGGGATTGCAGCTTTTTAATTGATCAGTGGCTATAACTCATACATCAGGCTACTCATTTCTTCTCCATGGAAATGACCCACTCTTTTTTGGGCTTAATTTTGAAATGTTTTTTACATCAGCAGTCTTATTAATCAGGACACATTTTCCTGAGTAACAGTTTGTCAGCCTAGTTTGTTAAATATGAAGTTCCACTTACTAGGCAAGCTAGACCTTTGTGTGGGAGGAATTGAGCAGTTAGCACAGAAATGAAGCAGGAGGCAGTCAGTAGAAACTGCATTTGTCAGTAGTTTGGGAAGGGGGATGTTTAGATTATTGTTACATGCTGTGATTTCTTTCTCACAAAGTTAGGTATCATTTAACAAGCTTTTATGTCGTAGGTACTACAATAACCCCTAACTCATCACTACAGGACAGTGAGAGAAAGAGAAAGAGAGAGGTGGCACAGGTTTGTACCAATGGATTGTATGATGTGATCTTTCTACTTATGTTCTGTAATATCGGAGAATTAGTGTTCTAAAGTGTAAGTGTCTAGTCATGGCAGCTCTGGTGCAGTTGGTCAGAGCACAGGCTCATTGGTCAAATTGTGTGGGTCCAAACTGAAGCCTTACAATTTGGCAGTTGTGTGACTTACGTTGCCTGAGTATTAAACAAGATGTTTCACATTAAGGCTTATAACAGTGCCGACCCCTGTTAAGGAAGTGCTTAAGGAGTGTGAGTTACCATTGTCGTCATCGTTATCATGGTCATTGTCCTCTCATGTAATCATTGGCAAATGGACAGGACCAAAAAAATAACCCGGTCTACCTTTTATTGGCTCTCGTGTTGTAAATCAACCTGTGGAAAATGAGACTCATGCAATGTTGTGGACTGGCCCCAGACCAGAGTCTCGTTGGCAATTCCGGCTCAATCCCAGGGGAGAGAATTCAGCTCTTTCATGCACAATTACAGAGGCGGGAACCCTGTGGGACTCATATTCCGTTGTCAAAAGTGAACTAGTAGAACTGCAGCAACCTGAAACTTTCTGGAGAGTTTTTCACATCTCCTTCGATTCCTCTTGGCATTTTTCCTATTTGAGTCTTCGCTGTTATTCTTCACACCAGTGTGTGATAGCTCCTGGAGAAATCTATGAAGATGGCATAACCATGTGAAGATGGAGGGAAGATGTAGAAGCTGTTGACAAGTCTTCCTGGGATGACGTCCATTTCACTGCCAGTGAGGCCATCTGCTTTGCTGGGCTGGAGCATGTATGTTTTAGACAGCCAGACTTGCCTTTGGACATACGAATACGTGTTCCCAAAGGAATTCAGTCCCTCCTGGAATCTAACTAGTCAATTAGAGCCGAGTTACTGAAGACTCTAAGCAGAGTCTGACTATGCTATCATCCTGATCTCGGACTTCCAGCCTCCAGAACTGGGAGACAATTAATTTCTGTTGTTCAAGCAAGCCGGTCTGTGGTATTTGGTATGACAGCCTGAACCAACTAACACATATACCAACACTTCTGTTACATGTTATTGGTCTCACAAACCAACCCTGATACCTAGTGGGAGGGAATTATACAAGGTTATGAATTCCAGGAAGTGGGAAACACAGAGGCCACCGTAGAGGCTTGCCGCTATGGTTTCCATGCAAAACATAGAGACAATTGGTTAAAACCAACAATAAGACCGCTAAAAATGAACAAAATATTTAAAAAAACAATTGACAAAAGAAGATTTACAGCTGACCAATAAGTACATGAAAATATGCTCAGTCATCAGGAAAGTACTAAATTAAAACTACAATAAGATACCACTATATACTTACAAGAATGTTTAGAGTAAAAAGACTGACAATACTAAGTTTTGATGAACCACTTAAAAATGTCATATATTGTTAGTAATAATGCTTAATGATAGTCACTTTGGTAAAGAGTTTGACAATTTTCTTATAAAGTTCAATACTTACCTACCATATAAACTGGTAATCTTCTTAAATATTACCTAAGAGAAATGAAGGTATATGTTCATACAAACAATGTCAAATATTCATAGCAGCATTATTCATAAAAGCCAAAATATGGAAATAAGCAAATGTCCATTAACTGGTGAATGATTAAAAAAACTGGTATAGCCATACCATGAAATACTTTTCAGCAGTAAAAAAAAAAGACTACGTTGTTAGTGCACACAGCCACATGGGTGGGTCACAAAAGCAGCATGTGAAGTGAAGGAAATCAAATACAAAGGACTATACTGTGTGACACCACTGGCACACAATTCTAGAAAGAGAAAAGCCTACAGTTACAGAAAGCTTTTGGTTGGGGGCAGAGGCTGAAGGAGAGGACTGTCTACAAAATTTAAGGGTATTTGGGAGTGATGAAAACGTTCCCTGTCTTGATTGTGGTAGAGATTACACAACTGCATATAACTAGCAAAATTCAACAAACTGAATAACAAAAATGGATGAATTTTATTCTATGTAAATTATATCTCAATAGAGCTAATAAAGAGTACCTTTTTAGAGACATATTAGAATATTTACAGATGAAAAAATTATTTAAATTTGGTTGGTGTTTTAAATTTGCTTCAAAATCTGAGTCAACAGGATGAGTCAGGAGTATATGGAAGCGAATTGGTCACATGCTGATATGTGTTAAGCCAGGGGATGCTTATAGGGAAGTTAATATGTTTTAATTTTTTTTTGCATTTAAAAACTCCACAATAAAAAATTTTACGACAAAAAGCCAGGTATCGTGTGTCATACTTATTCGGAGCCTTTGCTGTCTCTACTCAGTCATCCAATCATCCATCCTTGGCAAGCAGAAAGGTAAAGGAGTATCTATATTAGTTAGTGTTACAACAAAGAGACAAGGTATACGCTGATTTCTTTATAGAAGAAGATCAGTCAATTTCTTGCTCATTAGCTCTCCCAGAGTGAAGTGAGCAGTCTAGGATGGAGAGAAAAATATGCTCCATAAAGCCATTCAGGAATCCAGGTTCCCTCTATTTTGTTCCTTAGCCTGCCCTTGGATGTTATTTTTAGTGGTTGAAGCTAACCCATCAGCATCATTTCAACCATTGGGAAAAAAGAGATTAAAAGGCAAGAAATGTTCTTTCACTCATGGCTGCTACTCACATGCCACTGGAGAGAGCTTAATCACATGTCCTCACGTGCAAGAGAGGCTGGGAGATAGCTTCTAGGTGGATGTTATATTAGCTTGCTAGACAGTTTCAGATAAATAAAATACACACGCACACAGAGCTCTTTTTGCAACTTTCTTTAGGAATAGAGGGGGAGTTCCATCGTGATGAGTCCATTAACGATGACAGAGGAAACGTGGAATTCAGGAAACGAGAGAGCGCTCTAAGGAGACAAAGGGATATCTCAGGCAATAGCAATGGGAATCCCGGGATGACAGCTCTGTGCATTGAAAGAGGAAGCAGTTTCCAGGTGAGAAGTGGATGGACTTGGCAGAATACATAAGTATCTGACTGTGTGGAAAAGAATATTGAGAAACAGCTTACAGGTTAGCTGTTGAGTTTGGGAAGAATCACAAGTATAGAAATGTAGAAACTTATGTGAATGGAAAGTGAGGTGGTTGACTCAAGGTAAAAGTTGGGCATGGGGAAAATATAGTTCACAACCTGACTCAGCAAAAAATAATATTTTCCTAGACATCATAATGTGCATATTTGTGCTAATTTAACCCAAAATTGTGATATGACTGTCATTTGGAATAATGGAAAAGAAAGATAGGCAGGAGGAACATAAAAGTGATAGATCGTCATCTTTTGCATTAGGAGGGCATTAGAAAACATCTAAATTGACACATATGAAACTGGCACAGCAGAGGAGGCACGTTGTTTAGAAACACGGAAGAAGGATGGCCTTTCAGCTCAGAGACCAGGAAGGAGGTTTCTTACGAAGAATGAGCAGGAGACTGCTGGGTTCTGTGTAAACATACTTCTTCTCTTTATCTCATTAAACTATGGGTACACCGTTCTTTGATAAAAGCAAGCTTTCATCTCCTCGGGAAAGAAATGATTTGGAAGATAAAAAATAAAACTCAAAAACAGAGAAACATCTTTCCATCCCCCATTTAGAAGTGCGCTCCCTGAACTGAAGGGTGCAAGCCCACCAGGCAGGGTTGAGGGCCCTGCGGGACCTGGAAGGGCGTTGCCTGGGGGTCCCTGGGGATGAGCGAGTGCTCCAGCCTCTCCAGTCTGCTGGGAGGTGGTTTTAGAAATGACAGTTTCTCCAGAGATTGCCCTCTGAGACCTCTCCTTTGAAAAATGGTCCCAGCTCTGTGACTCAGTACCAGCTGTTGTGTGCATATGAGTCAGATTTGGGGTATTTTAACAGTGAAAGACACAGGTAGAATTTTATTGGCCTGCAAATTATCTTTTTTCTTTTTCATTTTATCTCCTAAGGATTGTGTGACATAAGCTAACTAATGGAGACCAGAGAAAGGAACTTTGGGAGAGAGGTGCTTATATACATAGCTTTCTAATGAATTATGTATATATTTTAATGATCAAAGTGGCAGTTTTTTGGTCTCTGCTATGTCTCTTAGACCATGTTCCAATGAAGACATATCATGGCTATAGGGATATACAATGAGTATCATTCCACCTAATGAAATGAATGAGTTGAAATGTATTGAAATTTTAAGGATTTTTTATATTTCTGAGTGAGGTAAGTGCCTGCCTTCTCAAATACATCTTATTACAGGTTATGAAGCTGCATAATATGTACAATGCGGATATATCGAGTACAGTTTGAAGAAAGTTCATATCTGAAATCAACCATCACATTCTGTCAATAAGCTCTCACCCCAAAACCACATCAGAGAGTTGTATTAATGATCCTCAAATTTCATAGTTGATCCATTTTACTCTGTTTGTTACCAAACCTGAAGAAAAGCACTATGGAAAGGAAAGAGAAAGAGGCAGTCTATCTTGGCTGAGTCGGTTGGAATCATTAATGGTCAATTGGGACTCAGATAAAAAGAATTTCACTTTGTTTCTATGAAAATGAGATTAGGAAAGGGGAGAAACTCTGTCCATGACAATAATTCTTTCTTACTTTAAGAGCTGAGGGCTTTTCTAATGAGGAACACTAAGCCCATTTTTCATCACACAGAATCCAGCATTGCCACCTGCCTAGAGCCCACAGAGTAAAAATAACAAAAATGAATGCAGAAAGTTACCCCAAAATGGGCTTGTGCACAGATTAAAATGGGAAAATAGAAATGCATTTTCTTTTGCAAAGACATGGGTGCAGAATGGATTGCTATTGTTCTGAATGATTTCCAAAATCAAGTCTGACTAGAGTCCAAGAAAAATGTGTCTAAGACCAAGAAAAAAAATTACTCTCTCTGGGTAAAAAAATCAGTCTTAAATTCCCTTTGTCATAATTTCATGCTTTCCTCTGTTACCTTTTTCTTTAGTTAACAATGTGAAAACAAATTTATCGCAGATCTGAAAATTGTTTTTTTTGTGGGGCAGAAAAACACTTTGTGGTTTATATAAATGTAGTAATTCTCTAGATTACCGTTTCACAGTACACTGCACACCAAAGAAAGCAACCTGTGTCTTTCATGAAAAAAGCATGGGTGGGTGGAGGAGACTCAAACGGGGGATGTGGGGTGCCCTCGGCCCCAGAACGGAATCAGATAATGCTAGTGGCTTGGTATTAGTGTGTTTGCTTTGTCTAAGTCCTAGCATCTTCAATGGACCAGCCCTCTCTTCATTTGTCAGCCCAGCGCACCTTTTGTGCAAATAATTTCCCATTGGTATTACCCAGAGCTTGGAGTCGACAGCCGACTAGCCTCTTTGCTTGTACCATTATTTCCAGCAAGCTTGCTACATCTGCAATAAATCCTGGAGGATTTGTGGGTGGACTGAGGAAGGATGAGTGACAGAATAAGGTGATAAGGGCTGGATTCAGCTGAAACAAAAGCTTTTCCACGCTGGCCTGATGTGGCCCAGTCACAGCCCCTGAAGATTTGATTGAATCAAGTTTGCCAGCTGTCTCCTAGTGAAGTTCAAGCAAGTTAAAAATGCAGCTCACACGCATTTCTTTCATTCTCTATTAAGCTTGCCTATGAGTACTAGGGATGAAAATCTCTCTTTTCTTCACTTTTGATGTTGTCCTGGTGGCAGGGAATGCTGGATATTCAAGAAGATTCGTCAGCTTCACCAAGGAACTGTTCTGAGTGATAGACTCAGATGAAAAGGCAGGCTCTGGCTTTAAAGTCTCAGACCATTTTCAGGTGCAGGGGCAAGAAGTGTGGTGGTTTAAGTGGAATTTCTCAGCTTGTTCGCAGAGGGGCTATGATGAGCTCTTCAAAGTGGGGTCATTTTAAGCAAGATCCAATCCATGGCTGTGACTTTATATAAATTTTTCTCCTCTTGGGTGTTATCTTTTTTTCTTTTATCTAGAAAAGCTTAACCTGGAAGCAGTGTCTGTTTATCGGCAATGGCTATCATATCTGTGTGTGCATATTCCAACAAATGAGTGGAGGGAGGCGGTGTGGCTCCCGAACAGTCTGCGGCACCGGAGTCTGAACAATTGCTCAGATATTTTCCTGCGGCGCTCAGGGTTTCAGACTCCCTTGCTAGGACTCTATGGTCAGAATAGTCTGGGTTACATCTTGGTAACAAATTCCTCTAAAATTTCGGTGGTTTACAATGACAAAGGTTACTTTGTTGGCACGTTATGTGTCTGGTGCAGAGTGAATGTTTGTGTTCCTCCAAACCCACAGGTTGAGGCCCTAATCCACCATGTGATGGTATTTGGGGGTAATTAGGTGTAGAAGTCCTCAGGGTGGAACTCCAATGATGGAATTAGTGACCTTATATAAGGGGATGAAGACGCCGGTGCTCTCTCTCTCTTTGCTGTGTAAGGATACAACCAGAAGACAGCTATCTGTAAACCAGGAAGAAGAGAGCTCTTACCAGACACTGAGTATGCCAGCACCTTGATCTTGGACTTCCCGGACTGTAAAAAATACAGGTTTGTTGTTTAAGCCACCCAGTCTATGTTATTTACTATAGCAGCCTGAGCTGACTAAGACAGCGCTCGTCATGGTCAGCTGTGCTCTGTGCTGGGACCCAGGGGAGGGACCAGCCTCTGTCTGGGACATTGCGTGTCACAGAGCTAACTAAGGTTTACCTCAGTGGGGCAGGGAAAGGTAAACATTCCACAGGAAGGAAACCAGGCTGCTTGGAGGCACAGTCTACAATCTCTAGCAGCCCGAGGTTTCCCCGTGTGTATTATAAGGAGGTTAGATGTCCTTGGCTCCATTCAGCGGCACCGTGAGGCAGCAGTCCTGGCTGCTGCTGATGGAGACCCGATGGAGATACTCCTGTGCAGACAGAGCAAGCTCCAGGACCATCAGAACGCGGCCGATGAATGTGAAATTCCAGCTCGACTGGCTGGAAGGTGTATGTGTCACAGCTGAAAAATAGTTGTGGAAACGGGATAAAACCAAAGAACCTAGGAAAAACTTTTCAAACGTTACCCTGCATTTAAAATTAGAAATAAATTTGTTCTTTCCTCCAAAAGGAATAAAAGTCACTCTTTAATCTTTTTTTGTGTGTGTGTGAAACTTAACACTTACAGAAAAGATACCAAAAAGTGAACTTACCACTTAATGAATTCTCGTAGAGAATGTGTGCAACTACCACCCAGTTCTAAAAACAGAGCACGTGATCACGCTGTCTCCCCTGACAGCTGTAATTGAACAACAACAAAAATAAAAAATAAAAAAATAGAACATCGCCAGTGCTCAGAAGCCCCAAATATCCCTTCCCAGTAACAGCTCCATCACTTTTTCCTCAAAAATAACCAGTGAAAGCTGTCTTAATGATGTCTCAGAAGTTCCTAATTTTAAAGCAATAAAAATATATCAGTTTGTTTTCTTTGGTTAGTGCTGCTTTGTGTGTCTTGTGAACTACGTTGGCCTTAAGCTTGCATAAGTAGTTTAGATTCCAATACCTCGTGAAATATACTTACTCAGTTCTGTGTAAGTATCTTCTACTATTCTTTCCTCTAAAAAAGCATTTGGAGTACCTGGAAAGAGAAAAGTCTTTTTTTTTTTTTTCAAAAAAAATCTATCTACCTTTATTTTAACTTCAGGGTTTTTTGTTTGTTTGTTTTGCTTACTGAATCTACAAGGAAATGGTGCCAATTATTTAAACAGAAAAGAGAAATCAGCCTTCAAGGATGTATG
Source organism: Trachops cirrhosus (assembly GCA_028533065.1). Taxonomy (NCBI): domain Eukaryota; kingdom Metazoa; phylum Chordata; class Mammalia; order Chiroptera; family Phyllostomidae; genus Trachops; species Trachops cirrhosus. The sequence goes on from CM052539.1 coordinate 12,584,389, forward strand.
AATGCCATTAAAATGCAGCTAAGTTTTTAAACTTGAAATCTCTTTTCAGGAGACACAATCATTAGACTAGTTAGAAGGAAAAAAATTAACTCTTAGCAGAAGGCGGCACAGAAAATCTGTCAGATACAATCTGGGAAAATGAAAAGATCCAAAAGGGTTTAGATGAATTCATGGGCTGATGGTTTTATAATGGGATTATTTAAGGAAGTTGAGAGTTTTAAGGGCTATCCATAACCTTTTCACGGCTATGTCACTTAGGGCAGTGACTCTCAGCAGTTCCTTGGAGCCGTCTCATTGGACGTTAGGAAGGCCATTTGACCCTAACATATTCCGAACTGCTAATTCCCCTTTTTCCTATGCATCTTGCAGGGCCAAGAATGTAGGCACGAATTTCGGGTGGCGGAGGCTGGAGTTGTGCCTTCAGTGTTGGAGCGGGACTTCTACACCTGGCTGGTTTGGCCAGCTGCAGCGATTTCATCATCAAGGCAGTGGCTTCTAGGGGAGAGGTGAGCCGGTCCTGGGGCTGGGCTTTCTCCCCAGTTATGTCCTTTCTATCAATAACATGTTCCTGCTCTTCCGCCGCTGCCTCTTTGCTGTTCTCTTGCCTAAAAGGTTAAGTACTCATCTTCCCTAGGAATATGTCTCCATTTTCAGTAGACATAGGGTTATACTTATCTGTGCTTTAACCCAAGGTTGAGAGTCACTGAAATCAAGCAACGATACCCTGCCTTTTGTTACTATCTGTACCAGGGGGCGTGCGATTTTTCATGCTTTTACGTTTGGGAAGCTCAGTCTGTTGTAACTGCAGTTGTCTGGTGATTTCTCATCCATATGCCCTTTTCCCAGGAAGGGGGTCCATCTGAAAGTGAAACTTCCATTTTAGTTTCAGGAGATGACACGAGCTAAGCAGGGCTTTCAACTAATTAACCTGGAGAGGGAATTCTTTTAGAAGTAATTATGAGCAGTAACTGCCCAGGTCTCCACAAGTCTTGATAAAGTTAACCTACTCGGTTTCAATCGCAACTGAAAAATTAGGGTTTTCTTAGTAGCTTTTGCATGGACCCAATAAACGTCATTCATTTTCACTGTCTAGGTTCTGAACCAAACTGATAAAGAAGTTGAGAACTCGTCTTTATCTTGTTTCTTACTCTGTCTTTTGATCTGTTGTATTAATTTGGAGCCCTTTTTGGCAACTGACAGAAAACTCAACTCAACTCCCCCCTGGACCTGAAGGCGAGATTGATCCTACCCCAGATGCTTGGGTGCGAGGGATGGAATTCCGAAGGAAATTCAGGATATTCTTACCAGAAAGGGAGGAGTGGAAGCACCAAGCAGCATGCCAAGGATTTAACACCTCTCATGGTAGCAAGATGGTTGCCGTGGCTCCGAAGCTCACATTAAATCACCACCAAACTGAGTGGGGAAAGAAAGAAAGATTCTCTTTCCCCAAGACTCTGTGAAATATCTCTTTTTGTTTCCTTGCTAGATGTGTTTAGGTTAACTTATAAAAAGCAGGAATTATATATGCTATACAAACATTAATTTATAAAAATGAGAAATTCAAATAAGATCCAGTTGATTGTATCAATATTAACATTTGGTTAGGATATTATATTGTTTTTAAAATGTTACTATTGGGAAAAACTGGATGAAAGTTACAGGGTATCTCTGTGTATTATTTTCTACTAAACCTACACTTACCTCAACAAAAATTCCAGTTAAAAATATAGAAAGGGAGGGTGAGAGTAAAACCTTTACTAGTCTGTGTGCCAGTTAGGAAACCTTTATCATTCTTGGACCAATTCAGTGGAAACGCTGCTTGGCTTAAGCAACCCTTAACCAGTGAGAGAGAGAGAAGCATCCAAGATTAAATCCCAGGTGCCTACAATAGAAAACTTCTCGGGAGTGCACATTTTAATGCCCTTTCTCGCTGCTCTACTCATTTGTCTCACCTGTTTACTCACTGTCTTAGTTTCCTAGGGCTGCCATAAGAAAGTACTACAGACTGGGGAGCATAAACAACAGAAATGTATTTTCTTACGATTTTGGAGGGTGGAAGCCTGAGATTAAGGGGGTGGCAGGGTTGGAGTCACATGAGGTCTCTCCCCTTGGCTTACAGATGGCTGCCTTCTTGCTGTGCCATCATATGTAGCTTCCTCTGTACACACGTCTGTGTTTAATGTCTTCTTCTTACGAGGACACCCATTGTATTGGATTAAGGCTCTCACTTCTGACCTCACCTTACCTTAATTACCTCTTGAAAGGCCCGGTCTTTGCATACAGTCATATTCTGATGTACAAGAGGTCAAGACTTCAACATATAAATTTGGGGACATAATTCAGCCTATGAATTATGTTTTCTGTAATCACCTGCTCCCAAGTCTTTGACTTGGGACCTGCTTTCAGGGGAACCTAACCTAAGAGAAAAACAGTCCGTCTACCACAGGCTCTCTTCGGGTCTCATATCCGGATTGATCTGTCCCCACCCTCGTCCGCACCTCTCAGCATGGAGCCCTGTTCTCCAGCGCCCTTACCCCAAGTTTTGCTCTTTCGAAAGAGGATTTGACAACTGTATGCTGATTACAGCATGCTCATTTCAAATTCAACAACATAAGTAGGTTGAAGTTAAAAGGATGAAAATATACCATGCAAACATTAATTTATACAAAGCATTACTTTGTAAAAAGCAGGAAATAAGTATTATACTATGCAAATATTAATTTTTAAAAATAGGAAATGTGGATGAGAGTCAGTGTGTTGTATCCTATCAATATCCTGGTGAAGATACTATATTATTTTATCAAATGTTACTCTTGGGGATAACTGGATAAAAGTTACAGGGCATCTTTCTGGATTATTTGTTACAACTTCATCTGAACCAATTCCAATTTAAAAAAAGGAAGGAGGCAGTAAAACCCCTAGAAGTTCGTGTGCTGGTGACAAAACCCTCATTAGTAATTATTTCTGACCCCAACACCACTTTGAGCATCTCTACAGCACTCAGTGCTGTATAGCATGTGTAGAACTGAGTAGAATATGGTCCCTTGACCTAACCAATCTGGCCCTGCCCCCCACCATGCTATTTTCTTCAGAACGTACCTATTTCATATCTGTTTCTTTGCAGCTTTGCCTTAAAGTAGGATGGGTGGATCAGATAACTAATCCCTGCTCAGCTGGTAACTTCCAGATAACATTATGCCTTAACCTCATTTACAAGTCCCTTAAAGACCCATCGATGCAGGGGCCCTGGCTTGTTTTATTATGTAAGGACAGAAAATGGAAGTAAGAACAAGGCTACTAAAGACATATCACTTGGGTCCTCTCTACTTGCTGTATTGGTGATGAGCAAGCCTGGCTTTTGCTTTTTTAGCAGCCCAAAGAGGGAAAACAGATCAGCCATGTAATTCTCAGTGACCATGATAATTAAAACAAAATAATAATAGGAGAGGAACCTCCTATACTAATTATCTAACAGAAGTAACTACTGGAAGAGTGTTCTGGGCAATGCAATGAACACGCTCAACAGCATCTGATTGACATGGTGAGAAGATGAAAGGGGCATTTCCGAATGCCACAGTAGCATTTCTCTAAACGTGCCTTAGCTCTTGTATGCCCGCCTGTGGAGTGAGGGGTGGTAGGGGTACAAGATATAATAGTTTAGCTTCCTTGAGGGGTATTTGGGTGGATTCATTCATTGAATGCCTTTCAGTCAATCTCCATAAATGCTATTTCTTTGATCAGTTTTTGGTGAATAGTATGCAGCTGCAGAGTTTAGGCAGTGCTTGGCACAGAGCAGAGTTTTCTGGGTGAACGAAAAAGGCCGTGCGGTCACTGTCATTGTTCCTGGGGAACTCACCTGGCTGGGCCTCCAGGAGCACCCATGTCTGTCACTGGATCCCTTCTCTCCAGTGTACACAGGCCACTGATGTCTCATGCTGAAACGACTACAGCACATTTCCTGAGCTTCCACCACCTCTGTCTTTCTTGTTTGCAGCAAGTGATATTTGTCTATTCTAAGATTTATTTATTTTTATTGCTTAAACTGTTACAGTTGTTTCCATTTTTCTCCCCTTCCCCTCCCTCACCCAACCCTATCCTCACCTCACCCCAAGCCAATCCCCACAGTGTTGTCCGTGTCCATGGGTTGTGCACACATGTTTTTTTGATTAATCTCTTCATCTTTCATCCCATCCCCCACCTCCTGCCTTTCCAGCAGTTGTCAGTTTGTTCTATGTATATAAGCTTCTGTTACTATCTTGTTTATTAGTTTATTGTGTCCATCAGATTCCACATACTGGTGAGATCATGTGGTATCTTTCTTTCACGGACTGACTTAACTCACTTAACATAATTTTGTCCAGGTCCATCCATGCTGTTTCAAAATGTAAGTTTCATCTGTTTTACTGCTGCATCATATTCCATTGTGCACATGTACCACAGCTTTTTTATTCACTCATCCACTGATGTGTACTTAGGCTGTTTTCAAATCTTGGCTATTGTAAGTAGCAATAGGGATGCATAAACACAGGGATGCGTATATTTTTTGTAGTGGTGTTTCAGGATCACTGGGGTATATTTCTAGAAGTGGAATCACTGGGTCAAAAGGGAGTTCCATTTTTAATTTTTTACTTATACTTCATACTGTTTTCCACAGTGGCTGGATCAATCTGCATTCCCACCAATGGTGCGTGAGTGTTCCCTCTTCTCCACATGATTGCCAGCACTTGTTTTTGATTTATTGATAGTAGTCATTCTAAAATTCAGAAAGCCAGACCCATGCTCCCAAATTCCACTTATGGTATGCTGGTGCTTTTATGTTTCTTCTTATCTTTTTGATTTCATATCCACCATTAGGATATTGCCTGCTAATTTAATCTTAGGTTCATGGATTTTTTTTAATTGGTTAGGACAGGGAGTAAGAAGCAATTGGCCAATTTCTGTAAAATGCAGATTCCTGGGCTCTAATCATATGGAATCTGCGTCAGTACCATAGGAGGTGGGAGTCCCAAATCTGCATTTCAGGAAGCAAACTTACTTGTTTTACACAGAGGACCCTATGAAGCTATGCCTGGTGCTTTTTCTCCAATTCAAACCCTCCTCCAAATTTCATGTTAGTCAATGAAGTCAATTCCCTTTCAGCTTTTAACACTCTATGAGAAAACCATAGTTTAAGTCAGCATTTCTCAGCCTATGGTTCATTACTGGTCCCTCTAAGGAGCTTTTTAAGTTATTTTTTCCTACTTCCCTATTTTCTCTTCCCCACCCACCATGAAATTTTAATACCACAGATATACTAGAAATATTTTTGTGTACTGAGGCCCTTGAAGAGTCACAGACCATTGTAATATTTAAGTGTTTTTGCCCCCCTTCCTGCCAGGAATAAATTTTCACTCTCTTGGGGGAGATGTTGGCCACACTGGGGATACATGGTTTAAGCCAAAGACTTTTGGGAGCTCACTGATTTCTTGCCTGACGGCCCTCCACCCACTGTGCCAGTGGGCATCGAACTCAACACATTCCCTGTTCACTTCGCCTCCCTGCCACTGATCTACACCACAAATCTGGGAATTGTCCCAGCCTTGCCCTTCTGATCCTATGAACTTTTCCCAGCCATGCATTTTAAGGACATGAATCTTCCTCCACAAGCTTACTACCTAGTCCTTCATTCTGAATGTCATTATTTCTTCTCTGAATGGTTGCAGTAGTTCACTAACCAGTCTCTCATCTCCAGTCTTCACATGTTTTTACACAAAGATCTGATTCAGATTTGGCCCCTGCCCACCCCTGCTTTAACCTATGAGTGGTTCCCTGACTCCCTCAAGGTGAAGTGCAGATGCTCTCATGGTGGCTAGACCCTCCACAGTTTGCTTCCCTATCCTGTTTCTCCACATGCCCTCTTTTTCTGTCCTCACATTTTATGCTCCAGTTCTACTACACTGCCAGTCCTGCTGTGTATGCTTCTTTGCCTTTCCTTGTGGGGTTGGTTCCAGCTTCCCAGATCCTTTACTCATTCTTTGTTAACTGGCTTATTCCTCTGTGTCCTTTAAAACTCAGGCCAGTCTTCATAGCCTTGAAAAGCCATTCTTGACAGCCCCAAACCGTGCTAAAGGCTTCCCCCAGTGGTCCCAAACCACTCTGAGTTTCTTTTAGTACCACTGCTTTGAAATCATGTGCATCTCACATTAAAAACCAAAACTGTTGATGACAGCAACAACTTCTCTTTCTCCTATCTCTAGCAGCTATCGGAATGTTTGGCACACGACACATACTCAATAAAATGTTTGTTGAAGTAAGCTGAGCTACCCTTCCCAGGTCGGGGGTATTAATTAGTATTAAAATGGATTTTAAAAAGCAGGTGCCCAGGAAGGAAATAGAAAGAAAACACAGGCCTTGAGAAGCTACCAATGGGATAATTACTTCTAAATAATTCAGATTGCACCAGAGTTGTTCCTGAAAAATGCCAAAACAACTGGTCAGTTCATTGGGGAAGTCGGCCAGTTGGCATCACGGAGGCCAAAACATTCAACCAGTCATTTCACTAGGCTTGTAACATTTCAGCAGGTGTCCACACAGCCTGTGATGGAAGAAGTTACTGATCCTTCTTTGTTTATTTGTACTTTCTCCCCCTCCCCAACCTACGCTGGTGTTTTAACATCCATGTGAAAATCCAAACATTTTAAAACATTCATAGTCGAGAAAATCCTTAAACTGGCCAGAGAAAAATATGGTCCACATGGAAAATCCTACATGGAAAAAAAAAAAGCAAGTTTAACCAAGTTATTCTACAGCACGAGCCCCTTTCAGGTTTTGGACACGTGGCCTCTGGCTGAATGGACAGAAAGTCTGAATGTGTAAGAGCAGCTAAAAACAACAACCCAAACAAGACAGCCATTCTCACTCGCTCAGACCACCGCTCCGAGAAGCTCACTCTCCCGACGGGCTCTACATGCTAAATAACTCCTATTCTCAGTTCCCGGGGACTTGGTGGCCAGGGCCAGGTGAAAAGACAATAGACCCAAACAGCCCAATCAGGCTCCAAACTTCACTAACGAGGTGAATGTTTTCTAATCCTGGTCAGCATTGTCCGGCTCCAAGTGCCACTTACTAGAAATATGTCTTTCATGTAAAAGAAAAATTATTAAAAGAAGGTGGGGGTGGGCGGAAAAGGAGCCCTTTAATGGACCGTTTTATACTTTTGTTGTGTTGTGCGCTTTCTTGCAGGCGACTTTTTGGCAAATACTGCATCTTTAGCCAGGAGAAGTTGGCTGAGTACAAAAGGGCTTTTGAAGCGGTGAGTGTAAATTCAGACTCCCTTTCTTTCTTCCTTCCTTCCTTTCTTCACCCTCTCTCTTCTCCTGTGTCTGCAGACCGCTAAGCAGAAATAATAAGCACCATAGCTTGCAGGACACGTCCCATGAATTACTCAAACATCAAATGTAACTTTAGAATGGAGGCACGCTTTATTCTTTTTTGCAAAAGTTTCCCTATCCAGCCTTTATTTACATGTCATGGTGAGGCTAAGCGATGCACAGCCCATCAGAACACACACACACACACACACACACACACACACATGCACACACACAGAGGAGACCATTAAACAAATTAAAAGGGATGGGGATGACTAATACAGTACTCCTGGAATCCCCAATTTGATTAGTCTGAATTTAATACACAGAAGCAGCGCCGGAGAAAGAGGGGAGGCAAACTGATCTTTAATAACCTGTACAATTAAATTATGGTGATGAATTTAACTATTCTGTGCTTCTCAAAGGAGTCTTATTATCTGATGGCTTGTACAAGAAAGTCAGATTTTCAGAGTTTCTGAGTGTGCCCCTAGAAGTCTCCTGGTGGCTGTTCTGTGATTTAAAAGCTGTTTCTTTCCCTTTTTGGAAATGCTTGCTTTTCAAGTTTTGTCTCCCAAAATTATTCAGACGATTTCAACTCCTTGGTGGGGCTTAGCTTTCTTCAGCCCCTTGGAAAACGGGAGTCAGAAAGTATAATGCCAGGGTCAGGGGCTGGCTTTCCATTTTGCAGCTGGAGGTAGATGCTTTGGAAGGACTTTTGGTCAAAAAAGGCCCTACTCTGTTTTTGATTGTGGAGAGCATGTCGTTTCTTTGTGGAGGCCAATTTTACCTAAAGAATAGAGACATCTCAGCAGACTTCAGGGCACGTTGTACCTGAAGCTGACATTATACGACTTGATGTTTTTCTAGGGACCCAACGCCATACTCATATCCCTCCCCGAAGTCCTCATTCTACTGTGAAGCAATGTGCGAAAGCCCATCCAGAAGTTCTTTATAGCAGTGCGTCTTCCCTTTGCCTTTACTTAAAAGTTAGAGTTCAGACATTGCAGTGCCAATAGAAAGTTACTCTGTACAGCTCAGGATACATTCCTGCAAACTGTTGAATGATGAACTAACTATTTGAGAGCAAGGGGTGAGGCTGGGGTGGAGTCTTATACCTACCTACCCCTGGCCTGAAGTGTCGCTGTGGCCACTGGACCTCAGCTGCTCTTAGAGAGTAGGCCTCCCTGTTTCTACCCCAAGGGTAGGGGCTGAATAGTCATCACTGAGAGTGGCATCGTTTTCCTAAGGAAATAGTGGCAGTTTCTTATTGGCATCTAAGTCCTAAAATAGTTGCACGTACTATTCCCATGTGGTTACCAGACTAGACTATTTTGATCTAATGCATCCTGGGGGCTAAGAGGGCAGATTCTGGGGCAAGACAGCCTGGCTTCAAGTCCTAGTTCTGCATTACCAGCTTCAACATCTTGAGCATGTTATACACTTCTCTGTGCCTCAGTTTCTTCATTGCAAAATGATGATGATAATGATACCACAAAAAGTTGTTCCAAGAGTTAAATGATACATGGAAAGCCATAGATTGGGGTCAGATATGTAAGCTGTGGCCTCATTAATTGTCGAGCATTTCCTGTGTGCCAGGAGCTCTGCTAAACCTCTCCGTGCACTGTTATCTCGTGGATGCAACAGACCTAAAGTGAAGTTGTTTTCTGCATTTTACAAATGAGAAACTGAGGCTTAGAGACACTTAGCAACTTACCCTAGGTCACAAGTAAATCACAGAGCTAAGGTTATGAATGTGGGTATTCTAACTCTAAAACATGTGGCACCAACCAACTTTTATACAATGTATATTTGAAAATATTTACTGGGTCCCCGAGAGTGTATCATCCAGGAGGGGAGAAAACAACGAAACTATCAGCCCGTGTGACCAAGAGGTAGCACTAAGTGAATGAGGTGGGGGGAAATATAGGATGACAGGAGGGAGTGGAGAAAGGGAAGTGCCACCGTGGTTGGTGAAGCTACAGGATGTGAAGTATTGGCATGTGGAATGGTGGTGAGTTAAGTGGTCTCAATAGAGGATCCATGTCCAGTATGCTGATCTAAGGTGGTCAAAGTTTCATGATGGGAAAATGAGCTAACTGTAGCTATCTGGCTGCTTTATCCTGCCTGGAGTCTCAATACGTATTTATTAACCAGCTGATTTAATCATTCACTTGGCTTGGGTCATGGTGCCCGGTCACCTTGCCAGAGATCAGCATTGAAAAGGTGTTTCAGGGCAGAGTCAACTGATAAGCATGGCCTCTCCCTGATAAGGTATTACAGGCAGAGTCAACTGATAAACATGGTCATACATGGTCATACATGGCCTCTCTCTGAAAACGTATTCCAGGACAGAGTCAACTGATGAATTTCCTTTTCATTGGATACATAAAACAACTATCAATAAAAATGATGCATATGTCATATTGGTTCATTCAGAGTAAAATTGAAGGTTCTGTGAACTCTTGAGGTCACTTGGTGAGATTTTACAACACTTTCTCATAACTAGTCATTGAATTTATTAATATCCTTGTAAATGGATAGAAGATACTTTGAAAATAAATTAAGTCTACTTACTTGCACTAAGATGAAAAAAGAATCATATTTTGACATACTTTGTTTATCAATTGGTGCTCACATTTATTAAAGCATTTGAACATTGTTCTTAAGTAAGAAGCAGGTTTGAGAGGGGATGTTGACTGGTGGTTGGAATCAGTCTTGGAAACAGACTTTCTGAGGTTGAATCCTGTCTCTGTCACCTACTAGCTATGTGATCTTGGGCAAATACTTAATCCCTCTGCCACCCTTCCTCATCTGGAAAGTGGGGGTGTTGATGCTGCTTCCTACCTCATGAGTTGCTTGTAGAATTATGTTATTACTGCTGTAAAATACATAGACTAGGGTTTGTCACATGGTACTCAAGTTAACCTTGAGCCTTGTTCCTTAAGGCACAGTTTGACCTACACTGGCTGGTCTTTTCATTCTAACTTCTGATCAGTATTTCTGAAATGCCATTGTCAAAAATGTAGTCTGTTTTGATTCTGGATCTAAGTATAGGCTCTGTCATTGCCTGTGTGAACTTTGGCAACGTACTTAAATTATGAGTTTCTACATCTATGAAATGGGAATAATAATAGTTACCTTATAGAACTGTTAGGGTAATGAAATTAGATAATGTAAATGAAGCACTAAACACAATAAATAAAACCCAGTAAACGCTCAACAATTGATGAGTGTAGTTTTTTTTTTTCAAGGAGGCATTTCTAGGTTTTTTTTAAAAAAGATTTTATTTATTTATTTTTTAGAGAGGGGAAGGGAGGGAGAAGGAGAGAGAGAAACATCAATGTGTGGTTGCCTCTCATGTGGTTCCCACTGGGGACCTGGCCCACAACCCAGGCATGTGCCTTGACTGGGAATCGAACCTGCGATGCTTTGGTTCACAGCCCGCGCTCAATCTACTGAGCTACGCCAGCCAGGCTAGGGTTTTTTTTTTTTTTTAAGATTTATTTCTCCACAGTGGTAAGTGCCACAAAAGCAGAGGTTTCCTCAGGTGGCTTTAAGCTCCCCAATCAGTAAGTGGGCAAGAAAATGATGATGGTAAGACTGCATGAGCTCTTGATACTCCTTGCAGGATTAGGAGTTAAAGCTTGTATCAGTCACTACATTATTAGAAGCTGATTGTTGCCCCTTGCTCCAAGGACATTACTTTTGTTGATTCTTTTTTCTTATTTCTATTACTATCTTTGTTTTTCCTGCAACCACAGAGCGGAACATCCTTGAAGACGGGAGACTTACCTTATTTATAAATTTCAGTAGCCTCCTTCCCGCCTTAAATTTAGGCAATTAACAAAGGAATGAATGAGTGATGTACATTTTCAGAAATAGGCTAGACTCGATCTTCAGCTCTGGGCTCCTCATTCTGCCCTGCCTTGAGCCCTACATTGTGATAAGTCATTCTGCTCATCCACACGAGCACTTTCCTCATGTCATGGTCCTGCAGAGCTCAACACAAAGGCACCAGCCTTTCACATTTCTTTTCTGAGTTTTCTCCACCAATTTAACCATTCAGTGTACCTTACACTGGGCTTCCTCTGTCATCCCTGCCCCACCAGCTAACTCAAGGCAGCCAGGTACATGACCCAATCCCGTATACTATCTGCAAAGAAATAAAAAGCAGGTTTTCCGAATCAGGGGCTGGGCTACATTTGCCATGCCACTCAGAATGCTTCCCTATACATACATGTGAACATGGAAATAGCTTAAAACATGGAGATTATTTAGAATTCAATTGTACGAGAGAGTTGTTTATGAGAAGGTACATGTTCTCTCTCACACTTGTATGCACTGAGCCCTCAAGGAGCTTTGTTAACTAAATACTTCTTTTTGTTTTTAGCTCATTTTTCTTTTACATGATGACAAAGTTAAATTTATTTCAAGGATGCATTCAATATTAAAAAGGTTGTGAACATAATTCATTACCATTAAGAAAAAAAGGGAGGAAATAATATTTTATAACCTCAACCCCAGAGATGAATAAAATAAGAGGATTAATTCTACATATACAAGCATGTTTATAACAGTGATAGTTATAATAGAACAAAAATATACACCAAATCTAAAATAATTAGTGAAATATCAATATAATGACATCTGGAAAATAAACAAACTACTATTAAATTCAGTAGCAAAGATGAATATTGAAAACATACTTTTGAATTAAGATGGAGTGGGTAGAAAAATGTGTACTTGTGTTGCTAGTACTTCTCGGGATCTTTGCTAGTAATATTCTACCATTTGACCTAGGTTGTGATTACTTAAGTATGTTCCCAATATGGTATTTCATAGAGCTTTATCTTTACCCTCTTAATCATGCATGCTATAATTCAATTAAAAGTTTTGTAAATATTTGGAAGACAGAATATCACATATTCATGATATAGAAAGATATTGATAGATATTATGTAGGTGTGTTTTAATATGTTACCATCATCTTGAAGAGGATTATAACAATATTTACTTGCTTGGTAGCTAAACAAATAAATTGATTAGATAAAGATCTACCAACTTTTTAAATTAAAGAGTTAGATAGTAAGTCTTTTTGGCCCCTTGGGCCTTAGAGTTTTTGTTACAACTACTTAACTCTGCTGTGAAAGCAGCCATAGGTTATGTGTAAAGAAATGTGTGACTCAGTTGCAGTTAAACTTTACTTACAAAGTGGGGGGGGGCAGACAACATTTGGCCCTAATGCCCTAGTTTTCAGTCCCTGATTAGATGATTAAACAGATGTGTTTTTAGCTTATTTTTTTTAAACCTCCACTTATAACATGTTTTTTCACTTACTGTTGGCTTGTCCATGACTAAAATTTCCTCAAGAATACATTTAATTTATTATTTTATGCTCTTCAGTGCTTAAGCCCAGAGATGACACTTACTAAACAAGTATGGAAATGAAATTTCAAAATCTCATCCAGTGGGTAGAAAAAATGCAACAGGAGATTTTGGGCAATAGTGGGTAAGGGGCAGCATAATTCTTCCAAAGGAATTCATTGGATGGAAGCAGGAACCCAGCCAGTGGCTAGGGTCTCAGACTGGGGAAGCTGCACGAGCTAGAAATTTATCAGGGCATTGGTGGGTTCAAGATAGGACTCAGCGTCCAGAGATGACTAGTGTACAAATCAGAGACTGTAGGCTTCTGGTCTAAGCTATCGTAGAGGGGACTAATGAGAGAAGCCTTGATTTGGGGGAACACAAAATTTTCCAGTTATTCTCCAGGCAGTATATGCATGTCTTACTGATGAAGATAAAGCTTCTAATTTCTTACCAGATGTGATTCTCTTTGGAAAGGGGCCTTGGTGATGCTGACCTGAGCCCAGAGGTCTGTGGGGTCTGGAAATAGGCCGAGTTGGAGTAGGTCAGGACATACACCTGGGAGGATTTGCATGTGGAAATGACCATGATTGCACCACCAATACTACTGGGGCAGAGTGACCTGCCAAACCAGAGGTGTAACGTGATACCCAGGCGATGCATTTCATACAGGGAACAAAAGAGACAAACCTATTTTAGAACTAGAAATATCAAAACGTTGCTGAGGAAGAGGTTTTTAAAGAGTCAGAAAGACAAAGTAATAGTAATAATGGCCAATTTCCTGAGCCATTAATAAGCATAAACCTATGTCCTGAGCTCTTCATCTAAAAAGCAATTGAAAGAAACAAATCAACATATGAAACTTTGCCCCAAGAAATTAATGAGCATGTTGAGAAGGGAAAATTTACCCATCACCAACATAAAACTAAATCAAATGGATATAAGAGATAGACTGAAGACAGCTTGAAAAGAAAGAAATGGATAAATATAAAATGAAATCTCTCCATTCATCTCAGGTGAGAATTTTAAAAAAGGAAGAAGTCTCTATTGCCTTTGAATTGAAGGGTTTAGTAAATAAGACTGAAGAGCTGAAAGAGCATGACCTTGGGGAACAGATAGACTTGGATCAGGTCCTGACTTCATTTATTAGGGAACCATACTTATTTTAAATTCATAAAGAGGGGGTACTAATACCTATTTCATTGGGTTTTGTGAGCCAGGTAGAATGAGATAAAATACCCAAAATGTTTATTAGAGTGTCTGATTCTTGAAGCTAAGAACATCTCTTTTATTTAATACCAATAATAGCTAATATCTTTTGACAGGAATGTTACTAAGTTCTCCCTCTATACTATAAAATATTCAGAATAATCAACTTGTAAAACCCATCTTAATTTTTTCACTGTACAGATAAGGAAACTGAGACACAGAGGCATTTAGATTTCTAGTGCAAGGACACAGAGTCAACTTCTTCTGAGGCTAGGGTTCAACCCTAGGAAGGCTGGCTGCAGGGCCCTTGTTCCTGACCACAGTGCTGTGTGACTTCTTCAGAGAATGTGCTCCTTATGGGCAGTGATCTGATGGCCTTAGCGCTGCTAAGTCCCTAGCCGTTACCAATCTATGTGGTTTTTTTATTGTTGTTCAGGTACAGTTGTCTCCATTCTCCCCCCACTACTCTCCCCCCACCTCTAACCCTCAATCCTACCCACCTTTGCCTTTGTCCATGGGTCCTTTATACATGTTCCTTGACAGACCTTCCCTTTTCTCCCCTGTTATCCTCCTCCCTCTGGTTACTGTCAGTTTGTTCTTTATTTCTATGTGGTTTTTTTAAAGATAGCTTTTGTTCATGAAAGACAGGAAGGAAATAGTTCATTCATTGGCTACATTATATGAGTGTGAGGCTCTATCTACTGTTTGTTTCTGTATGTCTCTTTCAGACCTTTTAGACCTATTGTTACCCTTGACATATACTTGCAACCCTCTCCCTCACCTCACAGGTATATTCCACATGAAGAAAATGCATTGGATTATATGCATGGGGTGGTAAACCTTACTGGCTTTGTCTCAAGACACTTGTTCTAAGTTTCATGGGTCCCATTACCCCAAACTACCTTAACTCTGAGCCTATGTCATCTTAATACCTTGCTATTCCACATTTGGGAGTACGTTCATAGATTCATGTTACCTGCCAATTTATTTAGTCTGTCCTACTAAGCCAATAATTCAATTCCATGTAACTCAATGTAAGTCTATTCCTATGCAGGGAGCTGTATGGAGTAAATGAATGGTTACCTCTCTCCAAGAGCTTAGAATCTGGATGGGGAAAAAAAGGCTTACAAAAATGACACCAAAAATTATGCAAGCATGAAAATATGAGTACAGATGATCCCCAACTTTTGATGGTTCAACTTAATGATTTTTCAACTTAATGACAGTATGAAAGCAATGTGCATTCAACAGAAACTGCACATTGAATTTTGACCTTTTCCCAGGCTGGCTATGTGCAGTGTGATGCTCTGTCATGGTGCCGGACAGCGGCAGTGGCCCCAGCTCCCAGCCTGCCAAGAGGGTGGAAAATGGATATTCTACAGTGTATTGTGCTGCCAGTGTTTGGGGATACTGTGTCTTGTGTTTTCTCATCCCATCATGTCTACAAAACGCCCCTCTTTGTATCTTGCTTTTGGTGAGAAGAAGAGCAAGGCAATGAGACTTGAGACGAAACTCCAGATAATTGCCCAACTATAAGCTAACACAAGTGTTCCCAGCACCCTGAAAGGTAGGCTAGGCTAAGCTATGCTGTTTGGTAGGTGTATTAAATGCATTTTTGACTCATAATACATGAACTTACAGTGGGTTTATTGGGACATAACCCATTTATATATGAAAGCATCTATATAGGGAAGATATCAATATGATATGTAAATTTTTTAAAGACAATGTCTACTTATACCACTCTGGACCTATACAGGAGTTATGCAAGCAGTGTCTTACCCTTCTGTGGAAGGCAAAGGAATGCACTTCATTCATTTATTTATTCGTTCATCCAGTATCTGTTTGCTCAGCACTTACCATATTTGAGACACTGCGCCAGGTGCAGGAAATTCACATATGATCTTGTTGTAGGACTTGCATTCAAGAAGCTGCTTCCCAGAGGAAAAAGAGTCATGTATAAATGGACCGTTTCCATGAAATGGGAGGTAAAGTTCTAAGGTATATACAAACAGCCATGGTGGTAGAGCAAGAAGTGACTACTCAGTGTTCTCAAGACTCCAGGCTGGCTGTGTGGGATCATATGGAGATAGAAATAGTATTGTCAATGTCTGTGGTAGCATGCAGTCTAAGTGGACATTTGTTTTGCTTATGGTCAGAGCTAAACATTAGTGCTCATTGTCTGGACTGCTTTTGAGAAGAGAAGTAATGTTCTAGATATCTTTGCTTTTCTTTATAGATATTAGCACAGAGACTATACCACGGGGATTACCATCAACACTCTTCATCATGGCTACATGACATGGTGGAAGGTACATGGACTTCGGTGTCCAGTAAATCTAGCTGGGACCCCTCAACTTTGTGACTTACAAGCAGTGATGTCTGAGACAAGCCAACTTCTCTGAGTCTCTTTCCCCCTCTGTAAAATGGGAAGAAGAGTCATAACAGCTGTATAAAGTGTTTTTTTGAGGATTGTCATATTTAATTTTCTCCATGATTCTAAGGAATGGGCGCTTTTGCTGTCCTAATTTTATGAATGAGAAAACTGAGGTTCAGGGAGCTTAAGTAACCTGCCCCAAATCACATAGTTAATCCTTGGGCGCTACAGTTTATAGCTGACTTCTCACATCTACAGTCTGAAAAATAATTTCATGAAACACCTAGCTCAGTGCCAGAAACATAGCAGGGGCTCTCTGCTAGTGGTGTCTCATTAATTGCTGATGGAGGGTCAAATGCAGGTTGGCAAAGCTGTGGACGAAACAAAAGACAATATCTAGATGGAATTTCTCTGGCTCCCCCTTGCCGAGCCTACTGCCACGTATCCCTGTGCTCAGAAGAAAGGGCAGCCCCGGAGCCACGATTCAGCAGCCCCGGTGTTCAGGGGGTAACAAAGCCAACATGGAGCAGAGCCGTTCCTGCAGCTTGAAGTCTAACTCCCACCCCAGAAACTTGGACTGCCTGATTCCTTCTCCTCGTCTCACATCACACCTCAATCTGCCCCTGATTGGCCTTTCGATGAAGCATCCTTTCTCTGAAGCAGGATCAATTTAGCCAATTTGTCTGATTTAGATGCTGCCGAGATCAGTTCCTTGAAGCCCAGGATTGGCCATGAACAAACCTCTTTATGTGAATTTATATTTAATGAAATGGTTTCTGGGTCGATTAGTAAAATTCTCCCCCTGGTTTCCAGACACAGGTGTGAGCAAAAGTGAATCTGAGTTTGAACAAGTGGTGTTAAATGGTGCCATCAGGCAAAAACAGAAAAAAAAGTGGCTACTAGGGAAGAGAAGAAATTTTTTCCCCTTCCATAGAAATGGATTGCAAATATAATTTACTGTTTGTACCTGGTGAAAGGGCATCTCTCCCCATGAATCCACGGGATGCTGAGATGTGCACCATTTCTGTCCAGAAGGCCATGTTTCCAAATTAACTTGTTCGGATGCTGAGCAGAGAAGCAGCATGCTGCTAAGAAGAACAATTACTTCCCCTGGGTTGCCTACATGCTGGTTCGTTCAACTCTCTTCTTGTTCCAAATCTTGGCTGGCTCTGGAGTGGTGGTTCAATACTATGGGGACTTGGAGTGTTTATTTCAGCCAAACTGGAGAAACAAAATATGAGAGCCTGGTGAGAACCTCCTAACATGCCAACTTTGTGCAACTTGTCTTTAGGATCACTCAGGCAGACGCTGTCTGCGTACGTGTGTACACACACAGAGGCACATCCATTTGAACATCAGTGTAGCCTCAGAGTTGCAACTAAAGGTGTCTTTGAGTGAATGAAAGGCCATTTTAGCTGTACTTACAGCTCGCCCCTGGCCAGCCTTGCAAAGCAGGCCCTGCAGGAGGTTTGGACTTGGGTGTTCCTTGCCTGGCGTGGTCTGGTGGGGCAGCAGCCTGCCTTGGTAGATACCGAGCTCAGGATACAGGCTGCCCAGGACCCTGGGTGGTGGTGTGGCCCCTGCCCACCTGCTCACACTGTTGCGTTCACTGCTCATGTTGCAAAAGGTGCCGCCTCTTTACCGAGTACCTTCGATGCCAATTCGCTGTGGGGGAAACAGGACAAAGACACATGCTGGATCTGCACATTTGAGAATGAGGATAATCAATCTTACTCCGTGTATAGAACGAAGCCAATGTGAGGAAAGAGTAATAAACCCTACCAGCTGCTCGGGGGCATTGGGAGGCAACGGGGAAGGGGGGCTGGCGGGGTGGAGGGGTTTTTTTTCTTCCCTGAACCTGTGGGAACAGATTCTAGAGTAGATTATCACAAAAGACAGTGAAAGGAGAAAAGATATTAATGTAGAATGAAGTCAAATGATCAATTTTGAATGAAGATAACTTTCTTCTGAAAACCAAAATCAAGCTATTTGTTCTTAATAAGTACATGAAGTTTTTCACAAAGGAACAGGCCATCCATGTGCACAGGACCCCTGTAACTGTCCCTGAGTCTGCAAGACCTCATTCATGCAGCCAGGCAATGTCACTTTGCAAAATGAGAACTGAACTGTGTCAATACTAGCAAGAGAGCATTTAAATTTTTTTTCTGAGAATTTCTGAAAATGGAATGGTGGCTGTTTCCAGTAGCATTGTTTATTGTTGCTTTTGACATCTTCCTCCATTTCCAACTTGTTTTCCTAAGAATTCAAGTTCCAGGATATTGACCAAGGGACTGTGATAAAAATATATGGCAGAATACTATGTGATATCAAGTCCAGTAAGTTTCTTTACTGCAGGATCTTTTTCAGCCCTTATATGTATGCACCTGAGAATGTCCAAGAGACAGAGGTGGTAGCAGTGTTTTAAAAATGTATTTAGTCACAGAAGCCTTTTCTTGATGAGGACCTCACAGAGCCAGTGTGGGGCAGAACCGGCCTTGGAACATGTTAGTGTCAGGGCTGCTTCCTCCAGAAGTACTTTCAAAGGACACATCCCCAAGTCAATCTGTACAGTGCTTAAATATTTGGAGATCATAAGATCCCTCTTTCAGTTTGGGATGCAGGATAAGAGATGGAGACATTCTACGAGACTTGGGGGAAACTTCAAAAGAATCCCCATGAGTTAGAATCCTTGCAGGGATAAGCGTGGGAAGCCCACCCCACCTTGGAAGGAGATGGTGTTCATTACACACTTTGAGTCTGAGGTCTAGAGAAGTGGGACAAATAAAGACTGAGCACTCAGGTGGGCCAGATGCTGTGCTCAACATTTCACCCAGGTTATGAAGCGTAGTCGTCCCAACAGCTCAGTGAGGGTTGTCACTAGCACATTACCACTGAGGAAACTAAAGTCAAGCAAATTGCTCCACGTTTTAATTGTTTAATGAGTGGTGGAGCCAGGATTCAAACCCCGATACGGTGTCCAGAACAAAATGAGGCAATCTGACTTTTAGCCACTCCGGCTATATTGACATACCTGGATAGCCTCATCCAAGTCACAGTTTACTTGAATCCTAGCACTTTATTTTTCCAAGGAGGTGGAAGTCCTCTGGGATATTAAGGCTAGCTTGGCAGGAGTCGAACTGCTATTGTGAGGATATGGGCTGGTGACCAGTAAGGGCTTGGGGATCATGACTGTGTCCTGGCTGCCCAGCATTTCTTAGTACAAATGAAACAGTGATGAATAAGGAGAATTTCAGAGTGAAAGTAGAATACAATTTTATAAAGTTATAATTTCTAAATTTTCTTGCCCTTCAGCATGTAGAAATGACCTATTTTACTTAGAGTGCAATGTTGAAGCAGAAAAGTGCCCTCAGAAGCACACAGTGCGGTGGGCTTTTACAAACAGAACTCACTTGTGTAGTCAACACTCACAATGAGAAAGAACATTTGGCAGCCCGGAAGCCCTGCCCCAATTCCCGTCCCTTTCCAGTTACTGCTGCCCCAACTGTGCCCTCCACCCTGACTCACCACATTGTAGAATAGTCTGTCCTGTTTTTATACCTACATAAATGGACTCACACACATCGGCTACATTTCTGTGGCTGGATTGAACAAGTTGTATTCTTTAATGTTCAAAGAAACCGTGGACTGGCCATTGAAATATTCAAACTGATATGGAAACAATGATTTTTTTTCAGATTCGACCTGCCTAAAGGCCATAAGCCCTAGTCTATGAACAACCTAGGTGCCCACCAGTAAATGAGTGGATCAAAAAAATATGGTACATTTACACAATGGAATACTACACAGCAGAAAGGGAGGAACTCCTATCCTACACTTCACAACAGTATGGACGGATCTGGAGAGCATTATGCTAAGTGAAAAAAGCCAGTCAGAGAAAGACAAATACCATATGATCTCACCTAGCAGTGGAACCTAATCAACAAAACAAACAAGCGAGCAAAATAGAACCAGAGACATTGAAATAAAGAACAAACTGGCAGTGACCAGAGGCGCGGGGAGGGGAAGGGTCATTAAGGAACATGTATAAAGGACCCATGGGCAAAGCCAAAGGTGGTTAGGGTCAAAGGTGGGAGGTGGGGATGGGTGGGGCAGGGGGGAGTGGTGGGGGAAAAATGGAGACAACTGTACTTGAACAACAATAAAATAAAATAAGTTAAAATAAAATAAAATAAAACAAAATAAACTTAAAAAAACCCAAATAGGTAATATGAATTACAATGATCATAGCACTCAATATAATTATTGCTATTATACACATTAATGGTTAATATATTATTAATGAGTGTTAATAATAAATTAGAAAATATCTATTTTATACTAATGAAAAAGAAATCACCAGATGTAGAAGACTGCAAAGGGCGGGTTTCTTCAAAACAGACATCTATATAATCGTGACCAACTCATGAATAGCCAGAAATAATCTGCCTGAGCAACCTGAGCTTTCTCCTGGGCTCCCTGGGAGGCGGAGGGGCTACCAAATGAGCAGCAGCAGCTCCACCGTGCCCCCACTGTGTCGCTGCCAAGCCCACCGTCCCCGTCCCGGTTCACAAAATCAGCTCACAATTTCTCTTTAATTGCAAGTGATTCTGAACAACCTTTGATATTAGTGCCTGTGTGATTCCTCTAGAAGGTATAGTTGAAGGTCTAAATCAACATTTGTAGCTAGGCTTTCCTGGAGCTTGAGGTCCCATGGCAATTGGACATACCTGCCACCGACCCCCAGTCCTGCCCACTCAAATGTGGTTCCCTATGCAGCAGTAGTGTTTGACCACAGGACTGGAGGAAGGAGACACTTCTGGCAAAAAAAAATTTATATATATATATATATATATATATATATATATGAAATTTAAGAGGTTACTGTTCAAGCATGATTTTAAAGAACCTGAACTAATCAGGACAAAGCAGAGACTGTATTCAAATTGCTAATTCTAGGCAAATTTTTGTAGTAGAATAGAGGGCTTATATTATGCTGATTGGGGGTTGGGGAGAGTGAGAGAAAGAGAGAGTGAGAGACAGAGAGAGACAGATGAAAGTTTTCAGCTTTGGGAACCAGTTCACTGGCAGAACAGAGGCCAAAGCATTTTTGCAAAGTGGGGGTGGTGTGGGAATGGTGAACTACCTCCACCCCCACCCCCACCCCCATCCCCACAATCTAGCCCCCTTTGGCCTTGTCCATGGGTCCTTTATACATGTTCCTTGATGACCCTTCCTCTTCTTTCCCCCCATTATCCCCCTCTCCCCTTCCCTCTGGTTACTGTAATTTTGTTCTTTAAAACTTTCCAATTTGATAAGTAGAAATGATATTTCTTAACTTAATTTGAATTTCTCTGATGACTAATTAGGCTGAAACATGTTTTCATGTATTTGCATTCCTGCAGATACTTTTGCATAGAATTTAACACTAGGGGGTCCTGTCACCCAGTGTGAATGAGCTGCCTCCTTCTGCTGTAACCACCCGTCTAGGTTGATTATGATGCTTTTGATACCTGGACTGCCTGCGAGGGGTTGGGGTTTTTTGTTGTTGTTGTTGTTGTTGCTTGTTTTTAAATTGTCTTTTTATTGAGTAAATTATTTCTTGAGGAAAAATGCACATATAATTATATAGCTTGATGAGTTTCCACAAACAAAACCCAGTTGAATAACCAGCACCTAGATTAAGCAATAGAACATTACCAGCACTCAGAAACCCCTCACCCAGCTTCACACCCCAGTCCAGTCCCTTACCCCAAGGATAGCCACTATCTTCATATCTGTCAGCAGCAGTTTTGCCTATTTTGTACTTTTTATATAAATAGAGTCATATAGCATGACCTTGTATGTCTGGCTTTTCTTTTAAAAATTATTTTTCTGAGATTCATCCACATTCTTTTATGTCCTTGTAGACTATTCACTCTCACCGCTGTGTAGTGTTCTGTTGTGTGATCACAACACTATTTACTTACTACTGCGATGGAGATTGAGGCATTTTCTGGTTGTTTGTTGTTATGAATAGTGATGCTATGGAATATTCTAGTACTTGTGTTCAGCGGACACGTTTTAATTTCCATTAGGCGTACATCTAGGAGTGGAAATGCGGGATCATGGACTATGCACATTATCAGGTGTTATGAATACTTCCAAGCAGTTTTCCAAAATGGTTGTACCAATTTACACTCGTTATTAGTACATGAAAATTTCAGTTATTCCATATGTTTGCCAATAATTGGTCTTTCTGATGCTTTTATTTTAATCATTCTACTGGAGGTGTGATAGTTTTAATTTGAATTTCCCTGGTGACAAATGAATTCAAACATCTTTTCATAAATTTATTGGCCATTCAAATATCCACTTTTATGAAGTACTTGTTCAAGTTTTCTTTAATTATTTTTCTATTTGGAAGTTTTCTTTTTTCTAAATGATTTGTTGATGTTTTTTATGTTTTTAGGATATGAGTTCATTTTTGGATATGAGTTCTTTTATGGAAGACATTGAAAATATCCTCCACTCTGTAGGTTTTTAAAAAACTGTTTGTAGATTTGAGAAACACAGAATTTTAACTATAGTATAGTTTAATTTAACAAATATTTTTCTTTTATGTCCTATGCCTTATATTTCATATTTTTTTAAAAAAATTGCTACACCTGACTCAGGAAGATATTTTCCTGCAACTTTTCCCTAAAGGTTATTGTTTCATTATTCATAATTAATTCTGCATTTGATCTGCAATTAAATTTTGTATACAATGTCAGATAGGAATTAAGATGCATTTTTTTGTAGAGTGGTAGTCAATGAACACCATACTATTTATTGAAAAAAATTGTTCTTTTCTTACTTAGCTGAGATGCCACAATAACCTTTTCTTGGCTGTCCTGGGACCATTGCACCTCCATATGAATTTTAAAACAACTTGTTTTGTTGTTTCCTGGCTTTATGGAAGTGTGAGTAACAAAGAAAAACTACCGATATATGTATTTAGGGAATACCGCCTGATGAGTTAATATGTGTATGCACTGGGAAGTGGTCATCACAATCACTTCCATCATCACCTCACATAGTTATCAGTTGTTTGGTGTGTGCTTCAGAACACTTAAGATTTACTCTCTTAGCAAGTTTTTAGTATACAATTCAGTACAAACTACAGTCACCATGCTGTACATTAGGGCTCCAGAATGTATTCATCTTATAACTGAACTTTTGTACTCTTTGACCAACGTTGCTCCCTTCACCCCCACCCCCAGCTCCTGGCAACCACTGCTGTGCCCTCTGCTTCTATGAGCTCAGTTTCTTTAGACTCTACATATAAGTGAGATCTTACAGTATTTGGTTTTCTGCGTCTGGTTTATTTCATTTAACATAATGTCCTCTGGGTTGCAAATGGCAATGCAGCCTTCTTCTTCCTGTTATATGTGTGTGTATACATTTTCTGTAATTATTTGTCTGTGTGTTGAAACTTAGATTGTTTCTAAGTCTTGGCTATTCTGAATACTGCTGCAGTAAGCATAGGATACTTCAGTATCTTTGAGATATTGATTGTATTTCCCTTGGAGATGTACCCAGAAGTGGGATTCCTGGATCATATGGTAGTTCTGTTTTTAGTTTCTTGAGTGGCCTTCAGACTATTTTCCATAATAGCTCTAATGTTTTTCATAATACTAATTTAAATTCCCATGAACAGTGCACAAGGGCTCCATTTTCTCCATATTTGCCAACACTTGTTATTTCTTATCTTCTTGATAATAGCCATTCTAACGGATGTCAGGTGATATCTCATCTGGTTTTGATTTCCATTTCCAAGATGATTACTGATCATTAAATGGCTTTTCATTTACCTGTTGGTCTTCTTTGGAAAAATGTATATTCAGGTTCTTTGCCCATTTTTTAATTGGGTTACTTATCTATGTATTTTTTGCTATTGATTTATATGACTTCCCTACATATTTTCAATATTAACCCTTCATTGGATATATGTTTACAATTATTTTCTGTGATTCTGTGCTTTTGCATTTTGTTGATTATTCCCTTTGTTAAAGGCATCCAAATTGGGAAGTAAGAAGTTAAATTTTCTCTGTTTGTGGGTAACATTACCTTATATATTACTATACAAAACCCTAAGTATTCCATCAAGAAGCTGTTAGAACTAATAACTGATCTCTGTAAAGTTGTAAGATATAAAATCAATATACTAAAATATATGGTACTTTTATATATGAACGATGAACCCTCTGAAATAGAAATTAAGAAAAAATTCCCATATACTATAGCATCCAAAAGAAGAATATGCTTAAGGATAAATTTAGGCAAGGAAGTGAAATATCTGTACACTGAAAACTATATGACATTGATAAAGGAAATTGAGGAAGATGCCATAAATGGAAAGATAGCGTGTGTGTATGGACTGGAAGAATTAATATTGTTAAAATACACATACAACCTAACACTATCTACCAATTCTGTGCAATCCCTATTAAAATTCCAATGGTATTTTTCACAGAAATACAAAAAATCTAAAATTTGTAGGGACCAACAAAAGACTGCAAATAGCCAAATTAATCTTGAGAAAAAAGTAACAAAGCTGGATGCATCACAGTTTCGACTTTCAAACCATATTACAAAGCTATAGTAATTGAATCAGCATGGCACTGGCATAGAAATAGACACAGACCAATGGAACAGAACAGAAAGTCCAGAAATAAACCTATCCCTATATGGTCAACTAATCTTTGACAAGGTTACCAAGAATACACAAAAGAAAAGGGTACTTTCTTCAATAAATGGTGTTGGGAAAACTGGGTATCCACATGGAGAAAAATGAAATTGACATTTATCTTACATCACTAACAAAAAATTAACTTGAAATGGATTAAAGACTTAATTGTAATGCCCCAAACTGTAAAACTCCTAGAAGACAACATAGGAAGAACTCTTTTTGACATTGATCTCAGGTAATAATTTTTTGGATCTGACACCAAAACCACAGACAATAAAAGGAAAAAATGAACAAGGAAAAAATGAATAAACTACAACTTGCTTGTTTTATTTAAAAGTATAAAAAAATGCTTGTCTCAGTCACTTCAGGCTGCTTTAACAAATTACTGTAGACAGGTGGCTTAAACAACGGAAATTTATTTCTCACAGCTGTGGAGGCTGGGAAGTCCAAGATCAAGGGGCTGGCAGATCAGGTGTCTGATGAGGGAGGGCCCTCTCCCGGGTCTGTGGGAAGTCTCCTTGTTGCAGTCTCACGTGGCAGAGAGAGGGAGAGATTCATCTGCAGGGCCTGGATATCTTCACTACATTGAACCAATTCGTGAACAGGGTATTTCTCTACACTTATTTAGAACTACTTTCATTTCTCTCCATAATATTTTTGTAGCTTTTAGTATAAAAATCTTACACATCTTTTATTATATTTCTTATATGTATTCAATTATGTTCATGTGATTGTAAATAATATTATTAACATTTTATTTTCTATTTTTTATTGCTTACTAGGCACAAAATACAATTACTGTAGTGTATAAAATAAAATAAAACTATTGTTATGTTTTGACTTTTCTCCTACCCAGCAACATTGCTATATTTATTTGTCACTTCTAGAAGTTGAAGATTTTTTTTGAATAATCCAGGTCCACAGTCATGTAATCTATAAACAATGCCAATTCTATTCATTTGTTCTTAATCCTTATGCTTTTTACTTCTTTTTTGTTCGTTTTGTTGCATTTGCTAGGGCAGCCTGTAGAGTATTGAATAAAAATGGTGAAAGTGGGCCCTTCTGATCTCAGGGGAAAGTTTTCAATATTTGTCATTGAATGTGATGTTTTCTGTGGGTTTTTTAAAATACATATATGCCTTGATTTTCTATTGCTGCATCACAAATTCAGCAACTTAAAGCAACACAAATTTATTATCTCACAGTTTTGTAAGTCAGAAGTCTGGGAAAAGTTCAACTGGGTCTCATAAGGCTGAAATCAAGGTCTTATCAGGGGCTGGGTTTTTACCTGGAGCTTTGGGTCCTCTTCTGATTTCATTCATTGGCTGAATTCAGTTCCTTGTGGTTGTAGGACTGAGGTTTCTGTTTTGTTTTCTTTTTGTTTCCTACCAGTCAGCTGGGGGTTTCTCTTAGTTCAGAGTGGCTACCCTCATGTCCTGGCCATTTGGCCTCCTCCGTTTTCAAAGCCAGCAACAGAGAGTCTCCTTCACATCAAATGTCTCTGACTTCAGCCTTTTAATGGCTCACCTGACTGGGTCAAACCCCTTGAGTAATCTGCCTTTTCAGTAACCTGACACCAACTGATTTGTAACTTAATCATAGGAGTGATATCCTATCATATTTACAGGTTCTTCCCAAGCTCAAAGACAGGGAATTACATAGAATACATGCCATTGGGCAGGTACTGGGGGATCAGGTTAGACTTCTGCCTACCACGATATTCTTTATTAATTAATAAATCTATACCTAGTTTGCCAAGAGTTATTACACGAATGGGTACTAAATTTTATCAAATCTGTTTATGCATCTACCATATTTTTTGGACTATAAGACACACTTCCCCCCAGTTTGGGAGGAAAAGGGGGGTGCATCTTATAGTTTGAATGTAGCTTACCTGACTCGCTGTGGGGGTGCGGCGGTGGAGTGGGGTCACAGGTTACTAAATATTTTACCACATTTCTTGCTTCAAAATTTTTTCCTATTTTCCTCCTATAAAACTTAGGTGTGTCTTATAGTCCTAAAAATATGGTATTAGGATGACTGATAATTTTTTCTTTTTAATGTGTGAATTATATTGATTTTTTGAACCTCACTTGACTGTGATGCTATACTTCTTAAAAATAGCTAGATCCAATTTGCTAATATTAGATTGAACCATTTGTATGGCTGAGATTTGACCATATTTGACCTACAATGGCAATTATATAGTTCAACCTCATATTTTGTATGTGTTTTATATCTATTTTTATGAGAGAGAGTGATCTGTAATTTTTCTTTCTTAAAATAGTCTTGTCAGGTTATAGAATTGAGGTTATTCTGGCCTCCTAAAGTGTTAGAAAGTATTCTGTCTTTTTTTATTCTCTGGAAGAGCTTCTGTAGGATTGGTATTATTTCATTCTTGTTTAAAGAAACGCATTGGTGAAGCCAACTGGGTGTCTGCCTGGTATTAATCACTTTGAAAGATAGTCTCCCTTCAGATGATTTAACTAATATATAGGAAATATATATAACACATAAACACAGGGGTTAATACTTCTAGGCTGTAATTTATGATGATTGTATGGAGCAAAGTGATGATGATGGAAAAAATAGTGGGTCAATCCAGTAGAGATGAATTCATATATAATCAGGTATTGGTCTAATAATTCTGACTATCCCAGTATTTTGCTTTGAAAATGGGTTCTCCATTATTGGTGATCTCTCAGTGAAGAAATAAGAACTACGAGTCACTTGACTCAGTCCTATATCCTGGTTTCTGTGACTCATAGCAGCATCAGTTGGGCTGCCTTCCAGATGTGTGTGCTGCCTCCCTATGCTTTGGTTTCCTCACCTGCAAAAAGTCTGTAAAAATATAATCTATGTTGTAGAATTAGGAAGATTCATTTAGATTATGGATTAACCTAAGTAAGCACACTGGCTATCCCACAATAAGCACTCAGTAAAAACTAACTTGAAAAATGCTTTATTCGGGCATTGTTTTAGAAGCTTCAGTTTTCTGGAGCATGAATTTTTAGCAGAAGCAACACCTTTGCAGGTGATATTTCTGAGGTGTTACAGCAACTATGACACTTTCTTGCACTTCGTTATGTCTTCTTTGGCCTATGTGACTGTGAGATTCTGGAAGGAGGGGATGTCACCTCATTTATATTTAAATATCCAATGCCTAACATAAAACAGATGCTCAATAGTCTCTACTAAATTATCAAATGAAAAATATCCCAAAGTAGCAGTGACTAGGCTTTATTAAATTATGTCCTTGTCTTAAATTTTAGGAGCATATATTCCTGAAAACTTTGGTTTAACAATTCATTCCCCAAGATTTACTTCCACAAATTCTTTAGATTTAGGATAACTTGACATTTTTAACATAGGTGCAAACAAAAGCCATTTCATAAAAAAGATACTTTACAAGTCGTTATCAATATTTTATTGATATAAGAGACAAAATACACATACCCAGATTTATTATTTTCACACTTAAAAATCCTTCTTCACTAAAGGAACTGAAATCACAAAAAGTGAGTCAAAGCTGAAATTTTAATTTCACAACTAAATTTGCTCTTGGATAGTTTTAGAAGGCAGAGGGATATACCTATATTTTTATACTAGTGTTCACTTCAGCAGCACATGTATTATATTTTTTATTCCAAGAAAAGTTTAATTTTTTATCTGAATTAAATTTAACTAGGTGCTATGCATCTTTGTTTGCTAAACTGGCTACCCTAACTACACGGTTTCTAATAGAGGAGCCCCTAGAGCCAACCTATGTTATGCAGTGTTCTGTGGGAACACAGTTGAAAAATCACTACTTTTTTAGTCCCATATTTAGAGTGAAAATTGTAGTTGTTATACTTAAAAAAAAAATCTGAGTAAAGGTTTTCTTTTGAAAATCAGTGAAAGGAAGATGCAATTTAAGCCAAATCTTTGAAAATGGTTTTGCTTCAGTTGGATATTGGATTTTTGAAGAAAAGAAAACATTTAGGTAACAAGTAATTAGGTATTGGGGTTCCCTGATCCAGTACAAAGGAAACGTGCCTTTCAAGACCAATGAGAACAGAGGATTATACACCAACCATTATCAGTGCCCAGCCGTGTGGTCTTCGTATAAATCTGTCTCAGGAAGTGCTACGATACACAAATGCCTTCTTGAGTGATACTGGACCAAGGAACAATAATTCTCTGGCTATGTACCCATCTCAGCAAGCTTGTTCTTAAGTTTCCTTAGCCCTGATTTTTAACCAGGTGCAAGAAAGAATGATTTCTTTTTTATAACATAGAGCTGTTATAAAAAAATAAATCATGAACAGTTTTTCACATGGAAAATGAAACTGTTATATACTCGCATGTACATTACAGAGATAATTAAAGAAATTAACTGAAATCATATGAAACTAATGCCAATTTAGTTCTTGGTTATTTCAAGATACCTCATTTTATTAAAATGAGCAATGTTATTTATATCTGCTAACAAATCACAGTAGCCAAGATGCGCCTCATGTATCATCTGATCAGTTCACAGTCCATGGACCCAGAAAACATAACATAGGGCTAAAGAAGGAAATCAAAAAAAGCTTTCATGATATAAATCCAGCTATCAAAAGAAAAGAAACCTTCTTTATACATGATCTTCAAAAGTACTCATATTTTTTTCAGAACAAGAAGCACTTAACTGTAAATATAGTGAGATTTGCTGAGAATCTCCAACTAGGTGTTCCTGTTAGTATAGTAAAGGTCAGACAAGGCCATAACAAATCAAGGTTATTGACTAGACCTTTTAGAACATAGTTAGAACTATGGGAGTGGTTTGAATGAAAGCAAAACATGCTTTGGTCTGACACTGGTGACACTGAAGTCATATTCAAGAACTTGACTTTTGATATAGGCAGACTGTAATAACTAGTAATAACTTTTATTAGTTAACAAGGCCCATTAGGTACAAGAATTTAAAATAACCTACTTTCTTTTGATGGTTAGATTAGACTTCCAGCAGACCCATACATAAACCTGATCATGCTGTTGGTATATTACAGTGAGGCTCCAACTCCCAAACCTATATAATTTGCTTTTATTGAATGAAGCAAATTCATCTTTCATCTGTCTGTGTTATTGTCACTTGCCAATGATACACAGAGAAAGATATGATTCTGCTATCCATGCTTACCCTTTTTACTTAATGGCCTTTTTGTATGACAAAAAGGGAGGGGATGCTACCAATGTTTCTCTTTTCCATTGATCCCTGTGAGCTTTGTCCTGTCATTTCTACTTTTGGAAAAGTTAAACCACAAAGTTGGTCAGACTATTTTGGCTGCTGGTCCATGCACCTTGGGTAAACAGAATCTCTACAGTCTTTCTCCTCGTCTTGCTGGGTATTTTGTTTTCCCTTGTAACGGCTGAACAAAGATTTTCAAAGCCAAGTAGAAAAGGGGGCCGGGGATCTAAACAAGATGACATGTACTGTACCAACACTCCGAGCGAACACCAGCCTTGCACAATTGCAGCTTTACAGAGCACACTTTGTGCAGTAGTTACTGTAGTGCGATGCAGAAAAGGGAGGGAACCAGCCGCGAAGTCTGGTGGGTCGCATTCAATTCCAAGACACAAAGACAACTAGCAGGGAAAGAAAAAAAGAAAGAGAAAGTTTTATTACAAAAAACACCTCCTCCCCCCAAAGAAAAGAAGAAGAAGAAAAAGAAGAAAAAAAATAGCCTCTGCATTGCCCTGGGTCATAGCCATGGATTTGTATATAGAAAATGGTTCATTCATTCATTGCAAAAGCCCAAACTTTAATTTGGCATAATGCTTGTTCTTCATTTTACAAAGTGTCTTTCATCATATTGACCTGAAGGTTCTTATTAAGCATCTGAATTAGAAAATAATTGTTTAGAAAAATGAAAGCTAGAAGCTACAAAAAGAGGGAAAGAAGTAGGCCAAATTGCTTTCCTCCTTTGAGACTTCATTTTGACCACCGCACAGGGAGCATGTTAATACTTGCTTTTCTGCATCCTTTATGGGGCTCCTTATTCACAGAAACCATCAGTAAGGCTTCATTTACATAAAAAGTGGACAAATCCATCCTGAGATGCACTCGATGAGCATGTCTTTTGCATCCTTGGGACCCTCTGACGTATGCTCCATGAGCCAACCTTGCCCTTCTAGAAATAAAGGACTAGGGCCACTTTGCTTGGTACTATATCTATTGATTTCACATCTAAATACCTGACTGGCATCTAGGCATAAGAGTTCTGGATGCTTTGCTGGGCTTTCTGTTTCTTTGGCAAATGCAGGACTTTTCTTCTTCCTACTTAGCTTCTCTTCATGCCCCACGATTTATGTAAACCACATCAGTAGATAATTTTTGGAAAAAAAGTGTAAGCATCCTGATGTGAACAAAGACATAAGGAAGAACATTATGATGTGGCTCATAAACACGTAAGGATGTTTTCAAGATATTTTTAGCTTGTGCATAGAGGCATTTTTTTTCTTTAAAATGCACAATTTACACAAAGCACATTTCTGAAATAGCATCTGTGACAGTGGTCTTGCCTCTGCATGTTCATTGATGTTTGTCTCTATTTTCTTAACGCAAAAAGCCTTATAAATAACTTTTACTATGTTTCAATTCCATGTGTAATACATAAAGTCAAAAATATCAAACAGAAAACACAGAGAAAAACATAAAAATCACCTATAATCCCACCACTTGAGATTACTGTTATTATTTTGATGTGTGACTTTCCAGACTTTCTTTTTCTATGTGTTTATGTATATGGGCCCACATAAACTATATTTGCCTTTTTGAAATCAAAGTTACTGTACTTAACATACTCTTTTGTAACCTAGGTTTTGGTTCTTCAATAACATATTACAAATATCTTAAAATGTTAGCAATTAATTCCATAACTCTTATGATTTCATTATATGGTAGTATCACAGTTTAATCAACCAATCTACTTTTTGATGAATATTTTTGTGGCTTCTGATGTTTCACAATTGTAGACAATGTTATAATGAATACCTTGGTGCTTACACCAGTTTTTCCTTAAAGAGAAATTCCTAGAAATGAAATTGTCAGTTCATGGGATGTGGATATTTTTAAGGGTTTTGATACATAATGACCAACCGCCCTTCAGCAGGGCTGCACAAATTCCATCTACCTACAGTGTGCAAAAGTGCCTGGCGCTCTATGCCCCCATCACCACTGGCTGTTATTCTGTTTTGATATTGGCCAGTTTCAAATACAAACCAGTAAACTTAGCTCATTCTTTCCAAAGCCACGGAGTGAGCCTGGACTGTGCCTGTATGTACAGTTTCACAAGGACTCTGAGATTAATGAAGGTCTGTCTATACTTCATGAAATTGAAAATAGAAAAGTCAGAACTCTAAGAATTAACTCTTTGGAGTAGAAATACAAATTATTTTTAAATGTGTAAAAGATGACAACCATGGTTAGAAAGAACAGAGCTTAATTGTAACCGTTTTGGAATGTTTAGCGAAGTGCAGTGTAGAAGTGCCTTTCTGGCCGTCCAGCATCCAGTAGTGACCCTCACGGCATCCTGATTTCTTTCTAGACAATCCCCTCCTGTGTGTAGTCATGGGGGGATGGTGTCTACCCCCAGCATTGGAGCTGATGTCCAAAGTCCTAACACAATCAGGAGTAGGTCACATGACCAACCCCAGCCAATTAGATATGCTGTTCTAGGATTTTAAATCTTGAGGAAAAGATACAATGATATGGAGATGTCAATCATACATCTTAAGCAGCAAAGGTATGCTTCTTATAGCTTAGCCTCCCAGAGTCCCCATGGTTCTTTTTCATTTGAAGCCTGGTCCTCCTAAGAAGTCTCCATATCCTTCCCAAATATTCCCTTCTGCTTAAATTGTCCAAGTCATTTTCTATTGCCTGCAACCAAGAACCTGACTACATATAAATGGACAACATGGTATCTCCTTGTAAAGTTGTGAATGCTAAGTAGCTTTTCTTTACCCCTCAAAATTATATCACCTCCCCCATAAGCATCCCGAAGAATGCATGTTAAAGCTCAACCCTCAGATGCAATGCAGTTTTATGGAAGACTTTTCTCATCGCCTTGTAGTGTTGAAAGCTGACACCAACAACTACTTTGCCTAAGCCACTGCAGAGTCAGAAAGTTGCCCTCTGCCTCCATGGCATCTCATTTTTCATTAAGGGACTTACCTTATTTACTTCAAATATGGCTTAAGAATGAAAAAATACCTTGGGACTTTCCTCAGTCCTGGTAAGGTGACTGCAAATAGCCACCCATCTCTGGAGAGATAAAAAGCTTTGTTTTCAGAGCCAAGGTTGCCTACCAGTGTACTCTTTTAGCCTTTTTCTCTACCTCCTCTTCCTCTAACTTTTTAAAACTCAGTTAAACCAAAGAACCTTGGTGAAAAGCACTTCAAGCCAAGGTTCAAAAATACAGATCATGGACTCTCTAGCCAGGAGTCTCCCAACAAACATGTATTACACGGGTTTTTATTTTCTTTCTACCCAGAAGATCATGTAATAATAATGATGAACAAAAAAGTAATGAACTTATCAAGAAGTTATTAAGCACTTAATAGTGAAGCACTGTGCTATATGCTATATTTGGATTAGCTCGTTTAATCCTCACAATAATAATAATAATCATGATTATTATTGTGCTGTTATTATCCTCATTTTACAGGCAAGAAAGCTGAGACTAGAGGTATAAAAACCTAATTCAATATACACGAGTGAAGTAGCAGGGCTGAGATTCATACTTAGGCAGCCTGACTCTTAACAAGTGTTTGATTTGTTTGTGTTTCAGAGGCTACAATTACATCAAAATTTCCCCAAACATGTCTGTTATTTCATCTGATGAATTCTTCAAAGCCCTTTTCTCCTATTAGAGGAAGGCTTTATAAACACCATTTGGAAATGCAAGCCTTGGGGGGTACTTGTCGTCCTACCATGTAAATTGGGTGGGGTTTTGCAAGTCTACCATGAGTACGCAGAAATAGGCAACTGGGATCCAGTTTCTGCTACTCAAAGGGAACAATTTTCCTGGGTTCTTGATGTCTCACATGTACCCCGCTGACTTCCCAGGCCTGGGATGTGACCCAAGCAAGGAGGAAGGATGACAGAGGCCGGGAACACCATGGAGCATAACAATCAGAGAGCCGGCCTCTTCCAGACCCTGCGCCTCATTTTGCTCTTATAAATTACATGTACTTCTACCCGGTAATTTTCTAATACTGAACTCCAAACCCACCATTTGGTGAACATTGAGCTACCAGTGCCTCCTTTTATGGGTCATGGCGTTGATTGCTGGCTTGGAAAAGAAGACACCCCACAGTGTCCACTATTTATAGTTCTACATTTTTTTTCTTCTCTTTTTTATTCCCTGGGGTGAAAACTTGCAGACAATAACCTTGTCACCTGCCACATTCCAGTGTAAAATGTGCTGCTCACAGGCAGATATTCTTGAACTGACCTGAGCCTCTATGGGTTTTCATCCTGGGGGGATGTTACCCCCCAGAGCGCTGTTGTGTATTGAATAGAATCACTTGTGTTTTCATTTAAAATTCCAATGCTTTGTGCTTAAAAATTTGACTTGAATGCACTAGGTAGACTTGATTATAGTAAGCACATTTCTATTTTTTGATATTATTTATTACTGAAAACGTGGTTTGCTGCACATGTTGAGTTAGACTGAAAATGCCCTGAGTGTGGAGGTTAAGACCTTTCTGTCTGTGACACATGCAGGTGAATGAACTTGAAGGTTTAGGTAGCCTCTGGATTCTTTTTCCTTCCTGATTTCTCCCATCACAGAGTTAAAATGTTCATTTCATGATTTAGTTCAAAGACATGGGCAAAATGAAACTTTTAGAAATAGAAGTTCTCTCTCACTCTCTTTGATACACAAGAACCTGAAATTTGAGACTACTCTCTCAATGAAAAATACATCTAATAAGTTTAGTTAGATCCACTGAAGGCTTGCAAGAAAAATGAACCAGATACAATGATCTTAACTGCAGTGAAATTTGCCACAATCGTTCCAAATCCATACTCTGAAATATCTGAGATTTTAAACTGGCTTTTTTGTTTGTACGTTATTATCTGTCAGGAGAAGAAGCTTGTGAGGAAGAATTAAGAATTTGTATTGTTCATTTCAAAGAGTGTCCATTTGTGAGATGGGGACAAATCTACTTTTTTGTACCAAATTATGACTTTTACCAATCTCATTCCCTTTAGTTCACTGAAAATGAAAACAGAATAACAACAGCAGCAAAACTAGTCACTCAAACTTTGTAGTCATGTTCTTTAATCCATTTCTTTCATTTCTACTTCCAGTTACATATTTGGAAACAATGCCATGTGAAAGAAAAATGAAAATTAAAGGGGTGGTTAATTATACATTTTTAAATACCTAGGATTTTTGTTTCAGTGTTCATTCTATTTTAATTTTCAGAGACACAATGTTCAATTTTTGTCCCCCAAATTTTGTTGTGGACATTTTCAAAACACTGGCGAGTTGAAAGAATTGCACAGTACATATTTATATACTTACCACCTAGACTGCACAATTAACACTTATCAACACTGGTTCCATCATAAAGCAATCCAATTATCCCCCATCAATCTACTTTATTTCGGATTCCTTTCAACGTAAGTTCCAAACGTTATGTTCCCTCCAAACACTTCAGACTGCACACCATTTACTAGAGTTCAATTTTTGTTTGTCAGTTAATTGTTTTTTTGATATACTTTATTTTCACCCTATGTTTTGTGGCTCCCTACTGACATTATGCCTTTTCCAGTCTTTCTTATCTTCTTTTCGCTGCTCCTTCTCTTTTTCCCAGTTGTCCTCATCTCTCCCATTTCTTACTCTGTGTTACTTCCAGTTTCATTTCTCTCCTCTAGAAACAGTATTTCTCAGATTGAATGTTATAGGGCAGTGCTAAAAACTGACTTGTGCCTGGGGAAGATTACGAAGTTTACAGGGGAGCTTAAGAGTCTAGTGTTCGTCAAATGTAAGCCCTGTGCTTCGTAGAAACAGTCAAAGTTGGTCCTGACTCCTCTGGGCCATGATGAAGGGGGTTTGCTTGGAAGACAGTTAAGGCAATATGCCTCTCCCAGGCCTATAAGATTCTGAAAGTCATGCATATGCTTGTATTTAGCATTTGAATCCCACAGCGATTTTTCAGAGGCTTCTCTCTGTGTGCCCGTCTGTGTACGAGTGCACACATTGTGTGTTTGTGTGTGCGTCTTCCTGTCACATTTGGGGCCCTCGTAACCTCCAATTCAACATGGGGTTTGTCACCAAGCCTCTTTAGACTGTCAGCTTTATTGGTGCCATTTTTTTAAGTTTGTTTTGTTCCCTATGCTAATAAAGCTTGTCTCTGCCTCAATCAAAGCATATTATCTCTCCCTTTTTTTCCCCTGTAAGTAAGGCAGCAATCTGTTCTGTTTAAATGTCTCATCATCTTCCCTCTCCCCATCCCTGGTTCCCTAGATTTTCGAGATTGTTGACTATTATGTAACAGATGGCCCGACAGACCTCCGACTCTTTGCAATGTTGGCCAGCTTGGCTCAGAAAAATTGCAGCACTGGAGTAAATTTTCCCAGGCATGGGACGCTCATGAATTTTAACTCCTCCACAACAAAGGAATTCAAAGGGGGTAAGAGCCAATCTATCAGGAGCCCAGGCAATTAAAAGATGTGGGTTGGCATTCTGCTGCAGAGGATCCCCTTCTCAGGGTCTGCATATTTAGACTAGATTAGGTTAGCCCGGCTTCCATTCATTGCGGCCCCGTCCACAAGGCATCAAGACAATGAAGTGGCTCAAAAACAGAAGCCAGTGGGTTCTTAGCTTTAATGATAAAATGTTTGTATTGTTGGGTAAGAATGGGGGTGCGGGGACAGAGGGGCCATAAATGAGATCCCACCTGATCTTCCCAAGGACCAATCCGTTGACAGCCAGGAGAGGCCACCCTTTCTGGCTCGGATTTGCCTCCCTAGTCCCTGGTTCTAGTATTTCAGCCACAGGGAGGTTGGGATGAGCGCTCAGGTTGCTGTTTGGTGTTTCAGGATCCGAACATAGACTCGCAGAGCAGTGAGTTAGAGACATGGACTGGTTGCTATTTGTCTGTGTTTTAACTTAAAAAATACAGAGTGAGACAAAGACAGAAATAGCTATTTTTTGTAGTCCCACTGTTACAAAACATTTCAGATATAGTTGCTTCCTGATCTATATTTACATTTTATATTAAATTACTAATATTATTATTAGTAATAATTATTACTAATTGTGTTACATTACTAATTTAACATAATTCCATTGTCTCTTTTAAAAACTTAGACTGTTATGAAAACTTCACAGATTCAGCGCTGGACCCCCCCCCAGTGTGGCCTGGCTCCATTTCTAAGACGTCTCTGTGCCTCAAAATCAGCCCATATTTACTTCTGAGTTTTCTGCGTGTCACCTTTTCTCTTCTGTTTTCTTTTCTTTTCTCTTCTTTCCTTTTCTTTTCTTATCTTGTCTTTCTCGCAACAGAGACATACACATCATAACTTTTTTGATCAGTAGAAATCGCTTTCTTTTTGCTATTGTTATTGAGCTCAGCTATATATTCATTAATATTTTTGAAAATTATTTTTAAATACCCAGAAATACTCATTTCCATGAGTGTAGAAGCAGAATGGGGTGCTTCCACAGGTGTTTAAACCACCATCTAGAACATTTGGAACAAGAACTCCGACGTTACTTTTCAGTTTGGAATAATAAATGGTAAATTCAAAAGTTATTTTTTTGGACAGATACATGCAGAAAAATGAAACTAGACCACTTTCTTATACTACACACAAGAATAAATTCAAAATGGGTCAAAGACTTAAATGTTAGACCCGACACCATAAAAATCATAGAAGGAAACATGGAGAGCAAAATCTTGGACATTGCTTGTAGCAATATTTTATTGAATCTATCTCCCCAAGCAAGGGAACGAAGAAAACTTAAACAAATGGGGCTACATCAAACTAAAAAAAGTTGGCACACAAAGGAAATTATCAACAAAATAATAAAACAGCCCACAGAATGAGAGAACGTAGTCACTGATACATGTGATAAGGAGTTAATATCCAAAATTTGTAAAATACTTACAAAACTCAACACCAAAAAAACAAACAACCCAATTACAAAATGAACAAGGGATGTGAGTAGGCACTTCCACAAAGAGGACATACAGATGGTCAATACACATATGAAAAGATGTTCAACATGACTAAACGTCAGAGAAATGCAGATTAAAACCACAATGAGATACCATCTCATACCTGTCTGAATGGCTATAATCAATAAATCAACAAACAATGAGCGCTGGAGAGGATGTGGAGAAAGGGGAACCCTTTTGCACTGTTGCTGAGAATGCAGGTTGGTACAGTATAGAGATACCTGAGAAAATTAAAAATGGATCTGCCTTTCAACCCAGCTACCCCACTTCTGGAAATATATCTGAAGGAACCCCAAACACCAATTTGGAAGAAGAACATAAGCACCCCTATGTTCATTGCAGCATTATTTATAATCACCAAGATATGGAAGCAGCCCAAGTGTCCCTCAGTAGATGAGTGGTTACAACAACTATGGGACATTTATACAATGGAATACTCCTTGGCCATAAAAAAGAAAAAAGAAAAATTTGCCCTTCACCACAATATGGATAGACCTGGAGAACATTATGCTAAGTGAAATAAGTGAGTCAGAGAAAGACAAATACCATATGATCTCACTCATATGTGGAATCTAATGAACACACTGAACTAACAAGGAAAATGGGAACAGACTCATAGAGGGAAAGCAGGATGACAGCTGAGGTGGGGGGAGGTTAGGGGGTGGAGAGATTGAGCACAAAAGGAAAAGGACTCATGGACATGGATGACAGTGCGGTGATTGCTGGGGGGAGGGATTTTAAGGGGACTAAATGGTAAGGGAAAAATACAATAAAGATTTATTTTAAAAACAGAAAACACAGGAGAAAATTTTTTTTAAAGTTATATTTGCAATTAACTGAATACTATTGTGTGATAACATGAAAAAATGTATATATTAGCCACATGGTCGGAAATAGTCTGAGTAGCATCAATGTCAACATCATCATCATCACCATCTGGTTCAATAATATTCTTTATTGGCGAAGAAACTGAGGGCCAGAGAAGTGAAATAGAGACCTAAAGTCATGAAACGGATTAAGGGCAGAGCTTGGACGAATCCTTGTTTCCACTTTGGCGTTCCTTGTTTGTGCTTTGCACTAAGTATGGCATTCAATTAAGTATCTAATGAGTGTTGGACACTATGGGGAATACAAAAACAGTGCAAGGGCACTATTCTTGTAGAACTGGAGACCAGATGAACTTATGTGGCATCATCTAAGAGCAATGCAACTATATGATTGTGCTAAATTGTGTGATATTGATGGCAAGAGAAATAAGAATTCTATGAAGGTAGAGGGTTAGCCCCATAGAAGAGTTTAACTAAGCTGAATCTTGGAGGAAGGAATTGAAAAAAAAAGCATGGCGGGGGATAGGTTGATGTAAGACAGAGGCAAGAGGCGAGCAAAGGCAAGTGGAGGGTGACTTGACTTACCGGGGTTGGAGGAAGGAGAGTCTGAGGAGCCCGGAGGTGAGCTGCAGCATCCGCCAGAGTGAAACTGAGAAGATAGGGAGAGTGATGGTCCAGGTTTCCCAGGAAGTGTAGATTTTCTTTCCCGTCTTATTTTCTCCTGGAGAATATGCCATTTTCTGGGAAAGAGTTTTGAATGAGCATCTCAGAAAAGGATTTTTTCTCATACCAAACACCCTAGTTTGGCTCACACTTTGGAAGAGCAGGGCAGAAAACAGATACACCTAATTCCTTTTTTGCCTCTTTTTGATAGATGTTTTAAAGCATGGCTTAATCAATATGAGAACTCCCCACCATCACCACCACCACCAACAATATACTCTTCTACCACCACAGCCCATAACGTCACCCACCAACAACATCACCCCCCAATATTACCCCACCCCTAACAATTCCTCACTCCCAACGTCCCCCCACCACCAGTAACACCCCCTATCAGAACCCCAACTTACATGATTCAAATTTTCTGAGAAAAATTTTTAGAAGAAAGTCTTTCTGAATTGAGTTTTTAGTAGGTTTCTACTGAGAAAAGATAAGAATGAACAGAAATAGTACAGATAATACAAAGAATTTTATGAATTCAAACTAATATGGGGCTTTAAACCACAGATGATGTGATTAAAACCATCAAGGGGAAATCTGACAAGCTATACCACATGAAAGTAAATGAAAATGGATACTTCCAAGATTATGAGTTTTGGATTGGAATGTGGTTTGGGGCTGAAAAAGCAAGTGCTTAAATACAATTTTGAGTAGAGAAATACAGGAAATGTATAACTCTTGACAAGTTCAAAGCCAAGACTGATCATATACATGCATCAGATTTGGTATATATTCCCAAAGAATTCGAAATCCTTTCTTTCTGTATGAATTTTTAAGGACACCAAATAATTCACCAATGCCTCCCAATTACTTCTAATTGAGGAAAGTTCACTTCCCTCTTGTAATAGATGGAACACGGTGGCACAGGTTCCACTTGTATCTGTTCTGTTGTGCTGGGGACTGCCACCATGGCTCCTCTTAGCATGGTCACCAATGTCTGCATGGGTACCCATGGAGGCAGCTGTATGTAGCGACGCAGATGGATTCTGACTTAGCTTCAGAATCAGCAAAGAACTGTCAATGCTTGAACAGCAATGCTGCAGTCCGTCTAGAGAGGTGCATCGGCAAGGGTGTCCGAGGAAGAGATTCTTACTCTGGCTGTACCATCGACTATTGGTAGTTGCGGGGAAAAAGGCCAGGTACCACCCAGGTTCCCCTCAGCTGCCAGGGTTGCATCAGTAGCAGCAGCAGCAGCAAAGAGGTGCCTAGCAAAAGGCCAGGTGACCTTCTGGAGGCAGTTCACATCCAGTGATGGGTCACTGGGAGGTAATTAGGCCCAGTATTTCACTTGATCTTTCTGCTTCCACCATTGCTCCTATTCAATATAGTCTCTACACAGCAATCAGATTGATCCCGTTAGGATGTAAGGCAGCTCATACCACTCCTCCGTCCACTCCCTCTGATGCTTCCCATCTCGCTCACAGTAAAAAGCCCAAGTCCTTACATTGGCCTAGAAGACCCTTTGTGATCTGGCCCATCGTGATTCTTTCTTAGCACCCCACCTGCCCGCTTCCGTACTCTGCTCTAGACCTTCTTGCTGTCCCCTCATGTGCCAGACAGGCTCCTAACTTAGAGCCTCAACATTTGTGCTCCCCTGGCTGGAACACACATCCCCAGCACTGCCACACAGCTTGCTTTCTCATCTCCAAGTCTTTAGTCAAATGTCACCTTACCAGTGAGGACATTCCTTACAGTAATCCTATTAAAAATTGCAGCCCTCTGCCGATACTCTCCATCTTTCTTCCATGCTTTTTAAAATTTCTTTACGTAGACCTTTTACCACTTTCTATCATTCTATACATTTTACTTCTAGATTTGTATGTTTTTTCTTGTCTGTTTCATTTTCTTCTATACTCCCAGTGACCTTGTATGTTTGGTTTACTCCTGAATTCCCAGAAGCTGCACAGTGCTTGGCACGTAGGAGGTGCTCAATAAATATTTGCTGAATGAATGAATAAAAATATTCACTGAAACCTTGCTTTAAATTGCCCTCTCAGGTCACAAAGAAAACAAAAAATGCCCTGCTAAACGCAGAAAGCCTTAAGCAAGTTACTCAGACTCTGAACCTCATTATTCTCATCTGTGAAATGGGGGTAAAATGTCTTCCCTATAGTAAAGACTGTCATCAGCACAGAAAGAACCTAACGGGGAACTCAGTGAGGGCGGGCACTGGTTTTGTCATGGGTGCTGTTGAATCCCAGTGTGTAACCCTGTGTGTCCACACAGTGAATGTTTGCTAGTTGAATCAATGAAAGAACTTTGCCAGCACAAGGTGAATGCTTAATGTATCATTACTATGTTCATTAACAGCTCTTAATGCTGGTAGAGATTTGGGGCTGAGGAAGAGCAGGGCGTGTCAATGCTCACAATGTCATGGAACAACTGGGCTTGGCCAAGAATCACTGTGACACACTGATCAAGGCAGGCACCTTATCACCCGAATTTCAATGTCATCATGACATCAAGGACACCTCTTTCAGCACCCCATTAGGGCTCTGTTTGACTCTTCTTATCAGCATATTGATCCCTTGTTTCACAAATGTCCTTTAATAATCCAAACTCCAAGTCCAGAGCACTCCAGGTTTGAAATCCTATTCATCTTGCTACCCAGGTGGGTAGCTAGACAGAGAAAGCTGTAGTTTTTGAAAACCTGTCACTGTGCTCACAATTTTTAGTTATATTTGCCAAGAAAATCTGAATGCTGTAGGTAGAATTGGAAGAGGTACTGATATGTTCACAAAAGCAAGCCTGGGTCTTTGAACCGAATTTTGGAGGTAAATATATATGTTCTTAAATGAACACTTACTATGTGCCAACCACTGCATTACATTTTTTACATGTACTAAGCATCTTATCATCTCATTAAATTATCCCAAAAACTCTAAGATGTGTAATATGATCTCACTTTTACAGATGGGCACCAAAACCAGAACCAGCTGTGAATAAATGACTAACTTCTCTACACATGTTAAATAAAAACAACATCTACCATGATCTTACTTTAGTGCTCACGCAGTTTGAAGATGCTCTTTTGACTTTATGAGATGAAGGAAATAAAATAGCTTAGAATTCTTAATCACCAGTAAATAGAGGCTTCACTAAGCTGTACTTGGGGTGGGGGTGGGGCAAATACTTTCATAATATCACATTGGAACCTCAACTAGAACACTAAAGATCTTCAAATTGCTTTATAGTCAATAAAAAATATAGTCCATTGACTATTTAGGGATCCAGCTGCGATTTCACAACTTGTGTTATTGTGAGAGTATTTGCCTCTGTGGCAGCTTAGTAATGAAGGAGGAATGAGAGTGTGAGAGATTAATTTATAAATTACTAATATGAAGATTAAAGACTTCATGCCTTCTTTGCAAGGTGTTGGATGACCAAGCAGAGCCCAATGCCATTTCCACCATGTGTTTTCAGTTCTCAGACTTTATCAGTGAGACTGAAGTTCAGTGTACAATTTGTTATCAACAAGGAGGACCGATTATGCCAGGATGCAAGCACATGTTAAATGTTTTGAGATGTGTTTTTTGCATGACTTGCAAGTTTCCTTGCTTACCCTGGAAAACACTGACTGATTTCCATGAATCCTCTGTCTGATTGATAAATGACCTGAGCCACTTGACCAGGTGTGAACATCTCTGCCTTGAGGATAACAGACAGAAGAAGTCAAGGGCACATTTGTTAGTGAGGTCCAGGCCCTCGCTACCAACAGCATTGATTGTATTTGTCCAGGTTAATAATATTATCATCATGCTTTGCAATTTACAAAGCACCTTTATATCCAAGTCATGTTTTCATCTAAGGAGGCAAATACACAAAGAAACTTAGGGTCAGAGAAGGTAACTGACTTGCCCAAGTTAGATAAGTAGGAAGTAAAGGTTTTGATCTGTGGTTCTTACACTTGAGTGTGCAGGAGAGTTACTTGGAGAGCTTATCTGAGTGTGTGAGTCAGCAGGACTGGGTGGGGCCCAAGAACATGCATTTCTCACAAATTCCCTGGTGATGCTGATGCTGCTACGGGACTTCTGATTCCTAAGCCAGGTCTCATCTCTCCAGGCCACACTTTCCATGGCACTGGTTCCAACCTGCTTTCTCTTGTAGCCATTTTAAATTCACTTTCCTTTAAAATGTAATAACACGAAGTCTTACTGGAACAATTCAAATCTTTGAAGTTGAGTATCTTCCACCTTATTGAAACATTTTAACAAAAATGGAAAATATTTTTTTCTATTGACAAGGGAAAGAACAATCACTAATCATGGTATCAAAGACTATTTTAAGTAAAGATGATTTGACGAGAGAACGTAAACTGCCGAATAGATTGTGGCATGCATGTTAATGGCCTCGTTTGCTGAAAAGAGACGTAGAATAGATAAAGTAAATGTATAGTCTGGTCGGTATTTCCGTGCCCCAAATCCTGTATAACTGTTCATAAAATGAGGAATCTGAGGCACATATATGAAGGATGCCCTAGTATTTAGGAAACAAACAATTACTTTCATTTAAAAAGCAATGAGCTTATTCAATATATCCAATGTTAAACTTCCAAATATCCAATGTTAAACTTCCATTGACTTTAGGCCACTCTCTCCCTTCAAGGCTCTTGGCAGGGGGCCAGGTGTGTCTGTGCTGGGCAGAAGGATGCTGTTCTGGGCTCTGTGGGCTGTGTAGCAGTATTGCTAGCCTCTCCCCGCTGGACTCCTAGAGAACTTGTCACTTAG
Organism: Trachops cirrhosus; assembly: GCA_028533065.1. NCBI lineage: Eukaryota > Metazoa > Chordata > Mammalia > Chiroptera > Phyllostomidae > Trachops > Trachops cirrhosus. Next base: position 12,628,890 of record CM052539.1, read on the forward strand.
TTGTGACCACCAAAGCCATCTCCAGACATGGCTTTAAGAGGAGGAAACTCAATGTGAGTGTCTCAGATGTGGATTTACTCTTTTTACTCTTCTTGGTACTAATGTGCTTCTTTCATCTGTAAGATTCATGCTTCTAATAAATTCTGAATAAATCTCTCTCACTATAACTTTGAATATTTTCTCCCATCCATATCAAATATCTTCTTCCTCAATGCCTACTGAAAAGTTATTATAGCACTGTGTTCTATCTTCTTGTTACTAATATCCCTTTCAAATTTCTTTGTTTTATTTTTTTTATTGTTGTTGAAGTACAGTTGTCTCCATTTTCACCCCACCATGCCCCTCCACTCCACCCATCCCCGCCTCCCACCCTTGAACCTATCCCCTTTGGCTTTGTCCATGTGTCCTTTACACGTGCTCTTTGATGGCCCTTCCCCTAGTTCAAATAATTTATTGTTTCATTCCTTATATTCAGCTCCAGCTAATTACTTTTTCTTCTTATATCCAATCTGCTGTTAATTTGTGCATGTAGTTTTTAATTTAAATAAGACAAATTAAATTTTAGGCAGTTCCACTTAGTTCTTCTTCAAATTTAATTGTGTTTTAGTTTTCAGTCTGTTTTAAATTGAGGTTTTATTTCTTATCATCTTTTTCAGATATAACATCTGAAATTCTGGAGGTGCTTACCCTCCTCTTTATTGCGACTGCTGATTTTCCCTTATAGTGGATCGTTCCTTCATATGGTTGGTGATTTTTGACTGCGAGTTCATCTTTATCTGTGTTTTCTTCCTTTAGTGTCCTACTTGCCAGGGTACAAGTGTCTCTACAGAGCCCACAATAGGTCCATTCGCTTCTGGTTTCTATCTAAGACAAAGCCTGAAGGTACATCCCAAGGCCACACCTGCAGACAGTTCAGGCTTGAGTTTTAACATTGTATGCAGAAGGTGGGGACTTTTTGTTCTGCTCAGAACCCCAAGCAGAGACAAACATCCTTGCTGCTTCCGTGACCTTGTACTTGAAAGTTTTCTCTCCAACTTTTTCATGGTGAGGCAGCCCCACCAGGGTTAGAACATTATGCAAATGTCTCAGCTCCAGACGCACATTTTGGGCAGGCCCGAGGCCACACCCTCCCTGTCTTCTTTCCTTCTGTGAACATGAAAACCCCACCTTCTAGCTACTGGGATATGTCTCTGAATCTGGCTTTTCCCTGGAGTGTTGTAGTATTCATTTTTCCAGTCTTCACTCTGGCTATTCATTGTGGTATGTAGGATTTTTCCTTTATTTTAAACCCATGTATGGTTAACTAAGCCATGTGATATTTATCCTGTGTATGTGCGTGTGTGTTAGTCCAGGAAGGGGCTCTTCATTGAATCTGTCTACCATGTTCCAGGACAGTAAGTGCTCATGTGTAACCTCACTTAGACAGATAAGTCTGAGCATAGTTTTCGCTGTGATCTACCTAACTTCCTTTGGCCTTGGTTTCCTCATCCAAAAAAAAAACAATAGGGTTAATCACACCTACTGCCTTTAACTGTCATAAGGATTAAATGAAATGATGCATATGAGCTAGGCAGAGTAGCCACGTAGTAAATGTGAGCTAGCGATGAAGTGGGACTGAGTACTGCTGACAAACTTACGTTGTTGAATCTCTGTACCTCTGCGGATTTTAGATATTTTTGCACTTAGTTTTTTGTCTGTTTATTTTTTTAAAACACAAGCTTCCGTTCCTATGTAGTGTGCTTATTTTATTCTCCAGCATCTTACAAAAATAAATAATGGTCTCCAGGGGAAAAATCCATGTGGCCCACAGTATCTTCTGTTGGATGATTTTTTCAGTATCCATAGGGCCTATGATTAAATAAAGTCCAAAAATTAAATAGAAGGTGTGATTTGAGCCCAAATAATTCACATACCTGCCCCTTGTCTACCAATCCAGCCATCTCTCTGACTCCGTGCTGCATCCAAAACTGAGAACCATTTGCCCGTGTCCTGGCTTATGTGAGAAAGGTTTTCAAGGGGAAGCTTAATCTGTCATGAACAATGTTATCTAATAGACAATAGGAATCTCTGAAAGAATGAAGTCAAGGAATGGCATAATCCAATTCGTATTCCAAAGAGAGTGTTATTTTTGGGAGATGGAGTGGAGAAAGATGTAGTAGACAGAATTCTAAATGGTCCTTAAGATTCCCTCTCCCTGGCATGCACAATTTGTATAATCCTTTACCCTTGGGTGTGGGGGAACCTGTGAGTATGATGAGCTAGTCACCCCTTTGATTGAATTACATTATATGGCAAACAATGGTGAGCCACTCCTGTGATTAAGTTATATGATATATAAGATTCTGTCTTAACATACAGGGATGGGAGAAGGATGAAAGTAAGTGAGATGTGTGCTTTCTGGAAGAAAGCAGCGTCCCTGTTTATGGAGTGAGCCTCTGTCAGGAACAGCAGGTGGCTGTAAGTGGCCCAAGAAGATGCCCAGCAAGACAGCAGAAACTTTAGTTGTACAACTGCATGGAACTAAATTCTGCAACAGCCCCATGAGTTTGGTAAAGGTTCTGAGATCCTGAAAAGACATAATCTGGCCAATATTTTGATCTCAGCCTTGTGAGACTCTGAGTACAGAATCCAGCTATCCTGTCCTTGAACTTCTGACCTATAGAAACTGTGAGATAATAAATGGGTATCATTTTAAGCTGATAAATTTGTGATAACTTATTACATAGCAGGGGACTAATACAGAAACTAATACAGAAGGTAAAACTGGAAGCAGAGATAACAGCTAGATTATCAGAATTATCTAGGCCAAAATGATAATACTCTATAATAATAGATACTCTATAATAATAATAAAGCTATGTAGTAATACTGAGTCTATTGAAATGAAGATGATGAGAGCATTGAATAAAGAACTATTAACAAAGTAGACATAACAAAGTTCACTCCCACTAAATGTCAGCATGGAACATCCCAGAATGACCTTAAAGCTTTGGTTCTAACCAAATTGAGGAAAATAGGGATGGGGAAAATTTGATTGGGAACAATGAGTTCAATTTCAGACAGTTTGGGATTATTAGAAAAATGACATAATCATTTCCCTTCATGTACCCACACTTCTTTGCAGTGAAACTTTGCAGCTTTTACCACCAAGAAGTGAAATCTGTCCACCCCTCTTCTACTATCCCTTGGATCTGGGCTGGCCTTGAGGCTTGCAATGGCCAATACAATGCAGAGGAAGTAATGATGTGCTAGTTCTAAGTCTAGACCTCAAGAGGGTATGAACACTTCTGCCTTTCATCTTGGTGCCATGTAGACTAATGTAAGCAAACCTAGGCTGGTCTACTGCATGATGGAAGACCATATGTAACAGACAAACCATCTTGAATGAAGCTGTCTTGGACCAGCCAGCCCCTACCTTAGCAGGCAGCTGACCACAGACACATGAGTGAGTCCAACCAATGCCAGAAGAACTACCCAGCTGAACCCAGCCCAAATTTCCAGCCTACAGACTCATGAGCTAAACTAATAATTATTGCTTCAAACCACTAAATTTTGGAATAGTTTATTAAATAACAAAAGCTAGCTTTTATAAAATAATTACATGTGAGATACCTCTGAAATATCCATTTAGGTGTGAAGAAAGTTTGGGTTCTAGATCTGGATCTTGTTAGAACAGATGAAGTTCTAGGTTGAGATTTAAGAGTGACGAACATAAGGATGGTCACTGATATCAAGTATGTACATAAGAATATTTTTTATTTTCTCAAGATGTCAATTTTATGATGATGACTACTATAAAATATTGCTCTTCATTCAACTCTACTACCATTATTTCTGCCAAGAAGCTATCATGAGATGCATAATTAGGATAAATGCCTTTTACAGAATAATTAATTTTCTCTTGAGCATGTTTGATGTGTTGTGAAGCTTAAATCATTTGTCTTAGAATTAAATGTTTGGAAAAGAAAGTTGAAATTGGCCCTTTCATTTGAACAGTTTTACCTGTACTTTTCCTAGTGGACCTACCTAACTGATGTAGAGGTCATGTCCATCCATAATGTATGTAACTCAAAAGTGAAAAACAACCAGGAGGTGTGTAATTGGATGCAGCTTACAAGTTTCTTCCTCATGTAACCCTTGCAATAACACTGAGGTTGAGATTATGACTCTCCCCATTTTACAGGTGGAGAAATAGAAATTCCTGAGTTGAAAAAATGTCTCAAGGTCACTCAACAAACAAATTTAAGAGCCAAGCTTCAAACCTGGTTTTCTGACTCAAAATCTGTCATACTTCTCACCCTGTGACCGCATCCAAGAGGAGTTTGCACAAATATAATTGAATTCATTTCTCACCATTATTTTTAAGGTATTACTAATCATTCAAAAGCCTCCTGGGTCTTATAAAGCTTTTATTTTATCCTCCCAACAGAGTCTTATACAAGTTATTTACCCTGTCTAGAACCCCAAGGATGCCACTCCACATGGCCCAAGAAATAGGGCAAGACCAGACTGGGTTGCACTCCCAAGTGAGTTACGCTAACCTATCTTGTCATTAGAAATGGCTCTGAGTCTTTATCTGCCCATAAACTCTAATTAATGATCATTTAACTGTACTGTCAACTCTGTTTAAATTTGAGTGATACCAGTTGTTTCTTCCTTGGGTCAACCAATGGTAACAGGGGAAGCCATTCATGCATGCCATTGTCCGGGGGGCTCTGGGCCTATAGCAGCCCAGTTTAATGGGCATTCAGAGCTCATTAGTGAGGAAACACATCAGGAGTGACCGCTCCGGTGCCACACGTTGCAACTAATAGCCCTGCCGAACAGAATCGTTTCTGTTTCTGCTCACTTGTTGTGAAATCCTTTCAATGTCAACAAGTGGTCGTGTCGGCAGGAGCCCGCCATCCTGCCCAGCAGTTGTATCCGTTGCTCTCCTGAGCCAGACTTGTGTCCTCCTCCATTGTCTGGGCCCACAAAGGAGCCTGAGCAATCACAAAGCCTTCACAGCCATTCATCATCAGCTCACCGATTCTGCGGGCAAGATTGCCCGCCAAAGTCTGGGCCAGGCCTGTGGGCATGGCATGTGTGGAACCCGAGGCAGGACACCAGGCCTGTGCCCCGCTGCCTTGGGGATCTGAACTGCACAGACATACAAGGTTCGGTTTTCTTAGCCAAGAGGAAACCAGAATTGGAAGTGATGTGCAGACCTGGGTTAGAATAGACTGGAAGTGTAGTAGAAAAATTGCAAGTGTGCCACGATTGGGTTAATTATTTTATCAGACAAAATTTTTCTATAGTTTGGAAAAGAGGAAGCTCTCTAATCAAACGGGAGGTTGCACCCATTAGATAGGTTTATGTCCCCAAAAGATGTGTGTTCCTTTATTCCTGAAAGACTTGGCACATGTGCCTAGGATGTAGAAATGAATGTTGTCTATAAAATGGCATGTAAACTTTCTAAGCTATATTAGGATTTTAGAAACAAAGCTGATATTTCTGTTTGTGCAATGTTTTGGTCATATTCTCCAAATAGAGATTCTCAAAAATGATTCTCCAAATAGAGAATCTCATACCACAGGAAAAATGCATTAGATTTTAACTAAAAGAATAAAATTTCCTCTCCTAAAAGACAATACTTTTTTCATTCTTTCAGAGCTCTCCCAAAGACTGTTTGTTGCAATTTGTTTTGAATTTGACAAAGTAAGTAATGACCAAGATGATAAAGATTCTGAACCACTCAGCTCACTCTCCAAGTCCTACCTTAGCCTCTGAATGTCCTCTGTGACCAGCTTCTGTCTGCTCTTCTATATAATTCTTTTCTAGCCCAGACACTACTGGATTTTTAAATTATTGGTTTGTGTGTTTGCATCCCTTGCTAGATTCAGAGCTGTTTTTACTTCTTGCCCATTTTGGCTGAGTCAGCACTCACAAATGAATACATGAGCAATAATTATGTGTTGAATTAAGTAATCATGTCACAAAATTGTCAACAAGTGAAACTATGCCTTTACACTTTCCTGATGGTACCACAAAGAGTAATCAGCCTGTAAAACATTTTGGAACATTACATCCAGGCCAAATTGTTTGCAAATTTGGGGCTTTAGGATATAATACATGAAAATCACTTACCGATCAAAATATTTGCAGTAGGATGAACAAATTTTTAAATATCTATGTTCTAACTGACAAAATGTCACTAAATTCTTTTTGTTTTCTTTTTGAGATGTGGTTTCTCTTCCAATGTTTCTCTTATCACTATCATCACCACCATAGCTTCCAATAATTGAGCACCTACTATGTGGTCAACACAAACTAATGAATCTGCCTACCTGCTTTTATTAATTCCATGAATATGCAGGGTTGCATGATGGTTGTGCAATTCTTCTATGAATTGTTGTAGCTGCAGTCCCATGCAAAATCTGTGTGTTTCTAAAATATTCTGAAATGCTTCTATAGTTGTTTTGTTTCAGATCTTAAAGAGATGGCAAAAGGGAAGGGAGTTTTGTTTCCTAATGGCCACTGTAGTTTTCTTTATGCTGTTTCTTTCACACAGCACTGTCTCACCCATGGGGTCTACCTCTGTGGATGAAGAAGCACAATGCCAAGGCTGAGTACATGGCCCTTGCCACTTTTTAGGAAGAGAGATGATGTGCATTAATTTTCAAAGGAAGTGCCCAGATGATGGTTAAAATCTCATACTTGGAAATATTTTGCCATTATTAAAATTAGAAAAACAAAAAATAATGATTTTTTTATGGTTTGCCTTTTGAAAATAGTTTCTTTGGTATTCATTGTAGGTTGGCTCTGACTTTCACAAGTGCAATTTGGTTATAAATGCTTTATATGAATTATTTAACCCTTCTAAGCATCGTGAGAGAGAAGTCTTACTATTATCTCCATGTTGCACATGGAAAAATTGAGGCATAGAAGAGCTTAACAATCTGCTTAAGGTTAGGGAGCTACCAGGCTATGGAACTAGGGTTCAGCTTTTTTCTAGGGCATGTGTCCTTGATAAGACTACATGCCTCCTTCGGTTCCCTGTATGAGGCCATGGCCAAAGTTAAAATTTACCTTGCATTTTTTGGCTGTTGCAGATGGAAATTCTCTTAAGTAAGTCTTTTGTGATGCCAGAGTTATTCTAGCAACAATGGCACAGCATTCGTAGCAGGATGTTGCCAAGAAGGCTGTTCTACAAGCAACTTGCTACTTCCTATTCGTGCAAGAACAGCTCTTGGTGCCTGGCCAGGTCTAACAACTTACAGTAGGGCACACTGGAGATCGTTTTGTTTTTGTCTTGCAATCCTCACAGCATGCCACAGAGGAAGTGTTGTAGAACCCTTAGCAAGAGCAGCTTTCCTGTCCCCATGTGCACGGGTGGGGAACGGAGGGCTCTGCAGCACATTTCTTTGGGGGACTTTAAAAAGGGTAATTGAATTGTTTAAATCAAATTTGGGGCCCCTTGTCACAAATCATTACCTTGTCTTTCCTCTATCTATCTCCTTGTTCTTCAAATTAATGGCACATACCATATACCGACCCCCATTAGCTTAATTTGGTTGAGACGTTTTCCAGCCCATATCTTCAAAAGGAGAGAGAAAATTAGTATGTTGGCCGGGGACCATCTGTGCAGTGCAAAATATTAAAGAAGCAGGTGTTTTTCTGCATTTCCTCATTTTTCATTTCTAAAATTTTTCTGTATACAACTCCAGATACTCATATTTACGACCTTGACACAGTTGTCAGATTGCTGACTTGGATTTGGTCAATGAAACTGGATTTCTACCATCTAGGATGAAATTTAAAATATTCTTATCCTCAAATCCTAACACATGAGCTACATAAAGAAGGATTAAGGCTTCGACTTCTTAATCAAAATTTCCTGTAACTCGGAGTACCATATGTAGCTCTCAAGTGCCGTATTCCCTGCAGCACTTCACAGGAAGTGCTGTGAAATACAGTCATCTCCAAGCACACCTGCTCAACAGACTCAGTTTTCAACGCCTGGATACATCAACTATCCCTGATTCCTTCCTTCTGCGCACTAAGCTTTTCTAACTTAGTTTCTCATAACTAGGTTTTTAACTTCGGTATTTAAATGTAACTAGATTTTTCTAACTTTGCTGTTGGGTTACTTATCATTTATATATCTGAGATTAAGAAATGTGATCTACAGATCTAATAGTCACTGTATAATTAAATTAAGCATGCATTATTAAAATATGTTGCAGGAATTCAGCCAGACCCAAAGAAAATGGCCTGCAGTAGAAAGCATTCTCCTTACAAGAATGCAGGTAGAGCGAACACTTACCGATCAAAACCTCAGTGCATTCATAAATCCCTCCATCAGCTTCATATAGACATAAGGAGGAAGTCTGGTAAAATACATTAGAAAGGGGGCAGAGACTAAATGATGACGCTGCTTCTTCCTTAACCAGCTGTGTGACTGTGCTGATGTCACTCAATCTTGCCAGGTCTTAGCTTCCTCGTGTGTTAAACCAGAGCCTTGGAGAAAATTTAAGCTCTCTATCCACACTCCAACAAGGACCCTTTAAATGTCTTTTCCTTTGGTTCCTAACATTTTGAAAGACTTAATCTAAAAAAAGAAATTATTAATATTTAATTTGTTATTCATTTATGATTTATTTTCTATTAAAAAATCCATAGTATTACCAACCAGACCCTTTTATAAAGGTGAGGCAGTGAGATTGCCACACTAATTTTATGATTGTATGTGAAATAAATAAAATACTATTTTCTTAAATGTAGGTCAGAGATGCTCAGACTTGCTCAATTCATGGCACCTTTAGGGTGTCCACTTTCCTCGTGGTGATCCCCTGCTAAAAGAAATAGCAAACAGTTCTGTTTATTAAGTATTTAGGCCCAAACAACTTAGTAGTATTTGTCTTGATAGCATAATAGCCATTTGAAAAAAAATAAATTTTTAAAAATATTTTAGTTTTATTCTTGTAAAACCACAATTATTTACTAACAGGATATATGTCCCTGCAGTTGGCACTGCACACCGTTACAAATCTTGAAATTAGATTTGTAAACATGTATTTAACAGATAATTATACACTCATTCCTGGTGGGCACTGACTTGCTTTTTATTACAGAAATTATGGAAAGCTCAGTTTCACAAAGATAGGATGTTATTGAAAGAAATGTAGCACAAGCTAATGTTGCAATTGTGAACTACCTTGAGCTAGAAATTTCCCCGGTGTCTGACAGATGTTGAGTTTTGTCATTTTTTATAAATTTATCCTGCAGTGTTCCTCTAAGTTCTCTGAGATCCCACATCCATGCTACTCTTGTACTCCTTAATACAATTGGGAACCACAGGACTAGCCAATTTTATCATGTCCCAATCTTGAATTATCATTTAGGCTTTCTAAAAATTATGGAAAGAGCTTAGAGATGCCATTATTCCTTTCAGAGACCCTAAGTCAGGAACCACTTGACCAGAGAATCCCTAGACTCATCCTTTTTAACTCTAATATTATACCACTCATCTACTGAGTATTTAGTGAGCACCTACTATGTGTCAGAAATTGATTTAAGGTCTAATGATATATAATTGATTAAAACACTCACAAAAAATCTCTGCGCCTTGGCTGGTGTGGTTCAGTAGATTGAGTGCCAGCCTGTGAACCAAAGGGTCACTGGATCGATCCCTAGTCAGGGCACATTCCTGGGTTGCAGGCCAGGTCCCCAGTAGGGGGTGCTCAAGAGGCAACCACACATTGATGTTTCTCTCCTCTCTTTTTCCCTCCCTTCCCCCCTCTCTAGAAATAAATAAATAAAACTTAAAAGAAAACTTTTTAAAAATCTCTGCTTTCATGAAACTTTCATTCTAGTGAAGGAAGAGAGAAAATAACATAAACATTATAAGTAAGTGAATTATGCTGTATGTGGGAAGGTGATAAGTGGGGGGAATCACAAAAGTCCCCAGGGCAACTACAATTTTAAACCAGGTTGCTGGAAATTGATCATATTGAAAAAGTGACATCTAAAAGCAGAGGCTTGGCCCTGACTGGAGTGGCTCAGTATGTTGGAGGTTGTCCTACAAACTAAAAGGTAACTGGTTCGATTCCTGGTCAGGGCACATGCCTGAGTTGCGGGCCAGATCTCTGGTTAGGGGCATGCAAGAGACAACCGATCAATTTTCTCTTGCACATTGATATTTCTTTCTCTCTCTTTCTACCTGCCTTCCCTTCTCTCTCAAAATAAATTAAATAAATAAGAGCAGAGACTTGGAGATAAGATGTTAGTCCAGCACAAATCTGGGAGAAGACTGTCTCCCACAGTAGACAGTCAGGCGCAGGCTCTGAGGCAGAAGAGCATTTGGGGTGCTCAGAAACCAGCAAGGACATGGACAAGGAAAGCAGAGCTGGGGGCAGAACAGGTGAGGCTGGTACACCTTTACGAGGCAACTATGTTTTCTACTGAATGAGATGGGGAGCTACTGGAGGTTCTGAGGGGGAGTGTGCCAAGATCTGACTTACATTTTAACAAAATCACTTCAGCTGCTATATTGAAATAGACTATGTGGGCAAGACATCGATTAGAGGGCTAGTGCAATAATCTAGGTGGCAATAATTATGATACTATGTAACATACGAAATACACAATTATCATATAGTATATTGCTATATATTGTATAATATAAGTATATAGAATATAGTAAAAAGTCAATGGCAGCTTAAATGAAAATAGTAGTAGAAGTGGTAAAAATGGCCGGGATTCTAGATATATTTTGAAGGTGGAGACAAAGGGACGTTTTGATGAATTTTGGGATGTGAAAGAGTGGAGTCAAACAGACTCCAAGATTTGGGACACGAGGCAAAAATTTAAAGTGTTGATATTACTCAGTCCATAAAATAAAATTAACTTTGATGGTTGATTTTGAGTGTTTCCTTTTTTCATCTTTTGCAATCAATACTACTTAATTCAGATATAAAGCAATTTTACTAGGAAATTACTGCATAACACAAAACAGAAAAACTTTAACACATATGCTTCTTGAGATTTATGTAGCAGGCAAGGTCTAGGCTTTCTGGGTGACTTACAGATAAATCATACTTTTTTCTTGCTCTCAAGAAACATACAAGCTAGGATAGTAAATAAGATATGTAAATATAAAATATTTAAAAATAAAGGGCTCATAAAATGGTGCAGATAAAGTACTATGAAAAGTAAGAGGAGGAAGAGATGGCTTCTAGCTTTTGATGTGGAAGGAAGGTATCAGGGAAAAAGACTCATAAATTAAATGGGCCTCTAACAATGGATGGAACTTAACTCTATCATGTTCAGAAGAAAGAGTAGCCCCTATGGTCTATGAATTAAAACAGAGCCAGGAATGGATGGTTCACTTTAAGTCTTATTGGATGTAAGATTAGTTTTGATATCAATACTGAGAAGCCATGAATGGAGTTGGAATTTCAATCAATAGAAAATGGACAACCACTCAAGACGATCCAACAAGGAACTAACTTGAAGAACCTAATGTGTAGGACAGATGAGAGGGATGAGGAACCAATAACATATGGCAAAGTAAGAAGGTAATGAAGACCTCATATAGGCTAGAGGGAAAATAGAGAAGAGATCATAGATGTCAGAGTTTATAGGATGCACTGTTTCTTCCAACACTGCCTTGACTAAGAGAGAGCCTTGAGGAGATCTCCCTCATGTCTACCAAAGTGCCTGTGCTGGAGGGCTTTTCTCTACACCATAATACTCTCTCTACTATGCAGAAAAGAGGCCATTCTCCTCCATCTGAAAGGATGTATGGGAGGCGAAACCTTGATTAAGTCAATGAGAGGAGGCTCCCCATACATGGTAAATTGGATGAAGACTAAGCAAAGAAAGTCTCAGGATGTCTGTCACTTTTGTCTTAGACTTTCCAAGTTATTTCTGCTGTTAAATGTTTACTGATGGGCACCAGATGCCATCATGAAGGACCATTAGTAGAACTGCTAATGGCTATGCACTGAATGGCTATGCACATTGCTCACTGAAATGAAGCTTGGGCAGTGAGCACTGGCTCACCTCCTCGAGGTTCATGGGCCTGGCTAAGGATGAGGTCCACAGGACTGGAGACTGTGCAGGCCCTGAGAGGGGTCAATCCTGGTCTCCTTGTCCTGGATCCCACCAACTTCTCTCTCTATTCACATTCCCTCTGGTCCTCTCACTTTTTCCTTCAAGATAAGATTCTCCTCTAGTGGATGTAGGGGAGCTGGAACTAAGGACAGATTTCCAAATACAATGTTTACACACTGAGTTTTTTGGAGTCCTAGATTTTAAACTCAAAAGCCCAAGATTGTTTCCTTCTGTGACATCTCTCCAAGACCCCATGAATTGTGGTCATTGTTAAGACAGAACATACGTGTAAAAGCATTGGGTGGTGGGGCTAAAGGTGAGAGAAACACATTGTCTAGTTTATTAAAATAATATCCTGCTATAAGATGCTGTGGAGTTTGAATCTATGGTCTTGGTGACCACTTAGATGGGAGAATGCTACAGAAATGGGAACAGGTTTAGCAACTATTTCAGATGTCATCAAACTGAGTCAGAGACTCATGAGACATCCTTGGGGAATGAATGGCTCTGATTGAAAGAAGTCTCTGCATGAGGTTAAGACTTGAGATTGTTTTTATAGAAGAGATAACTAGGAATCATGGGAGAAGATAAGTTGCTAAGAAGAAATGTGTGGAAAGAGACGGGATGCAAAAAAACAGAATCCCAAGGAAGATCTCTAATTTCCCACGTAATTAGAGTGATGCTTAAGAAGATGTAACAAAGGCTTCTACCTTATATATGGAGTAAGAAATGCCAGATGTTCAAGATGGATAAGAAGGAGGAAGAGGAGGCGAAGAAGAAGAAGAAGAAGAAGAAGAAGAAGAAGAAGAAGAAGAAGAAGAAGAAGAAGAAGAAGAGGGAGGAGGGGGAGGAGGAGGAGGAGGAGGATGGAGGAGGCGGAGGGAGAAGAAGAATAAGGAGAACTTTAGATGTAATTATAATTGTGCATTCTTTGGATACTGAAGTGCTCCAAACAATTTCAGAAGAAGGTTAGTCTATGTTTGACAGACTACAGTAAAGCCTTTGACTGCATAGATCATGAAAAGCTATGGGTTGCTCTGAAGGAAATGGGGGTGCCTCAACACTTGATTGTCCTGATGGATAGTCTATATTGTGGAGAGGAAGTCACTGTCAGGACAGAATGTGGAGAGACTGAATGGTTTCCTATAGGCAAAGGTGTCAGACAAAGGTACATCCTATCTCCCTGTTTGTTTAATTGAGTTGTATGCAGAACATATCATAAGAAAAACTGGGTAGACTCACAGAAAGTAGGAGTGAAAATTGGTAGAAGAAATATCAATAATTTAAGATCTACAGGTGACAGCATCTTACTGGAATTGTAACTGAGCCGACAGGGGCCCATCCACATGGCGCCTTGGTGAATGACCCAAAAATTAATGCTGGAAGGAACAGGTTTGTATTTACAATGTTCTAACCTTGGGAGGTGCTCAGAGCACTAATACTCAGAGCCTTCCTTTCTCACAAGATCCAGCACTTCCCTTCTTCCCCAAAAGGCTATAAGCCAAAAGCCCCCAAAGTTACCCATTGCCTTATCTTAAACTGGCTGCGCATTGTCACAGCAGCTTTCTCCTTCAAGATCTGGGGCACATTTTCATCAGCCTCCATGTCCGGGAAGGCATGCGCCATGGTGCACTGATCACAGTGAAGTTCAGGAAAAACACAAGTCCCAAGAGTCCAGATAGAGTCCAGGCTTGCAAAGCAGCAGGTCAGCATCCTGCAAGCGAGAGTCTTTGGAGCCAGCTCATGATCAGAGCAGTCAGGATCAGAGCAGCAACACGGCTCCTTCCTTACTACACCAGGACACGTGGCCAGATCCTGACTACTAACTATATAGTTGCTTGCTTACTTCACCCTCTCATGGCTGCTCCATCATTCCTCCCTCATGGCTCTTCTACTCTCTTCCAGGCTGCATGGCCAAATCCCCTCATGGCTGCCTGCCCTTAGTTTAAATCCTGATCAGGAGCCTCCTGTATGACCTCATCTCTGACTCCTCGCACAATTAGCTACATTTGCCAGTTTTCCGAATAGTTTACATTCATTCAGCTGCCATCCCCAGTCAGGGCAAATGTGGTTCAGTGATCCAGGGGCCTCTGCCTCCCCTGCTGTGTCATGAGTCAGGGTATTCCCTTAAAGTCACATACACAGCTTTTGCACCTTTTGCCTGGGTCAGTAGCACAACTTCCCTTTAGGGAAGACGTGGCTATCCATTTCCCATTGTTATGAAAAGTATCTTAATCTGTATCATCTGCTTCTCCACTTCCCCCAACCATGAACTATGCGGGAACATGTTCTGTACCCCATTTCAGAAGCACCTAGGAATGATTCAGAATGACTTCTGATGAAAACAAAAGGAGAAAGTGCCAAAGCAGGACTGCATTTGAACTTCAAGAGGACAAAAATCATGACTACAGAGGAAATGCACCATTTTGACATAGACAATAAAGACATAGAAATTGTTAAAGATTTTGCTCATGTTGCTTCAGTTATCAATTCAAATAGACACTGAAATCAAGAGAAGGCTGAGACTTAGAGGGCAGCAACAGAAGAATTAGGAAAGATCGCCAAGAGCTAAGATGTGTCATTAGAGACCAAGGCTAAGATCATCCACACCCTCATATCCCCAATTACTATGTACAGATATGAAAGTTGGACAGTGAAGAAGGCTGATAAAAAAATTGATTCATTTGAAATATGGTGTTGGAGGAGAGCACTGTGGATGCCCTGGATCACCAGAAAGATGAACGAGTGGGTCCTAAAGCAAATTAAGCCTGAAACATCAATATAGGCAAAAATGGCAAAACTAAAGTCTTATTTTGAGCACGTCGTGAGAAGGCAGGGTTCTTTGGGAAATACAGTAATCTTAGGCAAATAGAAGGCAGCAGAAAAGAGGAAGACCCCAAATGAGATGGGTTGACTCTATAACAGAAGCCACAGGCATGAGTTTACAGGAGCTGAGTGGGGCTGATGAGGACAGGGCACTGTGGACATCACTCATTCACAGAGTGGCCAGGAGTTGGAGCTGACTCAATGGCACATACCACTCACAGGGAAGCTTCAAAAGGGGGGAAGACGCCAGAGACATAACCCTAAGAAAGGTCTGAACTTGGGGTCAGGAAGTAGTGAGTAGAGCCAGAGAAGAAATAGATGGAAAAGTAGGAAGAGACCAGGAATGATGACTCATCATAAAGGTGTCAAACTGAGTAGTTTTGGAAAAAGGGATGAAGTTGTTCATGCCATAGCAAGGTCAAGGGGCTTGTGTACTATAAAAAAAATTTGGCCACCCAGACATCCTGGTAATAGTCCTGGCTACATAGTAATCAATTATTTCAATACATGATTATCCCATGATACAACCTTTTAAAAAAAGAAATTGTGGTAACAAAGCCTTGAGAATTTATTTAGCAGATATTTCATAATATTCAATCAATATTGGCTAGATGGGGATGGGGTAGATTGGGTCATAGGGGTGGGGAGGCAAGAAAATACATTGCACTAAAGTCTTTTGATAAATAAGTAGCATTCTGAGAAAGAATGTCTCGGATGAGTTGTGAATTGCTGTAAAAGATGTATTCTTTTGTTGTTCACAGTAATAGAAACAGCAGTTCAGAGTAATTAAGACTTCTCTGTTAACTTGGACCTGGTTGGGAATATTTTCATGGGGTAACATCAAGGAGACAGGAGATTCAAAGTACTTTCAGCTAGGATAGTGTCCCAAAATCCCAAATTTGAGTCCTTTTTTTTCTCTGCAAATTAACACAAGAGTATCAATAAGGAATTTTGAAATTTTATTCTCTCTGTTGTTTGTTTCCTGCATTTTCAGAGCTCATCCATGGGCACACCCTACCAAAAAGCGTCTGAGAGCAGCAATTTGTATGCTTCCGGCTCTGTTCTCCAAGCACCAAGGCTTGTGGCTGACAGGTAACAGAAATTTCTTCAGTCCAGTAGCTATTATAAGAAACTAGCATCTTTTTTGGTGCCCAGCAAGAAAAGCTAGGAATCAGAGCAAGCCACTCTCTAATAAACAAAAACAAACCAAACAAAAAAAAATCTTCTTTCCTTTGTACATTAGTTCTTCTCTGCAAGTACTCTCATCAGTTACTACCAGGGCATCTGTCCCAAATACTCTTGATGGCACCCAGCCTCCTGGTGCCCTCTCCCATCAAGGTTCTCTTACATTGCAGAATTAGACAAACAACCAGATAAAATACTTTAAAGGACAGTTTATCCTCACAGTGAGGGCAGAATTCAGTGTGGTAGGAAATAAACACTAAATGGTATAGTTCACCTAAAGGAAAAAAAGTCATTTCAACCGAAATATGTGATTGTTTTATGTTCTTTTAAAAGCAAAAGGTAGAATAAAGCCCAAAAAAGTCTTTTAAATGAAAGACAACAGATCACCACGCTTGGCAAATGAGGCATAAGTAACAGGCCTCTATGTCTTGATCACAGTATTTATAACCAACAGTTGAATAATCCCAGTCTCCAGATTAATTATAGATTTGCATTTTCTTTTACTAACATTACAATTTTTATTTGGATGAGATTTTACATTTCTTCTGTTTCTTTCTCTCATTTCTATCTCAAACCAAAGAGAGGACAGTTTCCATATCACATTACCATAGGAGATACAAAAGACAGAAAATAAGGAGAAGATATAATGAACTACAAGAGTGTTCTGTAACTCCAGGGAAATGTTTGTTCTTGTATCTTTTTTTATTATTTTAATTTAAGACGGGGGGAGGGAGGAAACTTCACAGAGAAGTAAACCTGAGACATTGATTCAAGAGCCAGACAGTTCAATGAACAGGATAATCGGGGTAGTTTTTGACAGGTGCGGCTGCCTGCCTATAGCTGGCATATAATCATTACCATTTTAATAAGGCTCTAATAGGGGGGCTGATCATTCAATGGGGTGTGAGGATCCTAATTCAGCTCCCAATCCCACATGAATGTGCTAGAATTTGCAAGCTTTGTTTTCGTCTTTTGTACCTCTGAATGCCAATAATTACTGGCTATAGATTCAAAAATTCTTAGAACTGGAAGCTAAATTAGCTCTCCTAATACTGCACAAAAATGTCAATACTCATAAAAAGGAAGCAAGTGGTTTTTTTGTATTCTTTTTTTATTATTATTATTACACTTGTAAGCATTGTGAAGACCAGCAGTTTAAGTGGGCTAGTTACAGCATAATAATGACATTACTGTCTCTTGGCCTGAAAAGCCTTCCCCCTTTCAGACACAAAAAGTTATCCATTGGTCCACATGAAATAAGTCTTCTAAAAATCATACGTTGCTTTTAGCTTTCTGCTTTTCTTGTTGTGAAAGTTATCTCGCTGGTCTGGGGTAGAAATAATATTTGTAAATGTTCTAGAATTCCCACTTGAAAGGTAGATATCTCCTTGGAGGGGGAAAAGAACTTGGATCATAGGTGGAATGTAATAGTAATTGTTATGATATTGGATGCTGTTAATGAGATAGGACAACATTCTATGTGCTTGATGCTTTATGTGTATTACTATATTTAATCCTTCAACACCTTCATAAAGAAGATATTTTTCTTTACGCCCATTTACCAAAAAGTGACACTTAGAATGATTAAATAATTTCTCCAAAGTCACACATCAGTAACAGGTGGAGGAAGGATTCAAACTGTCTATATAACACAGTTTCAGCTTTTGTTTCTTATAGGTGGCACTCCTCTAAAGCTTCTTAATTAAGTTTTGTGCATTGAATTCAGTGGCGACTGTGCCTCACCCCACGTCCCACTCAGTGCCATGAGGTCGCGTAGCCATTTACTCCCCGAGCATTGAGCATTGGCAGAAGTGTTCTTCCATGGAGCAAGAAAACCTGGCTGAGGTCATACTCTGGCTGATGCAAGAAACAGTTTTTCAGGAACCCCTGAATTCACCCTCCTTCACGGGTCAGATCCAAACAAGTGGTGGTGGGAAATGAAATCTTCATTTTGATAGGTTATCTCCAAAATGCAGTTTGTCTACACTGGCGACTTGCTACATTGCAGTTCTTTGAGAGTCATGTCAGATGCTCTGCTAGCATCTAACACAGTGTGTGGGCAGCTTTGCACCAAAAACCTCTTGAATAGCATCACACTTATGCTATTCCTTGTCACCTTGTAGACCTGGCACCAGAATCCAATATTTATGATGCTTCAGAATTATTTTCATTATGAATCATGAACACACACACACACACACACACAGAAAAGCTCCACAAGCTGTATCCTGGCCCATGTGAAACATCCCTAGGAAAATATATCATTAGACCTATTTCTTATATGAAAGATTGGGGTCTCATTAACTGCTTTCTGATGGACCAATATGAATAGGAAGATGATAAACATTAGAAAGAGGTGCCAATAGGTATTTTATATTTATTTTCTTAACCCTCTGAATCTAATTCTGTGTCATTCAATACAACTCTGTATTAGCTATTGCTGCAAAAGAAATTACCTTAAAATTTAGCAGCTGAAGGTGACAACAAGCAGTTTCTATTTCACTCTTCTTGTAGGCCAAGAGCTCAGGAGCAGCTGAGGTGAGTGGTTTGGGCTCAGGGTCTCTCGAAGGGTGATTGTTAAGGTGTTAGCTGAGCTTTGGTCATCCAAAGGCTTGCCTGGGGCTGGAAGACCTGTTTTGAAGATCTTTCACTCAGATGGCTGTCTAGTGATCCTTCAGTGTCTTGCTCAATGGATCTCTCTGTTGGGATGCTTCAGTGTCTTTCCATGGAGACTATTGCCCACAGAACAAGTGACCAAAGAGAGAACAGGGTAGAAGCTATAATGTCTTTTCTGACCTAGTCTCAGAAGTCACACTCCATCATTTCTTCAATGTCTTTTTGGTGCATAGATCAGTCCTAGTCAATGAAGGAGGGGACTACAAAAGGGCAAGAAGACCAGAAGAGAACACTGTGGTAGAGCCCTCTGCGAGCCAGCTACCACCACCGCCATGGCAGAACTCTGGACTCTAGCAGTGTTTTGTATAGGAAAGGGAAAGAAGCCATTCCCACTTGGCTAAAAGCCAATTGGTGAATTCTTCACACAGAAGTCTACACATAAGCAGAGGCCTCAGGGACAAAAATCACAAGCTGCCTCCTAAGTGTTTTCTATTAATATAAAGACTTCTATTTCTTATTCAGTCATTTAGTCATCTTTTCATTTAACAGAAATTTACTAAGGACCTGCCACCTGTCAAGTGCTAGGTGTTGGGTGTCCACAATGAAAAATGTATCTAGATCTCATCCTCCGGAGTTCAACTGCCAACTTCACAGGAGTGTGTCATGGATGTACTGGGTCCTCGTGGAAAATACTCCTCACATTCTAGGTTTCAGGATCCTTATTTCATCATTGTGGGGAACCTGGCTTATTTGTGAGTCCCTTCTTAAATGCCATGCTCCCTAAGAAAGTTGTTAGGCAAATAAGATGTATTTTCCAACCAGTGCAGGGAAGGACATTTTGGCAAAGGTCAACTGCACAAAGATTTACCTGCAAAAGGTGCCATGTGGTATTTAATATTGTCACAGTAGAGTTAATACCTGGTCCTTGGCATAATATCCAACTCATAACATTACTTAGAACACTTATGTGCAAATTTTACACTATTCATAAAACTGAAAATGTTAATCATATCTTGTTGGATAAAAATGTTGCAGTAATATAAGAACTGACTGAAACAGCCATACCTGGCCTGATAAATAATCTTTCTTTCTTTAAACCTCATTTTACTTATTAGAAAAAAATGGACATAAATTAATAGTACCTACTTATAGGATTATATGAGAACTGAATGAAATAATTTACATGTAGCTCTTAGCATAGTTGCCTGAACTGTAAGTGCTCAGTAAATATTATTATATACCAAGATATTATTACAAACCACTCACAGATAACTGGCTTGACTTTGATGTTAGTCTTTATTAATACTGTTGCAGAAAATTTCAGTGATCAATCAAGAACTGGAAACAGCCTAAGTGCCCATCAGTAATGAGTGGATCAATAAACTGTGGTACATTTACACAATGGATATGACACAGCAGAAAGAAGTAAGGCACTCCTACCTTTTGCAACAGCATGGATGGAACTGGAGAATATTATGCTAAGTGATAAGCCAGTCAGTGAAAGACAAACATGATGTGATTTCACTTATAAGAGGAATCTGATGGACAAAATAAATTAATGAGCAAAATAGAAACAGAGACATGGAAACATGTAACAGAATGATAGTGACCAGGGGGAAGGAGATGGGGGATAATGGTAGAAAGAAGAGGAAGGGACTAGTCAAAGCACATGTATGAATGACCCATGGACAATGGACAATGGTGTGAGGATTGACCTTGGGAGTGAGGGTGGGCTGAGCAGGAGGGCAAAGGGGGAAAACTTGGGACAACTGTAATAGAATAACAATGAAATATTTTTTAAAAATTCAAATTTCAAACTTTGAACTTTCCCTCTGAAGCAGTGGTTCACAACCATTTTCATCTCATGGCACACACATAAAGTAATTACTAAAATTCTGTGGCACACCCAAAAATGTGTTGTATTTTTTTACTGCTCTGACAAAAATAAGTATAATTTTGATTCATTCACACAAGATGGCTATTGTCATTTTTTTCTTTGACATTCTAAGTGAAAAGAGGTCAGTACCCTGACTAAATAGTCAGGTATTGCATGTTTTAAAAATTCTTGTGGCACATGGTGGACAATCGCTGCTCTAAAGCAAACCCCGTCCCACAGTTAATACGTTATCATCTAAAGTACATGTCTCTTCTACATAGTTTCCACTGGTGTTATGTGACTCAGGAACTGGTTATATGTCTTAGCATACCTGGAGTTTATAACAAATTATAGTAACATTCTGGACTGAAACAAGCATCACTTTTGTCTGTGACATGTTTTTTCATCTATAAAATGGGATGAACGTGTTTAGCAGTCTTCTGTCATTTAATATGTGACAATTAGCATCTTAGAAAGCAGAAACGTACATTTTGATTAAATATGGACTAATCAGTGAAATTAACCTATGGCATCTTACTTTTGATAATATACTTGAGTTTTTCATCTGTCAGATTTTTGGCTTATCTGGTGGTATAACACGGGGTAGCAACATAATTTGCCAAGATCCAAACTCAGGTTGATTTTGTGAGTAGGAACAAATTTAGGTCTTTCCTTCTTCCAATTCTGCTGAACACGAAGAAAATATGATTTCCTGGAGCAAAATAAAAGACTTAGAATAAAGACTGAGAAGGCTTCTTAGGTATCAAATAGCTCTTACGAAACACCGTTTTGATGAAGCAGTGTAAGCGAATCAGAAGTATACGTATTAGATTTCTGTTGAGTTATTTGGGGTTTCAAAACTCAGGGATTAAGAAAGTAGCAGGGGCTGCCCTTCAGTTGCACAGTGCCCTTTGAAACCCCCAACACATGTCTGGGAGGAGAGATTTAGTCAATCCCTCAAAAATTCAGGATATTCTCCACCCAACCAGGAAGTACCCAGAATTCATGAGTCTGGCTCTTATTGTCAGATCCCCAGTCCCATTTCTAGATCAAAGAAGTAGAGTTAAGTACCCAGATGCTGAGAGGCTTATCCGTTCTAAAGTAATGATCCTCTCTTTAGGTTTTCCACAAATTAGAAATAAGCCTCTCTTTTTCTCATCTTAAATCAGCAAAGAAATATTAGACACATTTTTCTTTACCAAACTCCCACTCTGAAGATATTACCCTAAGAAAAAAATTTATTAAATTAAGAAGTATGATAGCTCATCTTTCAGTTAGCTTAATTGAGTCAAGTAACTCTTTAGTGCTGAAAGCTCCAAGTCTCTAATTGTTTTGTTATTGGAGGGTGTCAACAGTTGTCTCCAAAGGATGTTGGGGAATGTTTTAAAATGCTCCAATTATATTATTAAACTGTATTTTTAAAAACAGATTTCTGACATCACTATTTTAAAAAAAATGAAGAAATGGGGTGTCCAAAAATCTAACAACAAAAGGTAAGCTCTGAGGTGTCGGAGTTCTGTATGTTGAACAAATTCAGATAAATTTAAATCCAGCAAGGTTTGGAGGCCCTTCTCTTCAGAGCTTGGCGAAATTGGCAACTCAGCTATTAAAAAATAGGACTGAAGTGTTTTATCTGTGTTGTCCTTTGTAATTAGGCTGCTGAATAACAGAAGTATTATCACACCAGGGTTAGCGCCAGAGGATTATCCAAAGTTTCACAAATGGGATGCTAAAGTGGCCTGAACAGGTGCACACACAAAGACTAAGGGAGGGGAAAAGTAAGAGAATGAAAGCTGAGGCCTACTACTTTCAGCCACATAGTAAAATTAATGGTTTCTGTAAATGAATGGCACAGTTAGATTACCATTGAACTTGTAAAATTAGAGGAAGGAGTCAGATTCTTCATTACACTCCTTTTTCTCTTTTTTAATTTGAACGAAGGAGGTCGACCTTAATTGTCGCTTTACCTAAAGAAAAAAAATCTTTTCATTCGAATGATTTTGCAGCAGGCACAGTGACTCCTCAAAAGAATTGTGCTTTCCGAAATCTTTTTTTTTCATGGTCTACTCATGTGACCTGTGTGCTGCAGAGAAAAGTGAGTTAGGTCTGAATGAGCTCGTATCTCAGACATTGGTGAATTGAATTTACAGAGAAGAAGAAGAAGAGCTACTGCCTTAAAAACAACAGTTAAAATTGAAAGTCAGTTGGGCTTTATGTAAGCAAATTAATGGTATACGAGGTCTGTCCGGAAAAAGTCCAGCCATTGTTAGTATAACAAGAATGATTTGCACGACTTCAATGTAACCTGGCAGCCAAGGAGAGAGGACTGGAATGTGCACGTGTGAACAATGACGACTTCACTGTACTAGTCAGTGGGGGCGGTAGATGCCATTGATGAACATGTGTCCTGTGTGGCCATCACATTCAAAATGACTAAACAAGTAGAGCAACGAATCTGCATCAAATTTTGTGTTAAGCTTGAAGAATCCTCCATGGAAACAATTTGAGTGATTCAGAAGGTCACAGCTATGGGAAATTGGTGACTGACATCTCATCATGACAATACGCCTGCTCATACATCACGACTCATGTAGAGTTTTTGGTGAAACATCAAATCACCCAGGTGACTGAGCCCCCACAAAGCCCAGATTTGCTGCTCTGTGACTTCTGGCTTTTCCCCAAACTAAAATGACATTTGAAAGGGAAGAGATTTCAGACTGTCAATGAGATTCAGGAAAATACGATGGGGCAGCTGATGGTGATTAGGATAACTGTGTGAGGTCCCAAGGTGACTACTTTGAAGGGGACTGAAACATCATTGTCCTATAACAATATACAATGTTTCTTGTATCTTGTATCTTCTTCAATGAATGTCTATTTTTCATATTACATGGTTGGAAGCCTTCTGAAGAGACCATATATTCATAAGAGACTCTTTATTAATATCCTAAAAATGTACCTATTTTCCCTATAATAGTAGTTTCATTCATTTAACAGTGAGTTACTTTTTTGTTATGATTTACTTGCAAAAAAAGCTCTAGATTATTTAACTTTGGGAATTTAAATGTTCTGAGGCTGCTATACAAAGATGATTCCTTTTCATTTCCACCAACTCTTCAACACTCTTTCATCCAGTCCCCCTCTTATTTGGCTATCTGGTTACCCTGAAGCCTTGACTTTGCTTGAATGGTTTTAGATTCCAAGGACCTGACAGCGCTACCAAGTTTCCAGGCCTTCCCAAGCACCACAAGTAGGTCTTTTTTGTTAGCCAATACAATGTATATAAAACTTAGTTCCTGACAAATGACAATGTCCTAATACATATTTAGCTGCTGCTGCTGCTGCTGTTATTGCTATTATCATTATCATTATGCCAACACATCCTCAAACATGTCCCACCAATGTAAATGCTGCTAGTAGATGCAGGCTAGTGATTCCCGTACAACCACAGAATTCAGTTTATACGCCTAACCTGTGTCCATGAAGCCATATCATTGACAACCCCTTCTGAGAATGAAATGTACAGTCTGATTTTGTCATACACTAATCCTGCGATCTTGTCAGCCACGTCAGCGCTCTCTTTCTTTCATATAATCCCCCCCCCAATTTATGAATGTCCAATTTGGGCTTCTGTTTATGCCTTTGGTAATATCATCCATAAATTGTTTATATCCTCTTAGTTCTCTTTAGTTTAATTTTACATTGGTAAATTATTTGATCAAATTATCCCAGAGATGTATGTCAGACAACTTTTCCTCAGTTGATTGCAAATTGTTTTGATGACCCATTCTACTCGCACTCTTTCTTGGAAGTCATCAAAAGTTTTGGCTTTGTTACTCATATCCAAAACCGCCACCACTGAGACAGTAATCGCTGGGTATAACAGAAGATGTTTAAACGCTTGGGTATCTGATGGCCGTTTTATAAAAATGAAAGAAGACAAAGTGAACGAGAAGATGTGTTCACAGAAGTCTTCGCCTCCTCTGGGAGCAACGTGAGGAAGCACACTGGAGCTGACCTTGGTCTTCAAACCAGATATACATTCCTATAGCTGAGTCGTTTGAAGTTTCCCCCGTGTGGTTTCGTGTGCAGTATAAGATGTCAAATAAAACATAGTATAGGATGTCAGTGTCCTTTTGGACAAAGCAACTTCTGAATTTTCAGCAGGGCCAACATTACATTCATAAGAATGGAAAACACCCACTGCTGAAAACGGGTCCCTTCTTGTCTTTAAGTCTTTTCAAGTATGTCAAGATTAAGTAGACTGTGCAAACAATACCTATAATCAAATTTTCTTCCCCAATACCTGTTACTCCCTAGACGTAAGTTAACCTCCTAAGGAAACACACTCAAGGTTTTCACTTTAATACATTACCATAGACCCACTCTATGAAGCATAGGACACGCAGTCATCATGGAGTTGACTAAATCTAAATTTTGATCGTGAGAATAAATACACTTTTCTATTGTATTTAACTATTAAATCAGAATCCTAGGAGAACCCCCAAGGGATAAAAGTAAAGGTAAATCAACATGATGGTCACCTAGGCAATACCACTAGTTTATAGAATAGCAACAATAGCGTATCTCCTTGTGACTTCTAAAATTCTGAAATAATAGGTTTGCAGTAATGACAGGAAGGTAAAATGCAAAGAAAAAAATTGTAAAAGCCACATAAACTTTGATACTCTGAATATCATTAGTTGATTGACTTTAGGTAAGTTCTTAATTTCTTTAAGCCTCTGTTTCTTCAACCTTGAAAATGGGCATAATCTATCAATTAATAATATTATAAGAATTAAAAAATCAACATACGTAAGTTCCACCATTTACTTGTTAAGTGACCTTGGGTCAGTAGCTTCTACGTTCTTTGGTTTCTCCACCTATAAACTTAATCCTTGTGTCCAAAGTTTTTTAAAAGTACATCTAGAACACAGTAAGTGTCTGCTGTTACTAATGTTATCAGGCTTCCTCCAAAGTATAGGTCTACCTCGACTTTATAGCCCCCAATCTCAAATTATATGTATCTTTCCTCTTTGTTGCATGATCAGTGTAACAGTGATAGCCCATATTTCTCTGCCTCTTGCCCTTGCCTGATCACATAGAACATGAACTTCATATAAATTCCCCAACAAGTACCCTAGGGAGTTTCAACACAAGACTTTACTAGTATTTGAGAAGTTTGTCTGATACTGGTGCATATTTCAAATGTGCAGATTTCTTGAAGGCAACCCAACTTTTGGGAATCACATAGGTGTCTCAAAGCATTTTAAACTTAATCTCTTCCAAACCAGACTCAGTTCCTTCCCTTCTCTTCACACTCCAGTAGCCCCTCCCGAGTTCTCCATGCTTCCTCACCCAAACTGGAAAATGAGGAGTCTTTTTCAACATCTCGCACTTTCTCATTACCCCTTCCACCCCTGATCATGCATGGAATCCTAATAATTATGCTTCTAAAACATGCTGTAGTATTTCTTCTCTCCCATAGCCGCCACTTCGCGCAGACCTTTCACTGTTCCTTAAATGAGGAGGTAACACTGAGACTTTATTCTTACTTGCCTGGTTGGATGGTCAAGATGAATTGATTGAGGTTAATAGAAACAACTGTATTAAAGAATCTGCCAAACAGGCTTGATGGAACCGTAGAGGACCTACGAAACGAGTAAAAGGCTTAAATTAGTACAGAATGGAAAACAGATCAGGTTTTGATGAAACTGAAATATAACCTATGGTTATACTATACAGTTTGCATGCATACACTATCTACTCTCCTCCATGGAAAGCCCTATGTCTGATTAAGCTCTGTATTAACCTAAATATTTTTCATGGTGCCTAAACAAAAAAAAGTACTTGTAATATAAAATGAAAGTTGTGACACTTAGAGCCACTGTCATTAAGAATTGGTCAAGTTCCTTCTTGACATAGTTCTGTGATTGCCAGCTCTTCAGATACTTTCCCTGGTGCTATAATTTTTAGCTCACAGAGCTTCCTCACTCAGTTTTATTCAGGTTATGTCTCCTTAAATGCATTACTTACTTTTTGTTTGCCTATAGAGGAGCCCTTTTACCTCAGTTATAGTTGCTTGTGAGATTTGAGGAGGGCTCAGACTGGAAGGTGATGTGTTGTAGGAGAAGGTGATGTGTGGTTGTCCCTCACGGGGTTCAAATCCTGCTCAGGCAGAATGAACTCTGTGACGTGAGGCAAATATTGTATTCGTATCTCTGTAACCCCCACTTTTCTCATCTCTAAAAATGGCCAGGATTAAGAACATTCATGTTGGAAATGCATTGGGAAATTAGTGCTTGACCGTGTTTGATGTTTTTAAGAGGCCCACGCTTGAAACTCAATCAATGTTAGCTCCTTTCCTTTTAGACAGAATGGTCACACTTTTTATTTCCCTTAAAAATAGTTTACTTATTTTTATGAGGAAGCCTATGTATTCTTTTTAGAGGTCTTTCTAAGTTTATACAAATGTGGTCCCTCCCACCACCTCCAGTAACTATACACAGATTTCAAGGGGTCATAAATCATATCCGGGGAGAATCTCCCTAAAAATTCCCTCAACTCTGCCACTTGTGATGAAAACATCTTGGGCTTTTGCATTCCTAGAATCCTCTTCCATATTCTTACAGGGAATGAAAGTAGCTGAGCCCTCACACTTAGTTTCACGCTAATCAACCAAATTATCACATAGAATGTAGGGTCTGGAGAGGAGTCACACATGCACACACACACTGCCGTTTGTAGATCACTGACCACTGAAGAGAGGAGCAGTACTTTTCTCATGGTTTCTATTTGGCAGGACAGTCTCACTTACCCAGAGGGCACTGCTATTAAGGGACTGATGCGCTGGTGACCGAAACGGCTTATTTCAAGAAATGATATACCTTGAGCAGGCTTCTCACAAAAGGAGATTCTAAATGACTAGTAACACATGCAAAGATGCTAAAGATGATTAGTTATCAGAGAAATGCAAAATAAAATCAGTCTACATCTATCAGAATGCCTAAAATACAATGTGTAAAAATACCAAGGATCAGCGAGGATTTGGAGGTCCTGAACCCTGCTAAATTGCTGGTGGTAATGTAAATTACTGAAGCCACTTTGAAAAGTTGTTTGGCAACATCTGTAAAGCCAACTTTATGCATACCCTGTGATTAGTAATTCACCCCTAGGTGCGTACCCAGTAAAAAATGCATGCATATGTACACACACACACACACACACAGAAACATCCAAAGCATTCACGGCAGCCTTATTTTTAATAATCTGCCACCAGAAACAAAGCACAATTCCATCAACAGTAAAGTGCACAAATTGTGAATATTCATGAATGGAATATTAAAAAGAAATGGAAAAGATAAGCTGCTACCTACAACAACGTACTAAACATCATACAACACATATGGAGGGCAAGAGCCAATGGAATTTATATTATGTAATTCCATTAATAAAGTTTAAAGACAGGCAAAACTAGAGCCGTGGCTGTCATTTGCGTAATGACAGGGAAGCAGCAGAGTGAGCCTTCTAGGGTGCTGGTAATAGCCCACGGCTTGCTCTGGGTTTGGGCTCCATAGGTGTATATACTTTTTAGAATTCATTGACCTGCTCACTTCGGAATTGCTGTATGTACATTATGCTTCAATGAAACGTTTTCAAAAAGGATTAGGGTATGGTCCTTTGTTAGGTGCAGGCACTAAAAAGTGACGCCAGGTCTCCAGCATGAAGGACTGGGGGCACGGCAGGGCTGTTCAGTGTGAGAGCGGACTGAGAGGCAACGTTGCCTAGTGGTTCGGCGCGCGGGTTGCAGAGCTAGGACGTCTTGGTGTGAATGCCACCTCTGTTACTAATTCCAGGAGTCTGGGCAAGTTCTGTAACCTCTTGTCCTTCCGTTCCTGCAACTGTAAGAAGGGTGGCGAT
Source organism: Trachops cirrhosus (assembly GCA_028533065.1). Lineage (NCBI taxonomy): Eukaryota > Metazoa > Chordata > Mammalia > Chiroptera > Phyllostomidae > Trachops > Trachops cirrhosus. The sequence continues at coordinate 12,657,409 of CM052539.1, forward strand.
CATAGTACCACTTCAGTCCTAGGGCCATTACGAGGATTAAATTATTTAATATTTGTTTAGAGTTTAATGCTTTATAGAAAGTAAACATTATATAGGTGTTGGTTAAATAAAATGAGAACTGAGGGATCCAGTTCAACAAAGAACTGGGAGAGTTCAGTTCTGGACAAGTTGAGTCTGAAACATATATGTATATATCTATATCTATACATGTACATCTGCGTCTATATCTGTTTATCTATATATGGCAGAGGTCATGAGCGTATAGGTTGTAAATGAAACCCTGACATCGTATGGGAGTCCTCCAGGAAAGTATGTGTTAGAAAGATTCATAGAAATGGGTTCAAGGGCTGACATTCCCTGAAGCCCTTGTCACTGATTAGTGGGGGTACTGATCTGACACCCATAACTGGGAGGCTAGCCAGCTCACATTAAGTGCTGATGGCTTTTATGATTGGTTCTGGCTGTTCTCCTTTGGTGCTTGAACATATATATCTCTAAGACGAGAATATTTATTTTTCATGTGGCACAAGTTAAGTCCTAAAAGGGAGCAAAGGGGGTTGAGAAAAGTAAATGAGGTGATGTCGTTCTGGGTCTCTGGGGACAGCTGGCTGTGATAGCTGTCATTACCTCTCCTGAGGTACTCTCTTCTGAGTCTCAGCCTGTCCTGACCTGAGAATATTGGTCCTCACCCCCTTATGGTTCATAGCCTCTCTTTCTAAATCTTCAACTCCAAGGTAAACCACGGGGAGGGATACTGGTATCTTTGGGAAACGCATCTTCTCATCGCCACCCCTTCAGAAGCTTTACCAGCAAGAAATGTGGTTGAGGTGTAACTTTTTCCTTTTTTATTCATTAGCCATGTCAATGCTTAATTGGTTTTTTGGCCCCTTTTAGCATAAACTTGCTGGGTTTTGTTTTCATTTTTTCCTTTCCTCAGATTTCTTTCCCTCGTCTCATTACTGCGCATCATAGGACACTTAGTTTTATATTCTTTCATGAAAATTATCATTTTAAAACCTCATAAGGAACCCCACTTTAAGTACTATAACATAGCAAATGTTATAGTACTTCGTTAGCAAATTCATTAATGCAAAGTACTTGTCAGTATAGGAAGCAGAGCTGGGTAAGGGGGAAGATAATGGTCACAAGAACAGATAAGTATTTAAGTTTTTCATTTCCTTGCATTTCTAAGGCTACTTGTAGTATGTAGATAACAATCCCATTTCTGATATTTTTGGAAGCTGGAGGAATTCATATGGATTGAATTTGTAGAGGCTTGAAGCATACGCATAAGATTCAAAAACAAGTTTCTATAAAATTGTGACATTTGGTATGAAAATACCTTCCTAAAATATATTACATTTCCCCCTCTTTCCTACCTAGGATAACTGGGGCCCCAGCTTTTCCCAAAGGCTGAGCTTTGTTCATCCTGGTCTCCAGGGTGATTGATACCTCCAGCCGGTGAGGTGTCCGGGCCTGCTTGCCCTGACACTACCCAGCTTCAGCTGGCCATGCTTTTTGCACCCTGGTGTCTCTTCTGTATAGATTTATCTCTTATATACAGCCAGCAGAACACAATAAAAACATTTACTCTCATTTGAAACATAATTAAAATTGTTCGGTCATCTGGATTTCTAGCCCACAACAGATAAGGAGCGATGGCAGTCCCAATGTCTGGTTTTGGCGGCGCTCTCATCTCAGTCTCTGCGCAAAATCCTTTTGGCTAAACACGAGGCTGTGATAAACACAGCCTTGAAGGTGGTAGGGCCTGAGAATCATGCAGCGTTTTCTAGAAATGCATCTTCTTCTCCGTTCATTCCACTCTTTGACCCTCACAAAAACGTTGTGAGAAATAAAAATCTGCTGTGGGTCAGGAGCAGTATTAAGCTTGTAATATGCATTAATTCATTTATTCACTCAGCAAATTTTCACTGATTGGCTACACCATGTCGAACACTGTTCTCAGCCCAGGGAATACTGCAGAGGGAAAAACGAGCCCCTCCCCTTGTGTAGCTCTTATTTTAATGCAGTGATGGATAACAGCCAACCAACCAACCAATGAAATAAATAACTAAATATATGCACATTAGATGGAAGGAGCACGTAGGAGAAAAATAAAGCAGGGAAGGCGGTAAGGAGTGTGTGAGTGGGAGTCTAAATTTTAGGCAGGGTGGTTTGGGAAGGGCACACTGAGAAGGCGTTATCTGAGCAAAGAACTGAAGGTGATTAGGGAACCATCCAAGCAGATTATCTAGGGGAAAAGCATTCTGGTCAGAGGAAACAGCAGGTGCAAAGGGCCCGAGGTGGAAGTGAGATTTCTGTGTCCCAGGAGAACTAGAGAGCCACCATAACTAAAATAGAGAAAACAAGGGAAGAATATTGAGATGAAATCCTAGATTACCAAGGGCCATTGAGAGGATGTGGATTTTATTCTGAAAAAAAAAAAAAAAGGAAAACGTTGGAAGGTTATTTAGCAAAAGAGTGGTAAGACCTGACTACATTTAAATAGGATCATCATAATTGCTGTAATGAGAATAGGTGTAGTGAGCAAGGATGGAGGCAGAGAAGCTAGTTCAGAAGGCATTACCTTAATCCAGGTGAGAGAGGATGGAAAACTGAACTCAGAGGGCTGTGATACAAATGAGAAGAAATAGGATTCAGATGCACTTTGAAGATAAGAGTCAAGAGGATTTGTTGATGGATTAGATGTGAGATTTGAGGGGGAAAAGAAAGAGTTAATGGCCACTCCAAGGTGTGTGACCTGCTCAATTAAAAGAATAACATTGCTGTTCACAGATATGGTGAAGATAATGGGGAATAACAACTTTTGGGGAAAGCGTAAGACTTTTTTTGACATGTTCACTTTGATGTGGCTTTCATATTACCAAATGGAAATATCAAGGAGCCAGTGGCTGTATGCATATGGAATTTTTATTTTTTCAGATCAGAGGCAGATGGGAAGGAATTGAATCAAAGATGGAAGAGGAGAAGTTAGCTTTGGAGAAAAAACATTTCTTTTTTCTTAAAATACAGTTGCTTAGTAAAAGAATGATGGTGAAAATTTAAGGAAATAATGAGGCAGAGGAGAGGGAGCGTGGGGGGAATTCTATTTGGGTGACCTCAAACTTCTAAATAAAATGTTTGGCACATGTTGGGACCCTATTACAGCCTCTCAGGCAGGGTTTGCACAAATGTAGCAAAAGTGCAACCACTCTTCCTTCTAGCACTCGTTGCAGACATCAATGGTGAAGCACAGCACTCCTTCCTGCTGACCCGAGATGCGGTCTCAGTCTAGCGGTCCTTCTCCGTTCACCCCTTCTCAGTCCAGCCACTGAGATCTTGACATGAAATCAATTGCCAAATCCACTCAGGAGTGAGCTCAAGGCTTCCCCTCCACTCATTTCATCTTGGAAAAAAAAAAGTGGCTGCGATAAGAATCAAGTACAAAAGGAAGTTATGGACACAAAGCTAGGCTTCCTTAATAAGAGGGGCGCACTTGCTGGGGGAGGATAGAAGATACTTTAAACAGAAATGGGTGCCCCCTCTCTCCCTTGTATCTTCACATTCTGCTCTATCCAAGGGGCAGAGAGATTGCCTCCCCTTGAAAAGTCTGTTGGAACCTAATTTTCATTACTTTCTTGAGATTTTTCTTGCTTTAAGTAGATCCACTTTAAGAGGCTTTGGGTCTGGGTCACATACCCTTGGGCATATAGAAACTTATATAGAAACCTATGTTGAAACCCAAGAAGAGGCAGAAAATTCTTCTGTAGAGCTCAAGGAGGCCTTTCCCAGAGGAAAGGCCTTTTCAGCATTTGTTCACCAGGTGGACAAATAAGAGGAAAAGCCTAGACAGGAAGGATGCATACAAGACTGTGTTCAAGGTCAGGACAAAAGCAAGGAGGCGTGAAGGAACAGTGGACCACCAACTGTACATGAACTGCAAAGCATGAGAAGGACAGAGTATTGTGGCATGGGGGCTCAAAAGCAAAGCTAGGAGGGTAGGTGGTAGTCAACTGTTTTTTAAAAAAGAGCCAGGGCTATGAGTGGCTTGCATCCGGATGCTATAACTTCTGCAAAGCCAAAGAATGGCAAAAACATGTTTTATTTTCTTATAGCAATGCCAATATTCACTCATGTAAAGGCTTGCTATAAATACTAAGTGCTTAACTTACAGTACTCACTTCCTCCCGCAAAAACCCTATCGTGTAAGTAGTTATTATCCCTGTTTTTCATATGAGGGAACGGAGGCACTGAGAAGTGTATCAATCCATTGCAATCCAGTTGGTAATTGAGTCAGGATTTACAGCTGGGTCATCTAGCTCGATATTCAACAAGATTTTTTGTGACCAGATCCTTGTGGGATTAATTATTTTTAATAACTTCTCCCACCAAAAGAAAAAGGTCTACCATGGTACCTGGTATGTATCAGGCACTCAGTAATCTTTGCTGATATCAGCTGGAGATCACTGGGTCTGACATTCGCATGCAGTCCTCCCCCGCCCCCATATCCTCGCGTAGCCTTACAGCACCAGTTGACGGTGGGGACTGGTGCCGACAATCGCAGCAAATTTTGACTGTGTGTTGAGTGAGTGCCAGGCACAGGATTAATCTGTTGAGGTCCATTAACACAATGAATCACCACAACCCTATGTGATAGTTACCTGTCTATAGCTGAGGCTCAGAAAGGTTGAATAACTCACCCAGAGCCACAGCCAGTTGCAGGGCTGGGCTCTCCTTCCAGGTCTGACTGTCTCCAGCACCCACTTCCCTCTACTGCCTCCCTTATAGCTTGTTTCCTGGGGTCCCCCCAACCCCCGCCCCCCCCCACACACACACACATTGGAGGATGGATTTGCTAGGCTCTGGCTGGGCTGTTTTGTGCAGTGACCAAGGGCACACATTTTGTTAGACATTCGGCCTGAATAAGGGCCTCAGGCCTTTAGTCTGTGGCTGTGGAACAGAGAAAAGCCAACTGACCCAGAAGGGGATTGAACTTGTGACCTAGATTTCAGAGCACCAGGCTCTAACCGCTGGGCTGCAGACACAGCACATCCAGTGGGCCGCTTTACCAGACCCTTGCCTTGCATTTTAAAATCTTGTGCCACGTCTCCCCAACGCCCCCTCCTCCTTGCTGAAGATTAAAAAACGGAGGTTCATGTGGGAGCAGAGTGAGAAGAAAATAAATTGTGATTTAAATTCATGCCTCTGGACGCGCAGCTTAGCCCGTTGAACTCCGCTCGCGTCATCTCTGCCACCTCCATTCTGTGATTTATTTCAGGCGGTGGCCCTCTGTGTATGTGTAAAAATGCCCCTGAATGCTTTCCCCTGAGGGCAGTCAATGCGTCTCTCTGAAGTTTAGCGCCAATGCTGATGTGTGCGAAGGGATGAAAAACGTACATTTTCAAGTCTCCCCAAAGCTTCGAGCCAAAAGGAAAAAAAAAAAAGAAAAAGAAAAAGGAAAAAAAGTTGTCCATTCCCCTTTTTCAGCCCTCGCACTTCAAATGCTAATGAAAAGTGTGTTGTCTTGGGCCCTGAATAGGTCTAAAATCTCTGGTTTGGAAGTATTTGCATACCCTTCTGAATAGGGAGGCAGCCAGCAGACAGGATTAGCGCTACACATCACCTCCTCCGAAAAGGAGCTGACAGGGCTGGAGAAAATTGAGTGTGGGCAAAAGGCTGACTGTAAGGTGAGGGGGGAGAAGGGTCTTCTCCAGATACTCAGCCTTTCCTTCTTCTCCCTTGAATAAAAACATAAAGGGAGAAAATACATAGCAAATGTATAAGCCAAGTAAAGGAATTTGCAAAAATGGGGAGGGGGGTGGTCTTAACCCATCACTGAAAAACAACTTGCATATTTTAAATTTAGCAATTCACCAAAGACACGTTTTTTAAATAGGTGGAACTGTTTTTGCATTTTTGATGTTCATTTTATGTGATATAATCGCCATTGTTTTTAGCTTTCTTTGTAGCTTTGAAGTGTTATTTGTATTGACTACTTAACCTTCCTTCGTTTTCCAAGATCTTTTCTTTAGTTACAGTATCTTCATGCTTATAGCTTTTTGATTCTGTTGAGTTGTGCCCTTAGAATAAACGTCTCTATGGTTTTTTCAGGCCCAAATAGTATAAATAGCTTTATAGTTTTTTCCATGTTTTCTCAATTTGTGAATTGCCTGTTTAGAATGGTATCAGAAGTGTGAGAATTGTCCCATTTCCCTTCAAACATGCAATTTGTTTGAATATTAATTTTTAATGTATTTAAATTTCTAAGGTCTTAATATTTTATACAGCTTGACATTTCTAAATTGGTACATTTTACTTCCAGTTTCTTTCATTTACATTTCTTTGATCACTAGCAAGGATTACATTTATTTTTTAAATTTGTGTCCTATTTGTATTATCTCTTGGATTCTTGGATTCTTTGCCCATATATTGACTGGGAGGTGGACTTCCTGCATAAACGCGAATGAGTTTTTGCAAATTATCATATGAGCATTTCAGATGCAGATATATTGTTCCAGCCTATTCCTGCTTTACTGTAGCTTTGTTATCATTGTATAAGCACATTTGAATCTTTATGTTTTCCAACCAATCTGTTTTCCTGTTTGTGACCTCAACAAATATTTTGTATGGGACACTGAGCTGCAGTCCAAACACAAGACAGTGGATCAACTTATCCCAAAGCGTAAGCGGAGGAAGTAGAGGTGAAACAGTGATGAAGAAAGAGTTCAATGGAGCACATCTCCACGCTCATAGCCCTGATTGGACCAGGATAGAGACTTGAATCTATGTTAGAAAATCTATGGGCTGGCCAAAAACTAGAACAATAAAGTTGCTAATAGGTGTGACAGGGAAAACTGTGGGAAGAGTGAGTTTTAGAAAAAAGATCGGATGTTTTCTTTTGGACATATTAAGCTTGAAAATATGGAGTACACACCGGGATAGAAACATTAGGACTCAGGGGCGATGCTGTTGCCGAAACACTGAAACCTGAAAGTAGGCGATTTACAGACGCTGTTTAAACCATGGGACTGGATGAGATTTCAAGGGAAGTAGGACACGGGTCTGAGCCTTGGGACATTCCAAAGTGAAGTGACCAGGGAGATGAGAAAATACTTGCAAAGGAGGCTAAGAATTTTCAGGAATACCAAGAATTAGAACCCTTTCAATCCTCCTCCCCATCTTTTGATACCATTATATAAATAATACTTACCGTGTAAAGATTTTATAGCATAATATAAATATTTAGAATAATCTCTGGCCTGCAGTAAGCACTCAATCAATTATAGCTATTATAACCTTTTAAGGATTGCTCTTTTTATTCCACCAACAAGGAAATGGAGGTTTTGGTCATTTCCAGAAGTTCTCTTAGCTAATCACTGACAGGAGCAGAGTTGAACACAGGTCATTTTGTCTCTAAAGAGCTGTGCTTTTCCCACTAATTATCCTTTGTGACTTTGCTTCCCAATATTTTTATCTAAACCAACAAAGAAATAGAATTTTAAATTCATAATCACCAAGCACTTACTAAATGTTCTGATATCCAAGAACCAGATTGGAATGGAAATAATAACTGCTACCATTTATTGAGTACTTAATGTGTGGCAAGCATTGTATTATCTCATTTAATACTCATGACAATCCTATGAAAGAGGAAATCCTATAACCCTTTCTCACAAATAAAGAATGTCAGTCTTGGAGCAGGTCAGTAAATATCTCCAGAGCTGTGTGATTAGACGACAAAAGAAAGTAAGAATTAGAGTTGCATGGCTGAACATGGGTGGGCTGTGTTAGGTGTACAGTTTCAGGGTTAGATCTTGGCGATCCTCCATATTGGCATTTATGATTTACCAGCTCACCTGGAGACACCAGCTGCTGGTCAAAAGTTTTTTCTTTAAGAGTGCCTATCCTTTTCTTCCAGCTTTATTAATGTCTGAGAAATAAACATTGAATATATTTAAGGTGTATAATGTGATCTAAGGAAGCTACATCTACAAAAAGGAAACCAATTTTATCAAGAATTTTCCATGAAATTTTCCTCTTTCCTTCCTTCTTTTCTTCCCTTCCTCTTTTCCTTTTTTCCTTCTTCTCTTGCAGAGAGAAGTCTTGAATTCAGACCCATACAGCTTTGTACAGGGTTATAAAGGACTGCCAGAAGACTCACTGCAGGGTTTACACACGCAAGCAGAAATAACTCCAGCAGAAGTAGCAGATGGCGAATTTTTTTGTGTTCCTTTGTTTAGTCAACTTATAGTGTGAATTGCACAGGATGCCTTCACTTCCATGTCCCAATAGACCTTTGTTATAAAACCTACTGCCTTATATTGAATCTTATCTATTTATCATTACTACACTACATGCACCTCAAGGGTGGGCACAATTATAAGCATAGAGAATATTTATTGTGTGAAAAATGGTGAAGGATCCATTGAATAGATGATAGCAGAGTGGTCAGGAGGGTTGGGTTGAAGACAGAGTACCTAGGATTGAAACTCAGCTCTGTCATTTACCAGCTTTATGACCATAAACAAATTATTTAACCTCCCCAAGCCTCAGTTACCACATCTCTACAATAGAAAGGATAGCACCTCTTTCTTGAGGTTATTAAGATTAAGTATGCAGCACTAAGTACATGTAGTATATGATGTTGTTCTCCCAGTCTGGAACACTGTGTCCCCAGATATGTGCAAAGCAAATTCCTTAAATCCTTCAAGAATCTGCTTGTCTGTCATTTCTACGATGAGCCACACCCTGACCATCTATCTTATTTAAATCGCAAAGCCCTCCACCCTAGCTCCCAATTCCCCATAGCGATTTTACTTTTATAGCATGTATCACCTTCTAACACTCTATGTAATGCACTTATTCATTATGTGCTACTTAGTAAGCTAGGAATTCGATACTTGGTACATAAGGAAATTCCAGTTTAAAAGAGTTGTATCTGATTACTTGTTTGACCACTCATTGAAGTGTGACATTAGCATGTAATGACTGAGGTTACTTCATTTGAAATGAGTCCTTGAACACTAAATCTTCTTACTATTTTTCCTGAAAAGCTGAAAGAACACTTCCCAAGAGGTTTGTGCATGTGGGTATCTGCAAATCTCAGTCTCAAGCAGTTCAGCTTGCCTGACCCTTTTGGTCCTGGCTGGGTAGCTCCTGTATGAATGGCCCTCCTGAAAATAGCAACATAAACTCTGTAAAAAATAAGAAGTAATTATCTGAAGGCACTGGAAAGTCACCTGAAATAGGCAGACTCTGGAGGGTGGTTGACACTTGGAAAAAGGAAGTGGCACCATGTCAGTTCCCTGTTTTTATGGAGAGCCACAGTGCCACTGGCTTGAAGAGCTAGAGAACAGGTTTCAGAGCAATTACAGGAGGAGAAGAGATTCCCTGGGTGGATACAACACAGACAGGGCACTAAATTCTGTGTACATACTTTGCTGAAATCTCTGGCTAAGCTCTAAACCATAGATTCATTCATTGTTTAGGGGCAAATTCCTAACAGCTCATCCAAAGCTGAAAGAACGAAACTAAAATTTCCAAGTTCACCAATTTGTATGTTAATTTCACCCAAGAACACCCTCCAAGTTTACACATAAAATCAGCCATTACATATAGCAACCCCCATCTTCATTGTTTTCAAGAGTCTTGGTGTCCCTTGGGAACAACATTTGCATCATTCCAAAGTCTGGTGACAGTGCAAGGGAGGACTCTGGGGCCAGGCCAGCCTGGCCTTGAATCCTGACTCTGTGGGACTTTCAGCAAGTGTTTGAAGCTCTCTGACTCACTTGTTTCATCTGAATGCTTCACATGGAAATGTCCTTTAGACGTGGAGTTGCTGAAAAGATGAAAACATTGCACACCTGACACAATTTCTGGTACCTGGAACACATCTAATAAATGTTATATCCCTTTCTTCCTTGTTCCCAATTTCCTATAGTCTTCCAATACCAAGGATGTTATCTCTATATACTTGTTTTTTTGTCTCATGGGAGAATTAATTAGCTATAAACCTACTGAAGATAGCTCCACTGAAAAAAGAAAAGCAGGGGAAATGAGGAGTATTACAATATTATGAGAACACTCTTATATGTTTCTTTAAAAGGAAATCAGGTTGAGGTGAGCCTCACTGGGAAGGAACTGGAAACTGGACTCTGCCTGTGTGGGGGGGTGTCGCCCCCTTAATTTGTCTGTGGAGTAGCTGCCTCTCACCTCTACTTCACCCATCACTTTGTCTGATCTTTAGTTCAGTCTGCATCTAGTTCTGCTCAGGACTGACTGACTACCCTAGCTTGGGATGACTTTAGTTCTCTCAAAAGTGAAATTTGATTGGTTGTTGGTCAGCCAGTAGATTTGCTAGCATAGATTCAAGTACCCATCCTGGTCCAATCATGACTATGACAGAGTAGAAGCATGATCACTTGGTTTTGCCTGCCAGGGAAGAGGGTGGTAGAAAAACCAACTTTATTAGGTGAAAGCACCCACGGCGTGCTTACTATTGCCCTGTCTTCCTTACTTTCTACCTGCAAATATTGGCTATTTTCCTTAAAGTTCAGAAGGATGAGTATTCTTTACTCTCCCAAAGAGGTTTTCCTGATACTTCCCCCAGAAAATAACCCCTCCCAAAGGAAATAAGTTTTATTTCCCCAACCTAAGATGACTTTAGTTTATTGACCCCCCCTTTTTTTAATAAGACATCTTTAAAAATGTTTGAGCTGACATTCCCTCAAGAGACAGAGGCTTGTGCGCTTACTTTCTTATTGCCGTGCCACTTAATTTAATTATGTCATCTTGTCATTGCTACATGTAATCTCAGGGGCCCTGGGAAATTGAGCCATGCTGAATGCTTTGCAGCCCAAGCATCTCATTCTCTTCTCCTCAAGTCCTAATTCTCTTCACACTGGTGCTGGTTATGCAAAATGAATATCCCAAGATGCTATGGCCACATCAATAAAATCAAATAAGCATTTAGGGTATTATTCGATCAATTTTATCAGTTTTGCCAGCCAGTTCAGATAATTAGAGCAGGAAGAAAAACATCTAGCTTTCTCCAAGTTCTGTCTTTTGGTCTAAATAATTTACATCACAGCTTTGCATCTTCTCTTTTCTTGATGGATACATTTATTTTCTCTCTTAAGCCACAGAGTTTATTAGCTAGGTAGTTTAGTAATTTTTCAGCTTTAGCCACCATATTTTACTGGGAAGAAAATTTTCTTGGGTGAAGGTATTCATTCTATAGCCCACAAGATCAGAATTGAATCTGGCATTTTTCTGTATGAGACCAAAGGTTACATGGAAAAGATCTACATACTATGCAAATGTATTTTTAATTTTTCTGTTTAGCCTTCATAAAGCTTGACCCCCTTAAGTAATACGTTGTGTTTAAGATAGGTTAATTCAATGAAAGCCCTATTTTCTTTTCGGAAGGCATCTGATTTGGGCATTCAGAGTGGCCAAATGATGATGTGTTATTGACACTGCCTCAGAGCGGTGTAATCTGACTCATTTATCAGCTTTTGCTCAGGAGGACTTGGAGCTGAGCTAATTTAGAGACTGAATTATCGCTGGCCCTCAGAGCCAGATGGCAAGTTCCTGTGAAGGTGGGGAGAATTGCCTCTAGGCATTATTGGAAAGTAATCTCCACACCTGCCATAGCCTCCAGGACCAGGTTGATAAAAACAGAGCGTGTTGCATTCCTCCCACTAACTCATGGACCCAAACAAACACTCCACAGCCAGAATCAAATGCAGCATGAAATGTAGAAGTTATCGCCCCCTTTGCTTGCAAGTCCCATTTGACCCGAACTCTCTCAAATACTAACTCTATATTTTCAAAAAGGAAAATTGAGTTGGCTATCGCTTTCCATCCAGGTGCGTAAGTAAGTCTTTTCTTTTCTTGTCGTTATGAAACAGCATGGTCAAAGACGGAGAAGAATGGGAAAACACTCATGTGTAGGTTTACAAGAGTATTATTAAAAAGAAGGAATTACTTTGCTTCAAAGGTGGAGATTTACAATACCTGTATAATGTTTCTAAGGGGAATAATGAAAGGTTTGGTCAGAGTTCTACTTCTTGTACTTACGGGGTTTTTTTGACTTGCATATTTATGTTAACACAATGTAAATACATACACACAAACACACACACACACAAATTATCTATGTACAATATTGGATTGGCCAAGGAGTCTGTTTAGTTTTTTCCACAAAATAAAAGACACATTTTTCATTTTCACTAATAACTTTATTGATTTGGATATTTTGGCTGTCTCCCACGTGGTATAACACTGATTGTTCTCAGTTAATGTCTTGACTTGATGGCTATTAATTTCAACTGGTCTACCTGACCCCAACCATAAAGTATTGTCCAGCAAGAAACCTCCAGCACGAAACTTCAGAAACTATTTTTGACACGTTTGATCAGTCACAACACCTTCTCCATACACTGCACAAATCTATTTTTGTGTTTCAGTTGCATTTTTACCTTTCTTGAAATAATAAAGCATAATGTGCTGAAAATGTTGCTTATTTTCTTCCATCTTCAATATTAAAATGGATACACAAAAATTCACCAATTCTGACTTTTTTAAATGTACATTGATATGACAGCTGTCACAATACAATCTAGCAAAATCATTTCAAATGAAATTAAAGGCAACTAAGCACTACTAGAGTCACCTTACAGAAAAAAACAAATGAAATTCTTGGCCAACCCAATGTATGGATTCTATATATCCTGCCTGCCTCTTGGAGTTATTAAGAATGTGATTCATTCTTTTTTTTTTTGCTTAATAACTATGTTTTGTTGAAAGGATATAAAAATATAGAAGACATGGTCTAGATTCCAAAGGAAACCATGTTGGAGAAAGGATTAAATTATGTAGTGATATAGATAGTAACACATTATTTAAGAAGTTGTCATTGTGCTAATATGTTTTGTAATTGTGGGACTTTTATTTTTATCCAGAAATGTTAAATACAGGCTCTTTTGGAATTATTGGAATAGGATGTTTTATAGCAAAGACATTTGCTCAGTTGGTGTTTTTCTTATGTCTATCTATATCACTTTATCATTTTTAATATAAATGCTTCTTATTATTTTCCTTTGGCTATATTAAGTTAATAAGAAAAAAGTGCTAGAGGTATGACAGAACATAGGCTTTAGAGCTAACCAGACCTGCAATTGACTCTTGGTTTCACCAAAGAATCACCAAGTGATCTTGGGAGAATCACATAAGTTCTCTGACCTTTATTGTCCTCATCTATTGAATGAGCATGACAATCCCTAATTCTCAAAAAGTTTTTAAATAAGAGTTGTATGCAATTTTTTGTATTTAATAAGTACCTAAGAGAAGCCTTGGCAGGTGTGGTTCAGTGGATTGAGTGCTGGCCTGTGAACCAAAACATCATAGGTTCGATTCCCAGTCAAGGCACATGCCTGGGTTGCAGGCTAGGTCCCCAGTCAGGGGTGTGCAAGAGGCAACCAATTGATGTTTCTCTCTCTCTTTCCCCCTCCCTTTCCATCTCCCTAAAATAAATAAATAAAATCTTTAAAAAATAAATAAGTAAATAAAAGCACCTAAGAGAGTTTTAAGTGGTTCTCTAAGTGACAAAAATAAATGGTGGCCAGATTTTGCTCTGTAGAAAACCTAGCCATTATAATACGGCAAATTAATTAAAGACCTCAGACAGATTGGTACCTTTTTGAGTCCAACTCTAGAGAATCATCTCAAGGAGGTCCTAAAAAAATGTAAAGCCGTACATAAATTCCCTAGGAGATTTTTCTCATATTAAATAAATAAGCCCTGACAGTTATTAATATGACATTCTTCTCAGTTTGTTAGAAGAAAAGAAAATGTTCAATCCAACATGAAGATGAGGACTTCAGGCTGCTGGGGGGTTTTTCCCAAGAGGGATAGCTCTTAATCAGAGTGTATTCTCCATTCAAAATAAATCTGTGAAGATTGGCATGAAAATGCAGAATCTTAATTGAACAAAGACAATTATTTGCAGATTGGAGTACAGTGGTGAATAGCTCTGTGCTCCAATTATCGTCAGACTTTTATTTCGAATGGGAGGCTGAAATCACAGATGAGTTAGCCTTAATTGGGAGAAATGGCTGAAACTGTACTTTTAATACCCTACTGTAACATTGTATATGTAGGTCATCTTTTTTTCATGTATACATGACAGTGCCCTGTTTATGTCTATTTGGGACAACAAGCTGTAATGGTGAGGGGCACAGCCTTCTTTCGATCAAATGTAATAATATCCAGCAGTTAATCAGAGCCATAAAACTGTATCACTTTTAAATAAAGGAACTGAAGAGTAAATTCTTTATCATAACTTATGTGTTCAATCATAGAGTAACATGAAAATCTAACTCAAGGTAGTGAGTGTTCAAGCAAGATTATTCCTTCATAATATGTCCACTTAAAAACTATTAAGGGGTAGCTCACCCGTGAATACATGGGCTCCCCAAATTAGGACAGGTCTAACAGATTAAGAAAAGATGGTTGAAAAAAATACAAAGGAGATAAAAAGCCTGTGCTTCTCAGACAACCAGCTAGCACTAAAGAACGCTTGCTGTATGGTTGAGTTGGAGGTGGCTTGGGGCTGGAAGAGGCAAGGACACAGACACTTTGTCAGTCACGATCCTTCTTCTCAGGTTCTTCATCCTCTCCAGAGGGGAGTCTAGTCTCAGGCACAGGCGGCCATGTCACCAACCACCATGAATCATCTGCATTGGTGTAGAATTTCCCAGTTTTCAAGGGAAGTTCACAATGTGCATTTCATTTCATCATTATCCGTCCAGAAAGAAACTGAGGCCCAGATCCTTGCTTAGGGTGACAGAGCGAATGCATGCAGAGCTGGGGCGAGGACCCAACCTTTGAATTACAATAACTCACCCAGTGTGTGGCATGTCAACAGAGGAACTGCAAATGACTTCAACACCTTGGGGTGAGGACAGCAATGTGCCACTGTTTATCTGGCCATAGAAACAATAAGGATACCTGTGCAGCTGTCTTCCTACATTTAATTAGCTTTTGCAATTAGCAACATGTTTACTGTTATCCCATTTGACAGATGAGGAAAGTGAGGCACACAAAGGATAGGTGATTCTTCTACAGTCACACACCCAGTGAAGTACTGGGGCTGGACCCAACCCAGCCTTGCTGACTGCAGATCCTGTGCTTTTTGTAATGTCATCGGGACAATCCCAGGTTTTTCTCCATCCCTTCTGCTGCTAGTGTCGGAATTTAATCACTCATTCAACAAACAATCATATACAGTGCACAGAACAGACCCAAATCCCTGCCCCCATAGAGCTTACCTTCTAGTGGGATAGACAGACAACACATGAAATGAGTGAAAACTACTGCATGTTTGATGGTGATAAGAGCTATAGAGAAAAATAAAACTGGCAAAGTTTTGCTGGGGACTCAGAAATTGCAGTTTTCAATTAGGCTGTCCGTGGAGGCATCACTGAAAGATGGCATTGGAGCAAGGACCTGAAGGAGGTGAGGGAGTGAACCCGCATCTCAAGCAGAAGAAGAAGGAGGAAGTCATCCTGAGCTCCTGTTTGTCTTATTCTAGGAATAACACTGGACGCTGGTGCAACTGGAGCAAGGGGAGCAAGAAGTAACAAAGGAGGAGGTCCTAGGAATGATGGGAGGTCAAACAGAGCCGGGCTCTAGGCCAGCAGGAGGACTTTTCTGGGTGAAATAGAAGCTTTTAATGGGTTTTGGGGGAAAGGCTGTTACTATCTGACTTATGTCTAATGGATAACTCTAGATCTGCGCTGAGAATACACTGGACAAGGAAGGGTCTAGGACAGAAGTGGGAAAATCAATTAGGAGGCAAATAGTAATAATAATAATAATAATAATAGGCAAAAGATGGCATTGGCTTCAGCTAGGGAGAGGGTCAGAAGCTGTCAGAAAGATGAGAAATAGGGCTGGCTCTAGCCCTGTTGCCGTCTATTTGCCTTGGTTGCTAAGTACTCAGAGATAACTGAGAGGAAAAGAGCTTTCTCAGAAAAATGCTCTTAGGAGTGGCAGGCAGCCATGGGAGTGAGTTGCTCAGATCGCCCTTCAAGAGACAACCCGCTGTGAGGAGTGGAGTTCGCTGACAGCCTCCAGCTGCTGTGCCTTTGTGACCCAGGGCAGTAGCACTCTCGCTAGGCCACACTTGCCAGGCTGCTCCTGGCCAATGACAGCACCCAGCAGGGACACTGGAGCCAGGTTTCTGCTTAACACAGGGCTCCCCGTGGTTGCTCTGGGCTGCGACTTCCTCAGGGCTGCCTTGTGGTCTGAGGCTCTTCCTGCCCTATCCTCCTTAATCTCTAGGTGGGAAGTCTGATGATAGGGAGGTACTAGAATACTAGAAAACTAAGGTCCTAGAGTCTTTTGCTGAGCTGCCAACATTAGCTTGGTCAAAAATCTTGTGTTTGCAAACTGCCATCAAATAAGCAAGAAGCACGAAGCCAGTGGGGCGGGGCGGTGGGAGGAGCCTATCCTGAGACGGATGGATGTCACACCTGGGCTGTCTTTCCACCTATTTCTGTTTCCTCCTGAAGGTCTTTCCACCTATTCCTGTTCCCTCTCCCCTTTTTCGTTTCATGGGCATTCCTCTGCCCACAGTGAATCTCTTGCACTTCAAATTGTATTTCGGCATCTGCTTCTCAAAGGACCCAACTGACACACTTGGCCTCTGTCATCAGCCTTAGTCTTCCAGAGTTCTGTCTTTCAGCAGAGGTTCTTGGAACTCCAATCGCCACGTCCAGTTGTTTGCTCTAGCCAATAGCAACAATGATACTACTTCTAATAAACATAAACTGAGCTCTTGCTATGTGCTGAAAACTGGGCTCAATGCTTTGCATGAAATACAGCTCTTTAATCTTTACCACAACCCAATGAGAAATGTACTCTTTTATATATGAGGAAGCTGAGTCTTACAAAGGTTAATGGGTTTGCCCAAGTTTAAACAGCTGATAAATACAGGAGTTGCCATTGAACTTAGGCAGTTTCATATAGAATCTAAACTCTTGCTACTGTCACTCTCAGGATAGAGAGTGCCTTGTCCCACTGGCTTCATGCTTCTTGGTCATTTGATGGCAGTTTGCAAATATCATCACAAGATTTTGACAAAACTTCTTTTAGGGCCTCAGCAAGAAGCTAATACCTTAGTACCTTAGTATCCTAGTAACTCCCTGTAATTAGACTTCCCACCAACTTTCTAGGGTCATACAGTTTCACCTCTCTTGAAAAAACCTGTTCTCTCTCTCTCTCTTTTTTTTTTTTTTTTTTGCAAATATTGGTCTGATGCCTGGCTAGTGTCTTTATTACTGCATTTCATCATTAATGTTTTTTAAATTAATTTAAAGTGACAACTATTCTATGAACTATCAAGGTGAACTTCACAAGATGAAGAAAAGAACCCTGAATCAGGATCAGAAGACCTGATTTTTCGTCCTAACTCTAACAACAAGGCAGTTCAAGATGTTTTCCACTGTAAGTCACAAAACTCCTTCTGAACTACTGAAGAAGAGGGAATTGATTTGCTATTCAAACTGGGAAGTCCAAAGGGTGGCTTTAATTTCAGACAGAGCTGAGAGGTTCAAGCAACACAGACCATTTCTCTCACTGCATCTATTAGCTATGTCTGCCACTGTTTGGGCTGTATTCTTGGTAAGCTCATTTTATTTCACAGTAGAAATGATACCCCTCACTTTCCTCTATGCTACATTTCCCTTAACACTGAAGATCACAAAAGAAAAGGAACTCTCTTTCTTTATCTGTATAAATCCATAAATAATGACTTGCTTGGCCCTGTCTGGGACAGGTGCTGGACCATGAACCAGTCACTGGGTCTAGAATTATGACGTATTCTGATGGGCCATCTTGAGGCACAGGTCACCTCTGTAGTAGGAAATGAGGGGCCAAGTAATAAATCATCACATCATGGGAGACATTTACTTCTGTAATAAAAATGAAAAAGATGCTGGCCAAGTAAAAGTAACAACTCTACACAACAACCCCCAGAGGTCTTCCAAATATATATCACACACCTCTCCCTCCCCAGAGCAGGAAACCAAGAACCTCATTTATTTGTCACATCCAGCTCAAAGTCCCAAATTCTAAGTCACATCCAGCCCTCTTCATCAGGTCAAGGTGTGGCTTCTGGTGATCCAGCAAACTAAAACTAAAAGTAAGTTATCTGACCCCATATTCTCTGCCCCCCCATAAAACAGGATAAAATACACACATAAAGCAGGATATAATAGTGAAACAAGGACAAGCTATTTGGAAGTAAAAGCTTCCATTCAAGACAGAGAAGAATGGTGAACTAGCAGCCTCTGGTCTTTAACAAGGACAAAACCATGACCTGGTAGTAGGGGAAGTTTCTTGATTTGATCCTGTATATACGATGCAAGATCTATTTGTTATCAGCCAGTTCTAACAGCAAGTAAACAAACCAAAAATTCTTTCCTAGATATGTTCTTAAAGCTCGATTGATTTATTCATTCGTTTTCTTGCCTTCTACCTCTCTCTTCTCAACTTGATGTGGGCCAACCAGAGGCCATCTTAAGCTATAGCCATGGCCAGGACGGCCCCACAATCTGAATTCTGCTAGAAACCCTAGTCTTTCTGGTTAACTGGGAAATCTCTGGGGTCTATGGTCACTTAACATTTTTCTGTTACTTATTGTTATTTAGGGCCCAGAGGTAAACAACTCATTTCTATTAGTTTCCCTTTTTCTGGGCTCTCTTTGTTCTCTCTGTCTCTCTCTTTTCTCTATTCTTCCCTGAGTGTCTCTCTTTCTTGGAGTCCCTGGGGGATACCCAGAATCGGTCAGCATGCACGAACATCTGGCTCTTTCACATTTTCCACCTAGAGATACAAGCTCCAGAGGTATTTCTTCTGCCTTCCAGTTGCTGCAGGCAACAGTTTTATCAGGCATTTTCTTTTAACATCAAAGACTTCTGGTCTCTGGCAGGTCTGATTCCTCACCATCTGACAACCAAGTGCTAAGCCATTGCCATATATTTTAGGTTTTAATGATAATATTAGACCACTTCAATTATTAGTAGGAAAGCTGCACTGCTGTGACAAATACATCTAAAAATAAACAGAGATTTGTTTTTCATTTATAGGTCAGTCTGGATCCAGGTTCCCAGTTCTTGGGTTGCTCTCCTCCATGGAGTCATGGCAGGGACCCAGGTTCTTTAGATTAACTGTATCCTAGGGCTCTACTATACCTTAAAGCTTTGTTACCATCTTCCTTCAGTCAATAGAATTGGGAGAAAAAAGGGATCACGAAAGGACTTGTCTGCTTCTTAAAAACTTTGACTCAGAAATGGCATACATCACTTCCACTTACATTCTAGACATTAGCCACTGGCACTAATTCAACTGTAAGAGAGACTGGGAGATGCAGTCCAGCTCTATGTCCAAGAAGACAAGGAAACATTATTGATAAACAACTAGGAGCCTCTGTCATGCTGAGTAAAGGTAAATTGTGCCTACAGAGAGAAAGTGTTTAACTCTGTCAGTTGAAGCTTAGGGACCAAATAACTTGAGAGCTGATATATAACCAAGTGACTTGGATAGTTGGCAATTTTAATGAGAGTTTCTATGGAATTCACTAGATACAAGCTGTGTTGCCAGAGGTTGAGAAATGTGTGGGAGGTAAAGCAATGGGGGCGGCAAGTGTATTTAACATTTTCAAGACATTTGAGTGTGAAGGGAAAGAGCTGTAAAAAGTGGAAGTGAAGGTAAATGGAGGATTTTAACCCAAGTATATGTAAATATTGGCGGGGGCGATACCAACAGAGAGGGAGATTTTTGTAATTTAGCCAAAAAAAGTGAGTAACAGATGGTGTCAGGATTTTGAATCCTGCTACCTTCGTAGCAGTAACCTTACAGAGTGGAAGGTATCTCACTCATACACTCTTAGTCGTATTCTCATTCTAAGTCTTGCTTTCTTTTATATGCATTTTCCTTGCAATTCTTGGTAAAAAGTGCACAATACCTTCCTTTGTCAGATGAGAAAAGGATGACAATAGGGGTCATTTTCCACCTGTATTCATGTACTAGGGCTGCCATTCAAATGCATGCAACAAACTTTTTAGCGGCTCCTCCTCTTGCTAAAATAAGGAACAAACAGGAAAATCTAAATGGTACTTCTTAAAGATATCATGTCATATTGGAAGAATCCCTTGTACTGAATATCTGCTGTATAAAAAGTACAGATCTAAGCATTATCTCATGGACCCTTCCAGTAAATCCTCAAGAATAATATTATTCACTCTAATAACTTGGGATATTTATGTAACCATTCCCCCACAATATGCTAATATATATATTATAATTCTTCAAGAGTGAGATAATAAATGAAGAACTTTCAAAACATATTTGACTAGGGAACACTCTTATGGACAAACTCCTGGGAACACCAGTTTGGGGAAAATATTGTAAAGTTAACTTGTACACATTTATTCATATATCACACCCTTTTCCCCAAACTCATACCTGCATTTTAAGAGAAACAAGAAAAATGGTTTCCTTTAAATGATTTATATTGTATTCTTTGGGCTTGGAGAGTATAGTGCTGGAGAATCATTCTATCTGTTACCAATAGGTAGCAGACTTTCTAGGTGAATTGGCATTTCCTATAACAAAAGGTTAAATCAAAAGAGTAGAGATGAGCTAGAC
Organism: Trachops cirrhosus; assembly: GCA_028533065.1. Classification (NCBI taxonomy): domain Eukaryota; kingdom Metazoa; phylum Chordata; class Mammalia; order Chiroptera; family Phyllostomidae; genus Trachops; species Trachops cirrhosus. Next base: position 12,678,124 of record CM052539.1, read on the forward strand.
CAGGAATAAAGTATTTCTAGTGCAGGAGCATGTTATGAGTTAAATTGTGTCTCCTTAAAAACATACATTAGAACCCTAGCCCCCAGTGCCTTGGAATGTGACCTTATTTGAGGACAGGGTCTTCACAGAGGAAGTCAAGTTAAAATGAAGTCATTTGAGTGTGCTCTAATCCAATATAGTGCTCTTCTAAAAAGAGAAGATTTGGACACAGACAGATATATAGGGAGAAGGCCAGGTGAACATGAATATGGCCATCTGCCAGACAAGGAGAGAGGCCTGGAACAGGTCCTGCCCTCAGAAAGACCCACCCCTGTTGAGACCTTGATTTTAGACTTCTAATCTCCAGAAATGAGACAGTAAATTTTTGTTGTTTAAGTCATCCACTTTGTAGTACTTTGTTATGGCAACCCTAGCAAGGGAATACAGAACATCTATTGTTTTTGCCTGCCTGTCATCTATTCCTTTCATGGTTTATGGGGGAACTGCTCCTCCTCTCCTCTCAGTCCATGTGGTCCTTCTGGATCTGATCCAGTTTTTAGCTCCAAGAGTAAGAACATGACGCACACCTAACCAATCACTGTGTCCCATCCCATAACCACAGGTACTGGTCAATGAAAATAGGCCAGGGTTATTACTAAAATGGTTCTTAGGAGTTGCTATGCTAATAGGCTACAGGCCTGGAGCTAGGGGTGGCCATCTTGCTTATATGAGGGTATAACTTTCCTAAAAGTGAAGCCAATGAAGGAAAATAAAAGCCAGTCTGAGAGATGGGGAGGAAAAGAGTTCTGATAATATTTAATTTGAGCACCTGGATGCAACTGTTCCTGAAGATGCAAACTCTTCTACTTTTCCATATATGACAAACAACTTCTCTCTTATTTGGATTTCTTTCACTAGCAACTGATAGAGTTTTGATTCAATGACACAGCTAGTATTCTGACCTTTATTAAACTGCCTCATGATTTTCTCTAGTCAAAGTTTTCTTTGCCTCCTAATCCCATCCTGAATTCCCCATCCTTTGTACCTGTGGAGAAATTCCAGTACAGAGGTGAGAGTTAAGTGGCAATTATACACTTCCTATCTTCATTAGTCTACATAAAACTTGAAAGAAAAGCTAACCCTAATCTGATCTTTTGTACTCTCCTCTTCCCTATATCTCCCTTTTCAAACACACATTCAGTTAAAGGAAGTATTACTTGAAAGCATCAAGAACATTTTGAAAGAAGGTTTGAGAAAAATCTAGATCTTGGTAAATTTTAGCATTCATTGTTAAGTACCACCAAGTGAGTAATTAAAATTGAGAATGGAATCCAAAAGTGAATGAGTGGGTAAAATTAACTAAAGAGTTAGTGTTCCCAAACATGTCTTCCCCCTTTAGCATAAAAGTATAAATTTTAAAATAAAGATTATATAAGTACAATGCATATCTAGTTATACTTTGACCATGAAATGAAATACATCGGGCAGGAGGTAGAACTAAAATGTTGAACTGTCTGTGGTCCTGAAAATCATTATTTTCAATTATTAAATTGAAAAAACTATTTATTAAAAAACATGGATACTTTTTATTATTTACTTTTCTTACAAGTAATGATTACATTTTTTTAAGATTTCAAAAGATTTTATTTATTTATTCTTAGAGGGGAAGGGAGGGAGAAAGAGAGGGAGAGAGGCATCCACGTGTGGTTGCCTCTCACGTGACACCCACTGGAGACCTGGCTCACAACCCAGGTATGATGCGCCCTGACTGGGAATCAAACCAGCAACACTCTGGTTGGCAGGGGCACTGAGCCACACCAGCCAGGGTGATGAGATGTTTTTCATCACCCACTGAGCCACACCAGTTAGGGTGATGAGATGTTTAAGAATCACACATCAAGCCAGTGTGATCCTTAAAGAACTCTGAACATAGTCAGAGAATTTAATCTCATCTTCATTGACTTTACTCCTAAGCAGATAAATTAATGTAGCAAAATGCTTCTCTTATTCTGGCAGATAACTTTAAATGACAATAATGTACACTTACAAAGGATTAATAAAAGCAAAAAGGGAAGAAATGACTAAACAGGAACTAGTATGTCTCATCTTTTTCTTGGTCTTAATCATGGTTTTCTTACAAAGAAAACATCCTACTCTTATCAAAGCTTAAATATTGTCACATAATCTTCTTTGTAAGATTTTTTCTAATATTTATAAACAAGAGCTTTTCCATAACTATATCATTTCTTTTTATAAATGCTTTAACAAATAAATACAGTTGTGTGTTCCAGATGCTCTTCCTATTTGCAACACATTTTAGAGTTTGGTTTGTTGTATTTGGAAATTATTTCAGTGCAAAGAGTTTACATGTCCTTACTGTTAAAATTCAAGGGAAAAGAAACATTTCTGCAATGTGGGTGTCAATATTAGTCACCGAGCTTTCTGTAACATGGTTTCCCACAGGGTAGAAGGCAGAGTGTGCCTTTGAAGAGGCATTACTAACTCAAATTATCAATGAGGAAAACTGAGATTCATAGCACTTCACATTGTACAATAAATAAATTGTGGATCCAAACTTAAGGCTAACTCTATACCTAGTTAGCCTTCCTCAAGCAGGCTTCCTGGTATCTTACCAATATTGCACACCCGTGCTTCCTTTGCACTTTATGGTTCCTCTCCATCATCGCCAGGGGATGTTTAATCTCCATAGCCAGGTGGTAATCTTCTAAAGACTTCAACCCACATTGCCTCTTCTTTGATAAAGAGAAACCATGTGACCTATGGTTCACAGCATGAGCTTTGCATTGAGACAGGCCTGGTTTCCAATTGTGGACTGCTACACTTCTCTGGACTTCAGTTTATTCATTTATAAAACAGAGTCAACAGTACCTGCTTTGTATAACTGTGTGTAAAGAAACTGATGCAGCATAATATTTATAAATGTTAGCTTGTATATATGTTATATATGTGTAAGATATACAGATGGATGGATGTAATAATGAATACCTAGTACATAGCTTGAATTCTTAGTTTAAAAAAAAAAAGTGATTTGGGGGCCATCGTGGAAGGTACATTTTGTCCTGAGATACTCAATTAATAGCAAATGTCAATAAAATAAAGTATAATATAATAATCTCCCTAATATTCAGTAGGGACTCAGTATATATTTTTTGAACTTGACTTATATATTGGTTTGCATGCACACACTTCTTTTTTGCTTCATTCTATACCTTCTCTTGGCAATTTCCTTTATTCCTGTGCTTCAATATTTTTTTTCTAAATGAGTGTATAAATCCAGCTGGGTTATTTTTCTCAGAGCTCTAAATGCATACATCTAACTGCCTAATAGACTTTTATGTGCCCTCGAGGTCAGCATATCACAAAATGAGCTAATTATTCTCCTCCCCCAACCTTGCACTTCATTCCCATTCCTTGTCCCAGCAAATGAGATTCAAATTGACTTAACAGAAATCCAGATTCTTCTTACCCTAAAATGCAACCAACCCTCAACAGCTATTAATTCTGTCTTTCCAATATCTCTCCTTCCAAATCCTTTTTCTTTCTGCACTCAAATCTCCCACTGCTATTTCTTTCCGATTAAGATCCTCATCACATCTTTCCTTATAATTCTCTTTACCCTCTCCAGTCCAACTCCTACCCACCTGTCAAAGTGACTTTTTTTTTTTACATAAAACTCATTCCAATGCTCATACTCCTCTGATGGCCATCTTTCTCCAGAGTAGATTTTAAACTCTTTAGTTTGCCTTGACATTTCTAGGGGTTAAAAAATAGTACCCCTGTTCTCTGTTCCCTGAGAGGAACCAAAGCCAGACAAAGATCAAAACATCATGCTTTTTTAATGAAAATACATTCAAAGAGCCAGGCTTAGGTTTGGGAAAACAATAGCTTCCTAATCCTGCAACCCAGAGTTAAACGACCTAACAGCTGGACACTCACAGATAGGTCTCACCCTGTAAAGACAGACTTCTTTTACAGTGTGGCCAAGAACAGATCAGAAAGAGTGCTCTGTACAAGCTAGAAGAAAAATGGGCTGAAATTCCTGCTCTTGGGCAGGAGTAAGGAGGCGGAGAAGCCAGGAGAGCATCGCTCATAGCGGTCCACATGCAGGGAAAAAAGAAACCAGCAGAAGTAAGGTTCCTGCTCATCACCTCATACTCTAGAGTAGTCACAGCAACAAAGAGTTTTCTGTTGTCACTTTTCTGTTGTTACTAATTACTTTTCCAGCACCTTTCCTCCCAGCCTCATCTCTCTGACCTGAGTATCCTGAAGCCATGCTTGCTAAAGGACTTACAGGGGCCCAAACACACCAGGCCTTCTCTTGCTTCCATGCCTGGATACACGGGCTTTTCTCTGCTGGGAATACTTCCAGTCTAGGACTCTACCCAGTAAAATTTTCCCTGCTACTCATCCTTCTAGTCACAGCTGCCTCCTCCTGAAGTCTCCTTCGCCTCACTCTGCCAGAGCCCTTCTCTCATGCTTCCATTGTATATTAGAAGGTTGGAAGCTTTTTAAAGGCATGAATCTGCACTTTGGTCTTCAAATTCCCAGGACCCAGGATGGTACTTGGTACACAGAGTAACCTCTAATAAACATGCAATGATTGAATGCGTGCTTACTGGACCTCCATTATTTGCCCTCTTCAGCATTCCATTCTCCCTTCTTATAGAAACAGCAGCTTGATTTGCCTTTAGGGAGCTAACACCCTCCTCCCCTGCCCCACACAGGACCAAAACAAGATCCAATATGAATCTCCCGCAGAGGGTCACAAAACTCAAGAAAGACAGCATTTATTCATTTTAATAATGGTGCCCAAGTGCACCTAGTTGATAATGAATAATGAATGTTGGTTGAAGGAAAGAAGAGAGACAAAGGGAGGGAAATAGGGAGGATGGAAAAGAGGGAGGGAAGGAGGGGAAGAGCAGTTTAGGACAGCAGTCTGGTCAGGACCCCAGGAACAAGCTAGAGTCAGCCTGGCTGAGCTACAGACGGGGAGCTGCGGACCTTGGGGTCTGAATGCCTCATACCTTCTCTACCAAACAGCTCTGTATTTGAATGACTGATTCCTGCCTGGACTATTTTGGTACATCTATTATTGGCCCCATTTAATGTCTGTTTATTTAACTCTGCTTTCAACTGGCACATAATTCTCTTGATTATCAGTTGATGCTGCGACACAGTAGGAATACAGATAATTGTCACTGTGCACATTCTGCTGGAAATATAAAATTATTATCTTTAGAGAGGCTGAGTAGGGTATTTGAGCATGGATGTTATGCAGCCAGAGCACGTGGAATTTCTAGAGCATTAATTTGTTGGCTCCTTTGATTTCCTCCAGGGATGTCATCAGAGCCTCCCCAGAGGACCAGACAGATGCCCACTCCCCAGCATCCTAAGGTTTACTCAGCTGTGAGGAGCGGGCTGTCTCCACTCACTCCAAAGCTGGGTTCTTCCTTCATGGTTATCGGGGACCAAGAGGCTGGAGGGACAGACCCTGGGTGCCAGTCAGTGTCTCAGGCTCCACTGCTTTGGTGGGGGTGGAGGTGGGAGTGGGGGAGCTGCCTGAACCAGGGGACAATATCTGAGCGAAGAGGACAGCTGCACAACCCAAATAGCAACTGAAGGCAAATGGTTAGAGAGGGGACTGGGTTGCTCCATTTTCCACCCTTCCACTCCTCACTCTCCACTCACCTCCTTTTACCCACTCTGGACCTCGGCCCTATTCCTCACCTGCTCCCATCCCCGCCACCACCTCTTACCTACCTGCTACCCCCTCCCATGCCCCTGTGCAACTACTTCCAGCCCTCAGCGCTCCACCCGAAGTGAGCTGCTGCTGCATTTACAAGCAGCATCACTAATTGCTTTTTAGGGTCCCTTCTCCGCTCTGTTCAAAATTCACGGGGCGTTTCCCAGCCCCTTTTATGCTATTTTCTGAACCTTTTCAGCTTCTTTTACAAACTTAGCACTTTCTGTGCCTCTTTTAGTCCTTGCATGAAGAAAGAGACTTGAGAGGGATTTTTTTTTTTTTTTGGCAGTAAAGCTCCTTCTCCCGTACCCCTCCCCCGCCTTCTCCCCACCCCCTGTCTCCACCCCATCCCCAAAAGCACACGCATTGACCCTCCTCCCACTGAATGGGGCTTTGTGCAGAGAATTTCCGGAACATAGCCCAGTGCCCAGGCCTCTGTGTGAGGAGAGGAGGGGCCCAGCCGGGCAAGGAGACCCTTAAGCCCACCCCATTACCACGGTCACTGTTTGCCCTGGATTCTCTAAAAGGCCTATTGTTGCCGGTTGCCAGGTATTCCTTAGCAACACTTAAGCCAAGCTGCCTACCCTATTTAGGCCCAAAACTTTTCAATGGCCTCCAAAACCCATGCTTGTCAGAGCTGCAGACCCTGCAGACCGCTCCTCAAACAGCCTCAGAGGGAAGGGAGAAGCCAAACCATCCCCCAGCCGGCTCTGCCTTTCAAATATCTGTGTTTGAGGCTGCTTGGGGGCTTCTTGTCCTTTGCTTAGGATCAGCAGGCCAAACAATCGCAATTAAAATTTCTCTCTCCCCAGCCCTGGCATCTCCCTCTCTCTCCACTCTCCCCCACCCCAGTTGCAGACCTCCCTCTAACTCAATATTCAGCTGGGACTGGGTTTCATCATATTCTGCAAGGGCCTCCCGACTTCCCTGCTCAACCATTTCAAAGGAAATTGCTTTATTATTTTAGGGGAGTTTGGGTGCACTTGCAGGCAGGGTGTTATGTTCCTCCCCATCTCTGGTGAAAAGCGGAATAATGGAATCACAGAGTCTGTGTTCTAGAAGGAATCTTAATGATGGTCCCAGATGAGGGTCTGGAGGCCCAGATCCCGGAATGGACTTGCTCATGTCACGGATTTATTTAATAACAGACGGGGCTCCAGACCCCCAGGCCCGGCCCCCGATCCTGTGCTTTCCCCCACTGCACAGCCCCAGAGTGACAGGAGAAGCAGGTTGGCAGAGAAGGAAAAACAATCTGTGCACCTCCAAAATTGTAAGTGGAAAGAGCGCTGGTTGTGATTTCAGATATGATATCCTAGCCCTGAGTTCTTTTTCACTCCTTTCTTTCCAGAGAAATGTGAACTTGTCCTAGCCCAGTGACTCACCTCTTTGCAGATGTGAGTTTTATGTGCTTCCTTACTTTCCTCATTGTAAAGATTGGAGGAATCTCTCCCAGGTTCTGAATTAGATGAGGCTCAACTTCACATTCTAGACCCATTCAGCTGCCTCACCCCCTCACCCCATATTCACCATATGACAGAAATTGAATGACTTGCTCAAAATCGAAGAGCACTTAGAACAAAATCAAGCTCCTCCCCACAGCTTGCGTGGCCCTGCATGATCCGGCCTGGCCCATCACCTGCCTCACGTTGCACGTCTCCCCCTGCACTCAGTTCAGCCCAGCCGCATCTTTCTGTCCCTTGTACCCAACAAGCTGGCTCCTGCCTCTGAACTTCCATCCTTACGCTTCTCTCTTCCTGAAATGTTCTGCTCCCAGATCTTTGGGGGCTGAATCCTTCTTACCACTGGACACACAGCGCCTGTGTCACTGTCACAGGGGGACCATCTCTGTTTGCGTCCTACCAGCTTACCTTTTCCTGTGGTCCCTTCCAAATTTCTTCATAGCATGTATTATTATAACAATGCTAAACTAATTATTACATACCATAGACCTCTTTATGATTATGTTTATTATCATTATTATTTATAAACACTTGCAGCTTATTTATTATCTGCTACATTCCCAAACATAAACTCCATGAGAACACAATTTTCTGGTTTTGATTCTCCTTCCAGCGTCTAGCACAGTGCCCAGCATGTAGAAGGTACTCAATACATATTTGATAAATGAATAAATGGAAGAATGCACTCATTGGTGATAGATATGAAAATTAGAGCCCTGGCTGGTGTTGCTCAGTGGATTGAGTGCTGGCCTGTGAAATGAAAGGTCACAGGTTCGATTCCCAGGCTAGATCCCCAGTTGGGGACATGCAAGAGGCAACTGAATGATGTTTCTCTCATATATCACATATCCATGTTTCTCTCCCTCTCTTTCTCCCTCCTTTCCCCGCTGTCTGAAAAATAAATGAATAAAATCTTTAAAAAAATTTGGGACTCAACTCTCCTAACTCCCAATATGATATCCTTTTTCTTAGGGATGAGAAAAGGAACAATGTTAGTGTGTTTTTAAGTATTTTCTTATAACCGGTGTGTCTGAACCTTTTAAAAATCTATTTATTATGATTATTATTCCTGTAAGGATATTATTATTACTATTATTACTATTATTATTCCTGCAAAGAGCTAGTTTGGACAGTTTGTGCCTCATTGGCCTTATGAAATTATTAAAGATACACTGCATATCTATTTATGTACTGTGGTACATAAAATGTCCCACCCCCAAGAACAATTTTTGCCTCTTTGAGAATGGTATCTCCTCCCTTGAGAATACAGGTTATTACCAACACAGTCAATCAGAGTAAAAGCACACGGATTGCTGATGGTGCTGTCAAACCAGGGCAAGAATTCTTTTCCAGATTAAAATGAAGGACAGCTGTCTCAGAGGTTGGGTGCGGAAGAATTTTAACCATACAAAGTGACCAGAATGGGCAGAAAGGATGGTGGATATGTTAACTTTGGGCTGTAAGCCCAGCCCTCCCATTACATACTTCACAAAGGTCTTTGGTTTTTTTTAACAATCTTTAGAAAAAGCCTTTCAACTTAGGTAAATGTGGTGTTAAACTACTAATCGTTAACCCTTTGCCTCTTCTTATTCAGCTCTTAATCAGATTATACAAAAGCTTTCAGATGTTCTTCGTTTCGAATGCCAGTGTGTGAGGATGAGGTGGAGTTTCGAAACTGCTGTCTTGGAAGTCTAAATTTTAAGCTTTTACTGCTGGATAGTGGTCCACAAAATAAATTCTTCATTAAAAAAGAAATCAGTGCTGCATCCTGAAAGTACTTGTAGATTAAAGGCTGGCATACCTATATGTAGTGTGTTCATTCATACATTCGTTAATTCAGCGAGTGTTCACCAAGTCCCTCCTATGTGCCATTCCTGTGCTCTGTCGTGTTCCTTATGCGTACCCATCCCCCCAACTACCCCAGTCCAGACCTCCGGGAAAGCAGATTATCCTCAACTCCTCTTACCTGCCTCTCTGCCTCCAGTCTCTCCCCAACAAGTCATGTGCAACCACGCCAACCTGATTATCTCTGATCGATGAGCCTGTTCTTCTACTTGAAAACATTAGTTGGCTACATCACCGAGGGCCAAAGCACCTACAAAATAAAGCCCAAATTCTTTAGTATATTCAAATATTTTGCCATCTTGTTCTGTCCTTTTTAATCTCACCCTTTGTCACTTGTTCCCCAGCAAATGCACACTCACACATATAACTGTATGGACTACACATAATTCCCTCACCATTCCTCACTCAAGTGTTTCTATATTTTTGTACCTTCAATTTTTTGAGCCTCGCAAGCCCTTTAGCGCTATTTCTCTTTACCAGCAAACCTCTTCTAATCTTTCACTGCCGGTGCCAGTGGGAAGCCTTCCCCAGCCCTTCCATGCTTCCAGCGGGAATGAAGGGTTCATTCTGCCATCCCACACCATTTGGTTCATACTCTCTTGTGGTATTGATCACATTGAATTTGTACATCTGCCTTTTTCCAGATAAAAGGTGAACTCCTCAATCGATAAGAGGGACTGTGTTTCTTTTCATCTCTCTAGTCTTAACAGCTGAACCCCAGTTTGCTGCAGTGTCTGGACCTGCTCTTGTCAGAGGCCAAAGAGGCAAAATGGACCAGCAGTGTGCCCGTTTCTCATCCTGGAAGGCATGAAGGGATGTAATTTAGAAATAATGGGGTGAAACTCAGCTTCTTGCGGAGCAATGAAACCTTCCGGCTCCACATCTAAAGGTGCCTTGCAAGGTATAAGACCGTGGAGTAAACATTTTATTCCTCCTTAGGGGGTTGAGGTTTACTGGCACTAAGAATTTATGTTTGTCCTTCTGAGATGTGTTTATGGGCTTAATGAAATAGAGTAATGATTTTTAACCTGCAAAACATGAAATAGAATAAATAGGTGTGACTATAATTTTTATCAAAGGGGTGATCTCAAAGAAGGCTATTCCTGGAAGGTTTCTGCAATTTTCTATAAAGCTTGGAGCCCCAAACCTATCCTAGCCCACCCAGCCTCTTTGGCAGGATCCAGGCGGGGTGTGAAAGGTCACTAACATATTGCTGAAAAGCCTCATCTCCCCATTATCTAGTCTAGAGTGAACCTGAAACAGAATGGTACAAAACTGGAGGGAAGAACAATAGAAGGCAGGATGTCAGGGAATAGGATTCCTCCTGAATGTCACAGAGTAGATGTTCACATTAGGAAGGTTAAAAAAAATGTGCTCTTTGGGAGAGATTAAAAACTGACTAGGAGAACCAAACTAAAATCGTGAAATGTGCCTGTTCCCTTTCTATATGGGCCAAATACCATGCCTAGCATGTAGACAGTTCTTGAATTTTAAAAGTATAGCACTTACTGTTTTCTATACGCTTTCCCTTCCCTTGGACTCTGGAAAGTCATAATTATAGTATGACTTTTAGATTTTTTGCCTTTCAACATTGTAGTTTTCTCTAATTACTCATCAGCTATTCTTTACGGTCTTAGTCACTCCTGCAGTTCCGTGTGGAGTGGTGTGGGGAGGTTAAATGGCAGGACAGTTAGAGAGGAGAGTGGCGTGCCCTCACCCACTTCTTTGGTGTCCTGCAGTAAGTCAAGCAGTCACCCCAGGTAGAACCAGGAGTAACAGAGAGTCCAGGATACTGACAAACAGCTTCTACAGTTCAGCTCCAGGAAAACGTCAGAGAGAAACTCCCCCTTTTGCAACTATGTACTCAAGGAAGAAAGCCCTAGAAAGGTGAGTTGGGGAAGTGGGAGATGAAACACAATGCAGTATTGGAATTGGCTGGAACTGACTTAAAAGAACCAATTGCTGAATTTTCCTGAATTCTGCAAGTCAGTTTTTAAATATAGCCATTAGTAAAAATTAAATGACCTTATAAGAAAATAAATTATATATTTTGGAGATTAAACCCTTCTCTGAAGTATCATTGGCAAATATGTTTTCCCATACAGTTGGTTCTCTTTTGATTTTAATACTGTTTTCTTTAGCCATGCAGAAGCTTTTTATTTTGATGAGATCCCATTTGTTTATTCTTTCCTTTATGTCCCTTGCTTTAGAGAACGTGTCAGTAAAAATGTTTCTGCGTGCAGTATCTGAGATTCTCCTGCCTATGTTCTCCTCTAGGACTTTAATGGTGTCACGGTTTATATTTAAGTCTTTTATCCACCTTGAATTTATTTTTGTGTATGGTGTAAGTTGGTGTACAGGTTTCATTTTTTTGCATGTAGCTGTCCAGTTCTCCCAACACCATTTGTTGAAGAAGCTATTGTTACTCCATTTTATGTTGCTGCTCCCTTTGTCAAATATTAATTGACCATAGAGATTTGGGTTTATTTCTGGGCTCTCTATTCTGTTCCATTGGTTGATGTTCCTGTTTTTACGCCAGTACCAAGCTGTTTTGATTACAGTGG
>CM052539.1:12690235-12842925 GCA_028533065.1 Trachops cirrhosus
ACAAATATAGAGGACACATGGACAAAACTAGGGGGGTTGGAAATGGGAGGGAGGAGGGGAGGGATGGGTGGGTGGGCTGGAATAGGAATAAAGGATAGAAACTGTATTGAATAAATTAAAATAAAAAAAGAAAAAATTATAAAGAGAGAAAAAAAGAAAATAAATTATATTAAAAACAAAGGTAATAATGTCCAAAACTCATTACTTCTTATTTCACTATGCCTTATCATTATCTACGCTTTTGAAGTGATTTCCGTCTATTGTATCTGTAGCTGTCTGATGGGAGTATTGTGTAATGGCATGGTACTATCCATCCCCTCCCGGCCCTGTGTTCGGTGATGTCATGTCGGTTGCTTGAAATCAGCCGTGGCAAGAGGATTTCCACTGAGGTAGTGGCAAATACTATAACTTAGGGCACAGTTTCCCCTTACAGAGCCAGCTGATAAATATTCTCCAATGCATCACTAGTGAATTCTGACTCCAGAGCTATAGAAACATTACTGGAGCATTTACTATGCATGAGAGAAAGGGGGTCTCATATTTGTTAAGACCATAGTGTGCGAAGGCACCAGAACATACTTAAGATTAACTATGACATTTAATAGTTCTCAGAATAGTTTGATAATATCATCTCTATTTTTATAGACAAGGCAATAGGAGGGATTCTTGTGGTGATGTGACTGGTCAGTATCTTGAATGTGGCAGTGGATACAAAAACCTACACATGTGATAAGGTTGCATGGAATCAAACACACACACAACTGTGTACAAGAATAGGGATACTTCCAAATAAGTACACTGAGTAAAATTAGTGGGTTGCATCGATCTCAATATCCTGATTGTGATATTATTCTATCGTTTTGCAAAATGTTACCATTGGGGAAACTGGGTAAAGTATGCAAGGGATTACCTCTCTAAATTATCTTTATATAACTGCATGGGAATCTCTCATTATCTCAGTAAAAATTTCAATTCAAGATAAAATGACAACCTACACTTGCCATACAATCCAGCCATTCTACACTTAGGTATTTGCCCAAAAGAAATTAAAGAGGCTGTCATAAAAGGACTTTAACATTAATATTAATAGACTTTATTTGTAATAGTCAACATTGGTTAGCAAGTCAAATGTCCACCAATAGGTTAATGAATAAACAAATTGTTTTTATTTCCATCCAATGAAATGCTACTTAGAAGTGAAAAAGAATGAAGTATTGAAGTATTGATACCACAACATGGATGAATCTTAAAATAATTGTGCCTACTGAAAAAAATCAATACAAATAATATGATTATATACTATATGTTTCCATTTCAATAACGTTCTAGAAAAAATGCAAGCTAGTCCACACTGACAGAGAGTAGACCAGGGCTTACCTGAGGCTGGAAGTGAGGTTGAGGGGAGGAAAGGAGAAATTACAAAAAGCCACCAGGTGGTGGATACGTTTATTATCTTAACTGTGATGATGGCTCATGGCTACAGATATATGTCAAGTTTATGACATACACAGTAAGCACATGTAACTTACAGTGTGTCAGTTATTCCCCAATAATGCTGCTTTAAAAAGATGCTTTTTAGGAAAAGGGAAATCAGAAAGGGATTATTTCCATTAGCTTAATAACTGAGGCTCAAAGGGTTTTTTTCCCCAAGGTCCTATAGCTAATAAATATCGGATCCAGGATTTCAGACCAAGTCTGTCTTATTCCAAAGCCTGTATTCTTTCCATTCCACCTCACTGCATGGCCAGAGGGATGTGTTAGCAATTACCATCATAACGCTGTGTAATGAACCATCCCCAAATCAAACATATATTCCTGATCATGCATGAGCAGGTCCGCTAGAGGTCCGCTAATCCAGGTTTAGGTGCAGCTGGGCTTGGTTCCCAGGTACAGGTTATGTCCAGGTGTGTTCCACGGAGCTGTCAACGCCCTGGAACCAGGGGGCCACCCAGAGCGTGTTGTTCTCTTGGCTGCGTCAGAGCAGCACGCGAGCAAAGCCCAGCTACTTAAGCACAACTCAAGTCTCTGCTTCCATCACATCTGCAAACACTGGCTGAAGCAAGTTACAGGGCCGATCCCAAACTCGAGGGACAGGGAAGTATACTCAGCCTCTAGTGGAAGGAACTGGAAAGTCGCATGGTAATTGTAGTGAACACAAGAAGGAGCAATGAAATGGGAACAATAATACATACAGCCTTCCAGCCACTGACTAATAAGAGAAAGACAAAATGAACACCATTTCAGAATGGGAAGGTCTGCAAAACTGGAGACGATAAAGGAGCACTGCTTCTGTGAGATGGGGTCAGGCGAGCTCAGGTGACAGGAGATTGCCATTGGAAAGATGAAAGCACAGGCAGTAGTATCAGCAGCCTCGCAGCCAGCCCTCAGAGGACAAGACGACCACTTTTTTGGCTCTACCAGTATCCAGGCCCCCATTATTTTAGGTAAAGCTTAATTTCATCAAACAAGATTTCCTACAATTCTCTGACTACAGGCAGTCCGGATGAGGCATTCAGACTATCTCAGTGACTTTCTCTGAGTGAAGTTGAAGTTGAACTTGACTCATTGCAGAAGCAGAACTCAGGAGAGCCTTGCTTCCCAGATTCCCAGAGCCATCTGTCTCCTGCTCTTTGCCTAGCCTGTTTCTTCAGCTACTCTGGTTCTAAGAGCTTTCCCACATTTTCCCAACACACTTCTCTCCCCCCAGTTACCAGACCCGATTTTTGTTGTGTGCAGTCTAAGAACAAAATAGTAACATCCACAATATTGTTTGGGATGCTTCAAAAGCCCAGCTGTTGGATCAAGTCTCCGGTGACATTATTAACAGAATCCTCGGTGGGTCCTCCTCACAGCTTTTCCATCCTCAGGACTCATTCCCTTTCTGTCTGTTTCTCCCTTACTTTCTGCTTCCTGGAGGCTTGTGTCTACTGCTTTCCCTCAGCTGATCAACATCTTGGGGTATGTCCCACCCAGCCTCCTCAAGAGAAGACTTGCCTGGGTACTGTGGTCACCATATGACATTGAGCTCCCCTGCGGATCAGGAATCTTAAGTTACACTACTTCTTGGACTGCCTGCAGATCACTTCACTTTGGGTAGCACTGATCCCTGGTCTAAACAGCTGGGGTCAAATTTATGTGGCTAGAGAGCACGAAGATTTATGTATAAAGTGACTTCCCTCCAAAAGGTCTGTGAGTATGACAGGCTCTCTAAACACCAGCCTTTGTGTGAGCGAGGAAGAAGGGAGGGTAAGACAGAGAGAAGGGATGGGAATGGAGCCTAACAGGCTAAGCTGACAAATGAGAGATCCTCAGGGGTTTCAGCAGAGGGAGCCAGGCAGATGTTTTCAGGACTGATTAGAAATCTCAGTGAATACCTTGATAGACATTTGTCGTGCCCTGAGTTACTCAAGCTGAAATGGGTCTAGAGAAGCTGGCCGTGTGATAACTTGGAACCGCCACAGACGGATGCAGGCTGGGCAGGTCATGGAGTGCACAAACAAGGATGAGTTAATGAGGGACTTGTCAGAGACCCTGAGACCTCACAGAGCCTAAAGCAGGCTGACGGCCCTCCCCTCCTCCAGGAGTGGAACATCTAGGAAGTCTTGGCAGGGCCTTTTGTCCTTCTATATGGCAAATCTCCAGCCTTTTAGAGTTGTGTAGATGTCCGATAGTCAAACCTGGGTGGTTTTCAGTTAAAGGGGGAAAAAACAGAGAAATTATGATTCCTTAAAAACGAAAATAAATGCAATTTTAAAAACTGGCATTAACTAGAACTTTGCACTTTTGAAAATGCTTTTAAATTCCAAACTGTAGGTCACCTTTGAGGGCTTACTATGGCCAGATACTGAACTAAGTGTGTTAAGGATATAAAGCTACTTAATCTTTGCAGCAAACCTTTAAAGTAGGGGAGATTATCCTCTTTTCACAGATAAAGAAATGTAGGCTAAGTAAGCTTGTGTGACATTCCTCACATCAAGCTAAGACTCCAACTTCAGGCTGTTTAAACCCAAAGCCAGCCCTTACCATAATATATTATCTCATCTTTCTAGATACTCATAAAAAACCCATAAATATGACATTTATTAATTCCATTGTACAGTGAAAGGATTTCGGCAAAATTAAGGGATTAAGAGACTTCGTTCAGGTCACAGCACTCAGTAGAAATGGACCAACACTAGAACTCAGATCTTCTGACACCAAAGGTGAGGCACCAGGGAACAGTGTCTTTGAAATCAGACGAATTTGCATTCAAATGCTTGTTGCCGAATGCATATGCTGTGTGACTTAGGCAAATTTCTCAACTTCTCTGAGTTATACAATGGGATTTTTACACCTACACAAAAAGGTAATGGTAAGGGTTTGATGAGGTAACTTGTGTGCTCTCAATATTAGCTTCCTTCTTTTCTTTCAAAATCTCTTCTCATCAAGCTAGATAAAATGGGATGCTCCCAGCTCAAACCCATAATTATATACATAAGGAGAAGAAGTCCATCAAGGAACATGTAAGGGTTTGATGAGGTAACTTGTGTGCTCTCAATATTAGCTTCCTTCTTTTCTTTCAAAATCTCTTCTCATCAAGCTAGATAAAATGGGACGCTCCCAGCTCAAACCCATAATTATATACATAAGGAGAAGAAGTCCATCAAGGAACATGTATAAAGGACCCATGGACATGGACAGCAGGGTGGGGATTGACTGCGGGATGGGGGACGGGGGACAGGGGACGGGGAGAAGAGGCCCAACCTACCAATGAATGGTGTTCCAAAGATTCCTGTACCAGGTGTTATGTGGTACCCTGAATGAATTTTCCAATACAAGTACTTTGATGGTGTGTGTTGTGGGCTGAATTGTATCTCCCCACAAAAGATACATCAAAATGCTTAACCTTCTGGAAACTGTGAACATGACCGTATATGGAAATAGACTTTTTGGAAGATGTAATCAAGTTGAGGTCATACTGGATTGGGGTGGATCCTAATCCAATGATGGGTGTTCTTATAAAACGGGGGAACAGATGCCAGCAAAGAGAATGCCCCATGGTGACAGAGACAGACATTGGAGCAGGAAGAGAGCCAAGGAACAGGTTCTCCCTCTGAGTCTGTGGAAGGAACTAACCCTGCCGACACCTTGGTTTCAGACTTCTGGCTCCAGGAGTGTGCAAGAACACGTTTCTGTGGTTTTAAGCCACCCTGTATGTGGTACTCAGTCACAGAAGTTCTAGGAAACTATCGTAAAGATTAAAAGAGTTGATGAGAATACAGCAATTCACATCATGCTTTCCACACCAAACAATCACCTTAAATAACAAGGCTGAGATTTTTAGACCTACACAGGAAGCATTATGCAAAAAGGATCACATGTGAGAACCTAACCTCCCCACATTTCCAATGTTTCTGTGAAAACATAATTTCTGAATTCTGGCTGAAAACACAGGGACACAGGCTTTTGCTCCACTGTCTCTGTTGCAGCCACAGGTGCCATCAGAAAGGACCTATCAGAGGGGCTTCTTGAGTAGGACAGTGGGGACTTCAGCCACTGACCTGAAGTATGCCCGGTGCCTAGTATCCTGCATAAGGGGTGCTCCATAAATGGCACATTTTATACCCCAGTGTTAATTTATCGCATGTCCTCTCTCAGAAGCTTCCTATGAATGTCAGTGAATCAAATCCAGCCTTATTCTTGGCTTTCTGAGTAAAACAAAAATCAAGATTCTAAAAATATCCTTTTTACCCAGAGCATCGATTACACATGTTGGGGCGGGGAAGGAAGAAGAGAGGGGTTGCTTGCTTATCTATTTGTTGCTAGATTTTGTGACATTTGCATTTGTCTGCTTATGTAAATAAAACATGCTTTCACACAGAAAATGTTTTTTGAAAGATAATTAAAACCACTTGAAATCCTCCTACCCAAGAATGCTAGCATGCTGTTTCTTTCCTTTGAAACTCTTTCTAAAAGGGTGTGTACATTGCAATTACACAACTGGGTTTGGGTGCATACTGCACATGCAGTTTGTGTATTCTGCTTTTAAAACTTTACTTAACACTTTATTGTGGTCATTTTCATATCAATGACAGACTTCATAAAAACACTTTTAAATGAAGATGCTAATTGTTCCCATTATGGCTCTACCATTATTTATGTTATTAATCCTCTGTTTTCGGTCATTTTGATTATTCCAAAGATTTTGGTATTACAGGTAGTACTTCAGTTATAGATAATTTATTTCTGATTATTTCTTTATGGTTGTTTTCCTGAATGTTCATCCCCGCGAATGGTATTTCTGGTTTAAAGGACATGAAATTGTCAAAATTCTTTATAAGCCTTGTAAAATTACTTCCCAAAATGTTGTTGTATCAATTTGGATTTCCACCAGCCATTGTAAAATATTTATTTCCATGGCGTAAATTGAGTATTACCAATTCTTTTGATCTTTTAAAAAAATATTAAAATATAATTGACATACAACATTGTATTAACTTCAGGTGTACAACATAATGATTCAGCATTTCTATACCTTTTGATGTGTTCACCACGGTAAGTCTATTAACTACCCACGGCCATGCAAACTTATTATGGTACCATTGACTGTATTCCCTGTGTTGCACACTGCATCCCAATGGCCTGTTTGTTTCATAACTGGAAGTTTATCCCTTTTACATCCCTTTGCCTTTTCATTCATCCCCCCAATGCCCTCCCCTCTGGCAGCCATCACTTTATTCTGTGTAGCTATGAATCTCTGCATCTATGTTTTGTTCTGTTTATTCATTTGTTTTGGGGGGGTTTGTTTGTTTGTTGGAGGGATTTTTTGTTTTTTCTACTTATGTATGAAATCATACCATATTTATCTTTCTCCATCTGACTTATTTCACTTAGAATGTTATCCTCTAGGTCCATCCATGTTGTAAATGACAAGATTTCATTCATTTTTTTTATTGTTGCATCTAAGAATCTCACTTAAATTTTTATTTCTTTAATTATTGTGAACTTAAATGTTTTTCTAATCTTTCTTGACCTTGTCATAGTTCATAAATTATCTGTTTGTTTCTTTTCCTATTTTTATTATAGAATGTTGCTATATTCTATTGATTTATAAAAATTTTTGATATTGAAAATGCTGAATATTTGTGATATGTGCTGCAAATATTTTTTCAGTTAGTCCTTCACTTTTTAATTTAATTATAACAATTTAATGTATTAACTTTTAAGTTGTCTTTAAAGTGTAATCTGTTTTTTCTCTTGTGTGGTTCTCTTCATTCATTGTTTTTATGCTTAAAGATGTCTTCACATCCCACAAATCAGTTAAGACCTGTGTTCTCTTCTAATTGTTCATGGCTTTATTTTTGTAAACTCAATCCCTTACTCAAGCCAGACTTTATTTTGCATTATACAGTAACTAATGTTAAAACCAAGTAACTGCTTTCTCTTCAAACAACCAATTTTACCAACATCATTTGTTGAATAAATTTATTCATTCTCACTTTGTTTATAATAGCTCCATATATTATACTACTTTGGGGTAAATTCTGTTTTAATATGTTGTATTCTGTTCCACTGATTCATCTATTGGTTCATGAATCATTACCATACTGTTTCAGTTATTATAACTTTCTAGGAACCTTGAACTTTGGGATGTTGCACCTAAATTACTCTGTTAGGACTCCTACACATTCTGGTTACACATAAAAATGTCATTAACCATTAACTACTTGAGATATAAGAGCCCTTATATCTTATATATATCATTAAACAGACAAGGTTGTTCACACCATAAATGCTTAAAGTGACTTGCCCAGGATTTCTTAGCTCACTAGAAGCAAGGCCAGAACTTGAACCCAAGCCTCTACACCCAGTTTGGGGCACCTTCTACCACATCACACTGTGTTTTCCTTATTGAGCTTCAACAAAATGCAGCCTTGGTGGTTTCCCTTCAGCAAAGGATGAGCATCAACTAGGATGCAAACCTCGTGCTTACCCAGCAGGTACTGTAATATGGTTCCTGACATTGGCGACATTAATATGCTACAAATGGCTAGCTTTCTAGCCTTACTTAGTGTTTGGCTTGGTGCCTTGGGGTCCCAAGATGACTGCTGCACCCCTAGATCATGTCTGCTTTCTAGACAAGAAAGAGAAGGATTAGGAGCAGAAGGGTTGTACCAGCTGAAGCTGCTCACCTCTGAAGTGCTTTCTTCTAAGTCCCCTTAGTAAGTCCCAAATACAGCTCTTTGGTCAAAGCTATATCACTAAATGCTATTTTTTGCTTTTTGCCTTCTATTCATAAAAGCAAAAGTCCTCTTTTGATTTCTTTCAGTTAGAGAAAACAGGTACTAATGTAGGCCTTTTGTAAAAGTGAAGTGGAGTTAATGCAAACTTTTGAAAAGCAGGGGACACCGGTACTTGGTTTGACATTGCGAGTTGTAACATGGCTTTTCAATGACAAACAGCCCCTGGGAAGGTTATGGTGGAGTTGACCTGCTTGTTCTATATAGGTCAACATTTCTCAGTCTGACAGCATATAAGCAAGCAAAATATAACCAGAGACATTGAAATTAAGAACAAACTGACAGTAACCAGAGGGGAGGTGGGAGAGGATAACTGGGGAAAAGGGGGGAAGTGTTTTCAGGAACATGTATAAAGGACCCATGGACAAAACCAAAGGAGGTAGGATCAAGGGTGGGAAGTGGGGATGGCTTGGAGTGGGGGAAGAATGGTGGGGGGGGGAATGGAGGCAACTGTACTTGAACAACAATAAAAAATATATTCAAAAGAAATATCTTGGGAGCTTTGTAAACTCTCAATGCCCAGGCTGCACCCCAGACCAATAAAATTAGAATCTTGAGATGTGGGACCCCCGACCTCTGTATTTTTCTAGTCTCCAGGGTACCTTCAACATGCTGCCAAAGTTGAAACAACTGAACAGGGTGATAAAGTTGCCACCAGCTAGTTAAGTGACTGAAAACCAGTCCATCAGATGCTCTAGAGATGCGCTCTCTGCCAGGATGCTTCCCACTTGGATATATGCTTGGCTGGCTCTCTCATCACCTAAATATCACTGCCAAGTCCCACTTCTCGCCAAGGCCTATCTTGACCGCCCTGTTATGTTCTGTATTGCAATCTGCCTCCAACTCCCCACCCACTGTTCTCCTGTACCCCCTTACTCTGCTCTACTCTCTCCTTCTCCACAGTGTTTATTATCTTCTAACATACACAATTTATACACCAATTATTTTTATTGTTCATGTTTGTCTCACCCTTCTAGAATGTAAGATTCTTAGGCACAGGGATCTTTGCGTTCTTTCCTAAATATCTCAAGAGCCTGGAAAAGTGCCAAGTACATAGTGGGCACTGAATAAATATCTACTAAATGAATAAAAATTAGAGCCAGAAAATGCCTGCTTGATTGTTTGCTACATTCAACCTTGCTGTTGCACTGAGGTGAACATTGCAGCCCAGACAGGAGAAGAAATGCATCCAGGGTCACACAGCAAGGCAGTGGCTGCACTCAGACTAGACTCCAGTCCCCGGATTCCCAACACCCTTCCCTTCCAGCACGCAGATCTCCCGTTTAGAAGTGTGCACACACACAGTTCCAAACAGAAAACCTTGAAGAGCAGCCTTTGTTAAGCCTAGTGTTTTCCAAACCCCACTCTGTGACTTAGAGACCATATAGAGAGATCGCTTTTTACCAGGCTTTTTTTTTTTTTTTTCAGCGATGTCCCCCGCCCCACCGCCCCCCGCCCCAATCTGTGCTGAAATAAAGAAGCGGCAAGATCGCTGCTTTGGATTTGGTAAATGAGCCCACTGTGCATTGCACTTTTCAGCAAGATAAGGCCCACATGGCATCTGCAGAAATGCTTCGCTATCTCTCGAGCAATCCGGCTCCTGTGCAGGCCCCTTGGTAACAGCTTGGCAAATCCGCAAAAGGAATGCGACTATATAGTTTGTGTGTGGACCGCAGAGTTATTACGGCTTCCAAATTGCCTAGCAGGTCATTAATCATAGGCCAAGATAGGCCATCGTCGCGGCAGCGGAGTGAAAGCGCCCGCATAATGCCAGCAAAATCATGTTTAACATGCAGCCCTTGCCGGCGTAGATATGGAAGGGGGAGAGGGAAGGGAAAAAATCGTTCCCCTTTTAGGAAAGAAAACTTCTACTTATCTTTGATTTGCATTCAGTCCTCCCTCAATAGTCCTTAAGCCTGTTATTTAATTCATTTTGGTGCCAGGGTTCATCACAAAGCAAAAACCCTAAGCGAGACCTATGCAGTCTGTGACCTCCAAACCCCCCGTCTTTTCTTGTCAGTTCTATGTCATTTGTGCAGTTGAACTCCACCAATTTGAAATGCTGACCTCTTCCACAGACAACCTTATTCTCCTCCAGTGAAAGAAAGGCCCAGGGCCGACAAACCACTCAAGCGGGAGATGGCAAGAAAAGAGAAAAGTGGTTGACTCGTAAATCAATTTCCACAGCCCACCCAAAACCCACACAACACATTGAATTTGTATAAATTAATTTTTTTTTTGCTGAATGGACTTATAAAGAAGAGGACTCTAAGAACTAAATAAAAAAATTATGAATTGGGGCCAGAGAGAATGGAAGACGAAACCCTGCTCCCCGTGGTCCAGAACAGCACCGAGGGCCCCCCATACTCTTTTACACCTGGACTCCCTGAGGTTGTTTGAAAAGAAAAGTTGAAAATAAAATGCATGAATACAGTTCTACGTCACTGGCAAAGGCAACAAAAGAAGAGGGGGTGGAGGGAGACTACCAGAAACACAGGACTTGAGTGATGGATCCTATGAGTTGCTAGGCAACTTGTATGTATGGCCCATCTGAGTTGGGCTGTATTTGTGGGCCTATATATAGCCTCAAAATATAAGACTAGACAATCCCCCGTCACCTGTGGTTTTACACGGCCAGTGCTTTCTTCATGCCATGTCTATCCATTCTCTTAGATTTTAGATTTCTTCCCATCAAAACCAGCCATCAACTATATAATAGTTTAATTTAATTGAAATCTGCATTTATTGAGCAACTACTATGTTTCTCATGAAGCATTGAGGATACAACGCGCACAGTCCCTTTACCAAATACCTAACAATCTACTGTGAAAACAAAATAGAAAAGCCCTCTCTTACAGGAAAACAAAATTATGAGAAGAGAAATGTGAATTTCTCCTTTAACACCTGAAGCAGTTGTCCTTAGATTTTTCTCTCCATGACCCCCTTCTCTTGTTACCTGGATTATTTAGGCTGAGAAGAAAAGATTCAAGTCAGTTTGCATATTGCTGTGGCCTGTTCTTTCTGTTCCCTAGACCTTCTGACACCTAGGGAGTAAATAAAGAATAGTTCTCTTCTTGTATTCTGGAAATTGAGAGTTTCTTCCTATTATGAAGCACACAATGATGACCTCTTTTATTCCAGTTACTTTTAAGACTCGTGAAACATTGTTGGGCAATTAATGAGGATTCACAAATTGTTACAGTTGAGCGAGATAAAGCATCATGGAGTTTCCTGGCTCCTTTTCTTAAAGCTATTGTTCTCAGAGCTACAAAATGCTCATTGTAACTCCTGGTGGTCCATGTGAAAATTGTCATCGTTTCTCTTCTTGATAAGCAGTCTACTAATAAAAGTGAGCCTGGCAGTTTTTCTGAATTTTAAACACAATTCAAAGTCCTTTTGTTTTGATCATTTCTCCACCCTAGGGGGAAAAAGAAAAGGAAAGGCTGTAATCAAATAAATAAAAATCAAATAAATCACATTGTGATAAGGACAACTAAAAACACACCAGAATATGTAAAAGTTCCTGAGAAAAAGTGGCCAAGGGAGGACGTGATGCCTGAGTTTGAATTTAAAGGGTCAATAAATACACCAGCCCAGTAAAGAGAGTGTGCGCAAGGGTAGTGAGAGGGGACAAAGCAGGGTGTGCGCAAGAGACTGTAACCTGTTCGGTATTGCTGGGATCTAAGTGGTCAACAGGGACGGCTGGAGACCTGGACGGGGCTGCAGGCAGAAGCTAGGTTATCAATGCCCTTTTCAACCATGCATCACAGTGGGAGCTCCAGGAGAGTAGCCGCATGCTTGCCTTTTTCAGCAGCACGTCGACATTGCCTAGCACAGTACTGGCACATAGCAGGAGCTCCACACATGTTTATGGAGTGAATAGAGTAACTACTGTCATGGGCCCTGGGGAAGCAATGGAAGTGTTTTAAACAAGAGAGATGTATGATCACACTTCAGAAAGATAACTCTGGTGGCGGTGTTACGGTCTGCATATTATTGTTAAAGTACTCAGGTGGCCACCATGTGGAGGGTGGATTAGAGTGACATGAACAAAGAGATTATTTAAGAGGCAGAGGTTCAGGAGAAATAATAAGGTCCTGAGCAGAGTGGAAGCAATAAGGTTGAGAAAGTAGGAGCTAAATTTAAGAGATAGAGTATTGAAAGTCTGGAAACAGAGAAACATTATTTTTAAACAATACATTAATCATATTTTCAAATAGTATGCTCTGTATGTTTTCTTCAACCTCCAGACACCTTTACAAGCAAAATATCCCTAAATGTAAAGCCTAGTTCATTACATTCCCTAATCATTAACCTGAGGAAAGAGTTCAGAAAATCACTTGAATATTTTTCCTGTTTTCATAGAATTTTCAGACATTATATAGAATCCTTTGGATTTAGTGCTGCTCACTGGGTATCAGTTGGAGAGAACGAGAAAGGGTTAGACACGATTCTTGGGTTTCTTGTTGAATATACTGGGTGGGTGGCAATATCTGAAACCAAGATTTGAAAACAAGTTTGGCATGTTTTTTCAACCAACATATTCAGAACCTGCTAAATACCTAATGAAGCCTGGACTGAGATCTTTAGAGGATCTACAAATGAAAAAAATTAATAAAATAGGAGTGACTGAAAATGTAGTTCAAACACCAATGCCGGTGCTCTTAGCTTAAATGCAGATTCCAGTAATGAAATGAACTAGTTAGAAAAGATTCTAACTCGTCCTGATGGTTTGCAATTCTTGCAATTTTGAAATCCGACTCAGAACATAATTGTTTGAAGGAACATACCCAGCATTCTCCCCATGCGTTCTAATCCTGGCTCTGCCCCTTACTAGCCGTGTGATGTGGGGGGAGTCATTTAACACCCCTGGGCCTCCGTTCCATCATATGTGCTCAGGGAGTTGAAAAAGAAGACTTTTTAGGAATCTTTGAACATTTAGTGACTCTATAAATGAAATTGATGACACTGTGTTGAGCAATATGACCAAATTTCCAACTTAAAATTATAGACAAATAAAGAAAACTGAACCGATTAGGAGCAGATGCCAGCTTGTTCGTGGGGCCCATGAGTTGGTGCAAAGAAACTCCTGAGGTAAATCTACTGTAGAGGGACCCTGAGTCTCTTTGAGACCCCATGTTCATCCACCCCTTCTTCCTTATTAAAAGAATCTCACCTCTGTTTGAAGCAGTAGCGCTCCTGGCTGAAAAAGTCCATTCCTGGCTTCTTTTGCTTATTCCATTAGTCATTTGATATAATTCTGACCGAAGAGATATATTTGGGACTTTTTGAGGGGACTTACAGGAAAGCATGTTAGAGGCCAGTAGCTTCAGCTGGCACAGGACTTCTGCTCCTTATCCTCCCCCTTCTTGCCGGGATAGCAGACATAATCTGGAGATGGAGCAGTCATCCTGGGACCCCAAGGCACCAAGCCAATAAGTAAGGATGGAAAGCTGGTCAGCACCTGTGCCCTAAGAGCATAGTGAATCATCATGTTAATTCCAATTCCTACATCCAGACTTCTTGCTCAGAGGGAGACAGAGAAGGAGGGAAGGAGGAAGGAAGAAAGGGAGGAAGAGAGGGAGGGAAGAAAAGGAAAAAAGAAAGAAGTAAAGGAAGGAAGGAAAGAAGGAGAACGAAAGAAGGAAGGAAGAAAAAGAAAGAAAGGAAGGAAGGCAGGCAGGAAGGAAGGAAGGAAGGAAGGAAGGAAGGAAGGAAGGAAGGAAGGAAGGAAGGAAGAACAAGGAACAAATCCCCCTGTTTTGCTCAACATCACAGGTTGGGTTTCCTGCACATGCCATCAAACCTATTTCTGATCAAAGTGATGACTAATCTCTCTCACATAATGATGAAAAAGCCCATTTCCCTGCAACATTTAGTATGTTTGGGAGAAACAGGTATAACAAATGAGTGATTTCAGAAAAAAAAGTCTTGCTTAAAGGACAAGCAAAACCAACTGAACGTCCTCCAGAACGTTCACCTTATAGCCTCACTGCCCAATGCAGACAAGGCGTACTTCCAGATCACAATTCCTATGAGTTAAATGAATGACAGAAAGAAGGACACAATCTTTTTCCATCTGATGGTTTCACATCTGATGAGTTGTCATGAAGTCCATTGAATTGACCCTCCTCTGTCCCCAGGTCACATAAACCAGTTTATGGCAACATCACGTAGAAAAGGAAAGAAGCTATGGATTATTTCACCAATATGGCCGACATGCACTTGGGAAAAGACTCCAGGTTCCTGGAGTAAACTCAGTGCCCTTCTGATATTATCCATGGCAGGCAAGGATGACATGTGCCCTAAAAGGTGAAATAGTGCAGCAGAGCTGGGCGGGGAGCGCCTGGGGGACACAGGGGAGACCTGGAGTGATCGGGCAAGAGGGCGGAGTGGAAGATGTTTCCTTCGCCGCCACACCTCTCCCCTGGAGGGGGATTCAACTACTGCTCAGATGTAAACTGTAATTCAAATAATGTATCTGTCATTAACCGCCTAACTAGGAAACTATTTGCACAGTGAAAACCACAGTTACCAAGGGCGAATTGCTGCTATCTCCACCTGCATCCATTTCTACCAGGACTCAAAAGACAGTTTTTAAAGTTGCCCTAGTTGTCACCATCACCATCACTCTAGAACAAGAATCTGCAGACTATGACCTGAAGGCCAAATCCTGTTTTTGTAAGTACAGTTTTATTGGGACACAGCCACACTCTTTCATTTACGTATTGCTCCTGCTGCTCTTACACTCCCATTGCGAAAATATTTACTTGCTACCCTTTACAGTAATAGTTTGCTGATCCCTGCTCTACAAGCTCTTTGCCTTCTTTTGTTGTTTTGTTTTGTTTTGTTTTAGGCTGCCCAGCATCTGAGCATCCTTCCCTTGGATGTTCTTGAGCATTTGGGTAGAAAGCAGAGCCCACCTCTTAGTATGAAAGTGGGTGAGGCCAGACACCTCTTTCTTGGCCTCCCTTGAGTCTGTGTCTCAGCCAATCAGAAGCCACCCATAGATATGGATTTGACAGTTATTGGCCCAAGGAAACAAGGACAGCAGAGAATTCATCTCTGTCACAATAGCAGCTGGGGCTGGGGCTACAGCCAACCAGTTGCCAGGAAGTGACACTGTCAGTGCCAGGAGGACATCCAGTGTCTGGTCCTGGAGATGGTGGCAGCACAAATCATGGTGTCCAGAGTTTGGAGGCTGAAGTAGCTGCAGCTTCACCCAGCTATGGTTTCAGTCGTGACTTTGGCTGCTGCTTGGCCTCACTTGTACTAGCCCATTTTCTGACCCTGGAATCAATTTTTCTTGTAATTCTATGAGTGACTTACAGCCTTTCATTAAGTTTATTCTAGTTTAAATCAGCCAAAGTTTATTTCTGTTGCTTGCAACATAGAACTCTGACTGATAAAACCATCTATTTTTTTTTGTTATATTTGTGGAGCAGCTAGCAGCTTACAAAATCTCCGTCACATAACCTATTCTGTTCTTATGCCCACTTAACAGATGAAGAAACTGAGGCTAGGTGAGGTTAAGTGGTCTCTTTGAGCCAACACTGGAAACCCTTTTGATAAAAACACGAAATCTCTTTTTACCATGCCAAGCAGACAGCACTCTTTCTAACACTAAGCTCGTGCTCATTAGCTTTCACTTATAACTGAAACAAACACCGTCTCTTCTTCAAAGCCCAAGATTTTGAGAGCTCTGTTAAATGCTTACCATCATCTTGTCATTTTTTTCACTTCCTTTATTCCAGTCCAGGTGGCTTTATTTTTCCATCGGAAAATGTCATCACCACGTCATTAGCAATGTGCTGTTACCTGACAGTAGGAAGAAGCATCCCAGGCCATATGGCTGAGTTTAATCTACATGGTCACGGTGTAATCCCATTGAAGTGGCTTCCCTTTGCAATCAAAACCGAATTTCACACTTTACCAAGATGAGGACAGCTCTTGTCCTCCCCGGAGTAATATAGATCTCCCCAGGCAGCCAAGGCCAATGGAAGTGGCTTTCTTTTCTAGGCCGGCAGCAGGTGGGGGGCAGGGCTGGGAGGTCAGCAAGAATGGGAATAGGAGGATGCTGGAAAAGAGAGGCAGGAACATTTGGGGAATCAGAGTCCAGTGTAATCCTCCTCTACATTCCCCCACCTATGGGTAACCGCTGAGGACCTTTAAGCCCTGGAACTTTGGAAAAGTAAATTGAGAATGTAAGTCATCTTTACAAGATTGATGGTTTTATCTTATCCATAAGTTTCTGTTTCTCATCTATCTGGCTCATCTCCCCAGAAGGCCTAAAATTAAAATCAAAATGGCCTTATATCAGAGCCACTTAGTTCATCAGAGTCTTCAAGAATATGAATTTTAAGCAAATACTGCCCCCCACTTATTAAAATGTAGCTCATCTCAGTCTATCCGGTGTGTGAGAATCAGTAGTGCAAATAAATATGAAAAAAATTGCATGTCACTAGTGATATAGGAGAAATGAGAGACATAAATTTTTTTAACTTACCAATGGGTAAAGTTATTTATTTGTATCATAATACCCAGCATTAAGTACAGCATGTATTGGTACGCACATCACCGCTGGTGAAATCATAACTGATTCAACATTTCTGAAGGCAATTAGGTAGTGTGAATCCAAAAATCTCCAAAAAGCACATCTCTTAACAAAGCAGTTCCTCTTCAAATGTATCCTGAGGATATAATCATGCATAATTGTTTGGCTAGAAGGTTTTTCATCACAGGATCTATTCACAAACAGCAAAAACTGAAGATAAAGAGAAAGAAACCCCTTTGTGTGAAAATACATAGATTAATTAGGAGGTTATTGTACATTCAGTCACCACTTAAAACTGTGTTGTAGAAGATGATTTGGTGATTCAGAAATGTGTAACCAGTAGTTGCTTTATGTCTTCCTTACTCCATCAACTTTGTGGGCTGACATCATGTTGATCTTTTTCATCACTGTATCCTGAGGGCCTAGAATAGGGCCTGGGAAAATATGTGTTGAATTAATAACTAAACTGACTAGTGTTCATATTTTAAGTAAAAACTTGAATTATATGATACCACTCTGTCAAGAAACATGTAGGTCAAAGGTTGACTGGTTTTCTCTGGTTAGTAGAATTATAGGTGATAGCTGTTTTTTTCTTTTCGCTTATGTGTAATGTATCACAGATATATTCCATGTTAGTAAACATAAATCTATGTTCTATAAATATTATTTACAATATATACTATTATATAAGCCTACTAATATTTATTTGAACCAGTACTCCAACATTAAAAGTTCAAGCTGTTTTATACTTTTTGACATTAATTTAAAAGTAATAATATTACAACAAACACTCTTTTCTGGGTGTCTTTTGAGCATGTGTAATCTTTTTCCTTAGAAAAAGTACCTAGAATTAGAACGAGGATGTCTATTTCTATCTGTAGAAGACCCCTAGCAACAAATTAGCTGTTTGCTGACATGTATAACTTATGTAGTTGCCACAAAGTTAATCCTCTTCATTAGTGTGTTCAAGCAAAGCAAGGTAATATTCTAGAGAGTGGGGAGGCGAATGTGAGCAGGCCTGTTTGTGGCTGCTCCAACAGGAAAAGCCCGGAGGAAGAGCACGCCAGGTGCAGGTGCTGAATTCTCTCCTAAGCTTGGCGTCCATCTCCTCGGGAAGTGGAGACGCTATGAACTGTCCGAAGATAAAGCTGGACTGGTCCAGCCTGTCTCCCTCCCAGGGCTGCGATGTTCACTCATTCTGTTTTTCCATGGAAAAGACAGCATCATTAGTTTCCAGAAACCATCACTGACTACATCACAGCAGTTACCCAAATACAGTTTTCACTTCAGCGGTGTTACATCACGTGCCGCGTGGGGAGAGGGAGTGGTTCATAAGACTGGCCTGCATGGCTGTATTCTGAACATCTTCAGACAATGTAATATTCTCCTAAAATGCCCCCCCAAGTGGACCTCGTGTTTACATTCCTTTATTTTTGGCCAGCAGTCAGTGAGGGAATGCATATCTATCAAGTACAGAATCTATCTTTAGGAAGATGAAGAAGGTTGCTCAGCGGAGGAGGAAAAAGGAAGACGGTGGGAGGACAGAGGAGGAATCACCCCTGTTGTCTGGAGAATGAAACATTCACAAGAGACATCAGTGGGAGCACGCTGACTGAGAAGCTGACCAACTGTTGCAGAATTATTAAATATTCCTGGAATCATAAGCTAGAGCTCTTCTTGTTTCCGTTTCTTTTAGTTGGTGTTTTGGCGCTTGGAAGAGCTGACTGGAGAGTGGAATCAGAGTGAGGTGGGCACACGCAATCCCGGAGATTTGGGAGTTGATGCCCATTTAAACAATCTCACCAGTGATGGGTACAATGGGAGCCATGGCCAACCCTTGAGTTTCTACAAATGGTTTTCTAAAAATTTTCTTTCTAAGGCCGGTGGAAGAGACTAAAGTTCTGAATCACTCCAGAATGCCGAGAGAATAAGGTTCCTGGAGGGGAGCACAGAGGCCAATTCTAACTTCTAGTGCTTACTGTCTCCTAGCAAAGTAATCGCTTCTTGGTGCTTCACCTTTGTCTTGCAAAAGGATGACTGCTCACGTCTTGGAGACCCTGAAACTCTTCTACACCACCAGGCAACCTCCCTCAGAACCATGAACTTGGACTCTGCTTTGTCTCACAGCATCTTGATGACACAGACACCATAGAACAGGAGAGTACAAAATTCCATGATGACTTCACCATATACAGTATTTTTGTCTCAGGGATGTAATTGTATATGTGGCATGTAGTTTCCTGATACGCAAAAATGAAAGACTAAATTCTGTTTTACTTTCAACTACTGTATTTTTCAGACTATAAGATGCACTTTTTGACCACGTTTTTTGCTTCAAAAAAATTTTTGCCTATTTTCCTCCTCTAAAACCTACGTGCATCTTATAGTGTGGACCCCAGATGCACCTAGGTTTTAGAGGAGGAAACTAGGGGAAATTTTTTTGAATAAAAATGTGGTAAAAAAGTGTGTGTTATAGTCTGAAAAATGCAGTAAATTGTCTTGAGTACCTACTATGTGTTGGATACCATGCTAGGCACTTTGGCATAGTTTATCTTACTCTGTCTTCATTATTACGCTCACAGTTGTTATCTCCACTTATGCAGAGGAGAATCAAAGTTTCAACTCCCTACAACCAGATCTCTTGACCCCAAAATCAAATATCTTTCAGGACAAAATTATGTTCAAAGAAAATCAAAAGAATCTTTCTTTAGAGAGAATCCCCCCCACTTCCTTTTGTTTATCCTTTTCTTCCCTCTTTTCTCCCTTCCACAAGTCATTGAGTGTCAAACATATGCTAGCTAACTGTTCTAGAAGCAAGGAATAGTCTTTGCAATACAACAAAGATGACAAAGAACATTCTCACATACTGGTAAAGTTTCAGAAGCAGACAAGCACAGAGCTGGTCTGTGGATCTTATTGGAGAAACCATGGGCTGGATTATGGTGGAAAGAACATGAAATTGGGGATCGGGCAAACCTGAGGTCAAACCCTGCCTCTGACACCACCTAGCTACGTGTTCATGGACAAGTCAAATAGTTTCTTGGAGCCCCTCTTGTTTTTTATCTATAAGGTAAACATAGTAATACACCGCCTAATGGGATTGCTCAGATTACTAACAAAATAAGATGCCTGGCACTTGGAAAATGCCCAGTAAGCAGGCGATGAGGGTGTAGCCATGCGCATATATTTTAACCATGTCCACTCTGGGGAAGATTTTCTGCCATACTGCTCTGGTCTGGGAGGTCTGTCCATCTGCCCATCCATAGGGCTATCTCTGATGACCTTTCCCAGGTCTCTAATCCTGACTCTTAGGAAGAAGAAGCTGGGGCCACCTCCTCACATCCTAACACTACAGACACCACACTTAGGCAGGCTCCATCTCCTTTGGCTTTCAAATCCTTGCTCCTTTGGCTGGCAGGGGCCTTCATAGGGTGGAGGGACAATTCGCCATGGCGGTTTGTGTCTGCAGCAGGCCTGACAGGCTGGGAGAGGAAGGCGTTAATGTTTTCTGACAGGCGACCCCTAATTGTGGGCGCTTTTCTTCTGGGCCTTTCTGTGAAATTCTGACTTAGGCGAGCAGCATAACAAAGTGGTAGGGCATTGATCAGGGCTTGCACTACATTGAGTTGGGGGGTGGGGGGACTTGAGGGGGGGTTGGCCCAGCATTATTCATGAAGACTTTCAGCTGTTTTTGTCTTTTAACTAACCTTTGAGTTTGATCAGAGGGCTGGCCGGCCTCCCTCTCGCCAAAGGCCCTGCTGGCACCTGGACAATGGAGACAGACTGTTTTCCCTAGTGTAAAGCTATAGCTGGGGGAGGCCAAAGGCTGTGTGTTCTGGACGTGGGAGGGTAGGGCTGAATGCGGGGGGAGCTTTACTTCTTTCTTGGTCTTGGGGACAGGAGTGGTTATGGATAGAATTTTTAGCTCCCCAAACACAAGCAGCTGACTCTGCCTGTTGACTCTCTGGGCCCAACAACTTTATCCAGAAGAATGCAGTGGGCTGGTTTTCCCATTTGATTTTCAAATGCCATATCCCCTTCCCCTCCAAATATCTTTCTCCCTACCCCACAAACTCCTTCCAAAGGGCCAATTGGCTGGAGTAGGGCTCCGATCTGGAAGTGTTTGGGTTTTTTGGTCCAAAATGATGACAAAACGGGAGGAGAGCTAATGAGTGAAGAAAGAAGAGGGGAAGGAAGAAGTAAAGGGAGAATGAGAAATGAGGGGAGAGGGAGAAGTGGACTCAGGGGACAGTTAGAGAAAGACCCAAAGAAAGGTAGGCAGAAGTGCTTTGGTCCAGAGAGGATTTAGGAGGGAATTCAGCAGCAGTCGGACCCAGGGGCAGCGGTGCTGGGCAGCGCCCAAGCTGAGCCCTACAGCTTCCCCTGGCCCGCAGGGCCGCAGGGGAACAGGGAGGGGGTGAGCCGGGAGGTGCTCTCCAAGTGTTCTGCTTTTGGCAGGTGCTGAGCTTTTGTCCCAGCATCCACTTCCTGCCGCGACCGCCCAGACCCAGGACCCGGTCCTCTCCAACGTACTTTGCAGAAAGTGACTCCTTTCAAGGAGTGTGGGTTGGCGCCTTTCCCCCCTTTCGTCCCCAAAATAGCCCTGGTAGCGAGCGCATCAAAGGCGGCTTTGTGAGCGGCTGCCTGCAGGCTGCCTGGAGGGGGGGCGCACGTGGGACATTCTGGAAACTGGTCCCACTTCCCTCTCCAACCTCTCTCTCTAGTCTCATTAATTTTACCCCTTTGTCACTTTCTCCCTCTTGTTTATCTTTTTTCTCTCTCTCCATCTCTCCTTCTCTCCTTCCCTACCTTATCCTCAACATTTTTCTTCCTCCCTCCATCCATTCTGTCCTGTCTATCCCGTTCCCCTTCCCCTCCAATCCTTTCCTCTCCCTCATCTCTCTCTTCCCCACCTCCATCTCTTTCTCCTCCCCTCTCTCACCTCCTACCTCTTCCTCCTTTTCACACCGCTCCCCTCCAGGACCAGTGCCCACGCCTCCTCGCGCTACACCCGCGCCGCCCCTGCGGTCAGGTAGCCGGGCAAGGCCCGGCGAGGCGCGCGCAACTGACAGCGGACGCATGCCTGCAGCCAATCAACGACGGGATGCGCTGCAGCTTGAATAAATCATTAAACCTGACACGCGCTCCAGGCCCGCGTCTGCGCGGCAACTTGCTTCCTGCCATTAACCTATACACCCTCTTTTGTAACAACCTAATCTTGCATACAAAGGAAGAAAGAATGTAACTCGGACCTGCGCTAGAACCCAGCCCTTTGCCTTGGCAGACGGAAGAGAACTTTAGTGTCAAGGAATCCACTTCCCTCCCTACCTTTGACCCCAGACAACCTGGAGTTTCTGGGGAAATCCGAAAATGAATCATTTCTTGGCCCAGGAGTGAAGAGAGAGAGAAAAGTTCAGACTTCTCAACAGTAGGATAAGAGAAACAGGAATGAGGACATTAGTACATCAGAGAAGCATCCGTAGTGTTTTCAGAAGAGGTTGCAATAGCACATGATTCTTGGAGCTCACTCTAGAACATAGAAATTAAGACAATTAGATCCTAGAAATGTTGAGTAAATTTCATCATGTTCCCTCCCTTTTTTAATGAGTGCATAAATGGTGAGTGAATGAATGAATGAAGGCATGAATGACTTCTCAAGAGCAGCATGGTCTTTGTTTATCTTGGTGGCAAGTCCCCAGCACCACCTCTTGTCTGGTTCTGGAAGGTTGTGAGAAGCAAGGACCTCTTGCTCTGATATAGTCATTGACAGCTCGAAAGTTCTTTCTTCTTCAATTTATCAGTTGATGCATAAAAGGGAAGATAATCCTCATTTTCCAGAACAGAAAACTGTAACTGAGTTCTTTTGCAAACTTGCAGGTAAGTCACTCTGGTCAAAAAGATGAAAGTGATTTTCCAGAGTTAGGTTTTGGACAGAGCTAGGTTCACCTCTGCCCTAGGAAGTTTCTTACTGACAGCCACGAGTCCCTGAATATCTTACCCAAAGCTAATACATCCCTGAGCACCTGTGGGAGAATAGCCTGTGTACCAGCCAGGGTCAGCAGGAGCAGATGGCACACTTGAAATCGTCAATGAAAAGAGGTTAACAGAAAGACAGAGACGTGCATGGGGCTAAGGGAATCAGAATGATGCAGCAGCCAGAGACTGCGAACCAGGCGGAGCCCTTGCTACCTCTGGAACCGAAGGAACAAGAAGAGGAAGCTGTTGCTGCATCTGTATTGGCTGCAGTAACAAGAGCTGGTGCCATAAGAGGGAAGCCCCCTGACGGAGCTGTGGCCTTAGACTAAGGAGCAGAGCCCCTGCCAAAGCAACTGAGCCCAAGCAATGAGGAGCAAGGATATAAAGGCCCCACCTGCCTTCCCTCCTACCTCACGATCTCCTATCGGTGCCTTCCAGTGGCCAAGCCTAACAGGAAGCCAGAAGGCAAGGAAGCCCTAGTGATGAAGTACATGGAGATCACCCTTTGGAGATGCAGAGCAGAGAGGGCAGCAAGTGGATCTGGAGAAAGAAAGGAAGGATAGGGAACACAGCTATCAATGCATCACCCATTCAGACCACGCATTCAGTTAACAAATACCTTTCTCCCCAAGGGCTAGGGAGATACCAGTGAACAAGACAGGTAAGGTCACAGTGTCCATGTAGTTTTCCATCAAGGAAGGGCTATTGACAGCATCTGCATTTTTTTCCAGATAGTGGTAAATGCCAAGAAGGAGAAACAGCATAATGAATGGAGAGTGACTATGGCCTACATAGAGCTCTGCTGTAGACAGAATGAACAAGTAAAGCTTCTCCGAGAAGGTGGAGTTTGAAGTAAGGTGACCTGGGCTCCCCAGGAAAGTCTAACTTGACTCCACCTCTACTCCCAGACTTCTCTGTGGTTTGTGGGTAAACCTCAAATCTAGTCTGTGATTTAGAGGCATCAACTCTCCAGTCCCCAGGAAAATGAGAGACGGAACTGAAAGATAAGAATAACAGGCACTCACATTTACATATGGCTTGTAACCTCCCTCACAAGGCC
This sequence comes from Trachops cirrhosus, assembly GCA_028533065.1. NCBI lineage: Eukaryota > Metazoa > Chordata > Mammalia > Chiroptera > Phyllostomidae > Trachops > Trachops cirrhosus. Next base: position 12,714,105 of record CM052539.1, read on the forward strand.
ATGTGCTAACTCCTTTACATTGTCTCCTCATGCTTCTGTGGGTACCATCGAGCCCATGTTACAAACAAGAATACAAGCTCAGGAGGAACTGGGCCCTTGATTCTGTGTTCTAACATCCCAGCCCTGAAAGAACAGCAAAGCAGAAAAACGTCTTCTGCTGCCTCTTTCTTACTACATCTCAGTCCTATTCTTTTGATGCCCAATGCAAAGAGCAGATCGGCTTCTTCTCTCTTCCTTGGTGGGCCTGCCTGATGTGAACAGGGGAGAGATTCTTCTCCATACACACCCTCTTACTTCCAATTAAAAAAAAAGTTAAAGGCTGTAAGGCTGTGTCAGGAAGGTGATACGTGTGTCCCAGTAGCTCCTGCCCAGCCTCAGATAATACTCGCATTCAATGGTTCTGCGGTCTGTTTATTCTTTTTCTTCTGCACTCCCCCGCTCCTCCTCGTCAATTTCATGCGTGTCTCCAGTCTTAACTCGGTGGTCTTCGGGTCATTTGTTGAATAGGTAAGATTTCTCAGTCAATAAAGTCAGGGCAGTTTTCTTCCCTAGCACCCCCCACCCCCTGAAGAAAGTGGGGTGGGGGCCGGACCGGAGAGGGGGAGGCCATGATTGCCGGCCGCTGGGGTCTACATTTTGTATTTCGCTGACAGCCCAGGGCCGCTGCAAAGCCCGCCGCGCAGCCAATGGGCAGCGGTGATTTATGGAGCTGACTAATGCTGGCTGAATGCGGCCTGTCACAGCGCTGTGAATGGCTTCCCTTTGCCGCACAAGCCCCGGCTTTGTGTTGCTAAGCGATTAGAGCAGATGTAATGAGATTTTGCCCAATCCCCGCTTTGCCCTTTCCTAGCTTCGGCAAAATTGTGTGTGTTTCTGTGAATTTTTAGAGTTTGCCTTCGCATTGTGGCAAACAACGGCTAACTTTGCCTCGAGTTTAACGAGACTGGATATTTCCCATTCAGAAGTGAGTAAAAGAACACCTGTCTTCACGAGGAGAAGGGGGGTGAAATCCCCTTTGTGGGGGCTGAAACATTATCCTAATGTTATATTCATAGCAATAAATGACTTGCTACACTTTCTTTACCTACCTTATCTGAAAACTCGCAAAGGAGCTACGTTAAAAGAAAAATGAGCGGGGAGCCCAGCTCTGGTCCTTTAAATGAGAAGATAAAAATAAAAGCAGGCATCACAAAAGCATTACTTCCCTCAAGTAAGCTCTAAATTGGCCCACTGCTGGCAGAAAGTCCGATTATTTATGGCGATGAGGAATTTACTGATTTTTTTCCCCTTAATTACGCTCATCTCTTTGAAAGGGACTGAAGCCTCAATGTGCATTCTATAGAGGGTCATTTAGCAAAATGACATCAGACGCTGCGGCGTGCTCCGCTCATCGCAGCTTTAAAAAATGATTATTCTGGGCCTCTAAATGGTATAGATGTACCAACACAGACTAGATTTTTAACTCTGGAAGACGTGCTGGCTCCCCGTTCTTTGTTGGGTTTTGTAAGACGCATTTTGCGCTCGGCTTTCCGCTTGGCTGGAGACACGCAAACTGAATGTGCAAGTAACGCAGGAGGCAAGCGAGGCGCCGGCGAGAGGCGGAGTGGCATTCTGATCACGTCCTTGCTAACTGACAAGAAGCAAGCCAGCCAAAAACCCCACCAATTTCTTTTTGAATCTTGGTAATTGGGTACTTTTACACGCAGCTCACGCTATTGGGATAGAGTCACCAGCTTAGATGGGCCAGTGTCTCTGAAGCAACCTCACATTTCTAAGGCTTTTATTTCTTTCGATCTAATTCCTTCCTCAAGGAATTCATCTCATACGTGCCCTTCACTTAAAATCAGTATGGAAAGTGTGCATCCTGGGGAAAAGAAGTAGACAACATGTGCCCGGAAGCGAAGGAGGAACACACCCGTCACTGGGAGTGTGGAGACGGCTACTTCTGCTGGCCAGCCCTGCCTAACCCAGTACCACCGTCCTTCCTCCCACCCCTGAGCCTATTATTTCATCCAGCCCTTCTGCAACCTCACAGTGAGCAACTCAGAAATGTTGGCAAGGGTTAGAATGTGGACTGAGGGCCCTCTTTTTGCCAATTTACTTTGGGGGGCATTTTTTAAAATATTGTCATTTTATCAAAAGACAGTGTAGCCATCAATCACCACCTATTCTCTTGGCGTATATCTACAGCTTCAAAGGGGAAGAAAACATTCGTCATAGAGCCACCTCAGGTAGGACGGGTCTAGGCTCTTATCCTTGTCGTGTCTGCCCGTCAGCACGCTTTGTAACCCCCTCTCCTCCCTCACCCATCCCTTCCCTTTGGCATTTCGATAACTTGGACAGGGCAGGGGAGGCAAAGAAGACTTTTTCACTTGTTTAAAAAAAAGAAACGTGTTTTATTACGAAACTAGTTTGTATAAAACAGGGTTATACATTTTTTTTGTAAGTTTGTAATAAAACAGTAAGAAAAAAAGGCAGTGATAGAAATTTCCCAAAAGGCAACCTATCAAAGACACTGGCTGCCACTTTGCGTTTGGACAGTAGCTGCATAAACTTTGTTCTGGAACAGTATTTAATAACATCATTAATACATTAACAAAGTTTCTATAAAGTAAGACACATTGGTGCTTAAGTACATCTGGTGGCCTTTTGATCTCACCTATGAGGAGAGTTCTTTACAAAACCACATAAGGAAAATGGCAGTTGTAAGGTGAACTACACATCTAAAATATGAAGAGGTAATATCATTACATGTTAAAGTATCAAGATATACACATTTTAAACCATTTGTACAAAACTCTATAAATTTTTTTCTTTCTCTCTTATGTACAAAAATATCTTAATATATCCCCAAACTGGTTAGGATAGATACAAATAGATTTTTTATAATAAAAAAATTCACAAAAGATTGGAAGCATCCTATGATGAAAATGGTAGGAAAGGTGGCGTGAGGGAGTGGGACTTGGGGAAGGGGCCGAGGATGGGGTGTCAAAGGACTGAGTATAGAGCCTGGTTTCACTGCAGACAAATGCCCACAGCTAATGGAGATGGAGGATACTGAGAGGAAAGACATCAACCCATTGCCAGAGGGTTAAGAACTGCGCTTTCACAGAGGGCGGGGAGGTGAGGACACCCAGCAGGCGCCTTCAGCTCTGCCTGTTAGTTCGGGTGGGAGTTGCTAGGGGATGTGTGCTGCTCTCTTCTGCCAGGAGCCGGCTGCCTTTGCACACAGGCAGCACTCTGCACACTGACTCAGGTCCTAGTCACTCTTCTTATCTCCGTGAATGACTGGAGTGCAAAGATACGGTTCTGAACGCATCCCTGTTTTGTGAGAGCCTCGCTTAGCAGGCCAGGGTCGCTTGGCTGGTATTGGAGTTGGTTGCCTTTTTTTCCCCCTTCTTTTCCTTTCGTTTTCCTCCCTTCCAGCATCACTGGCGAGAAAGCACTAAAGATGCAGGTTGTGCAGTCACCCTATAACATAAGGAGAAGAACGGGAGAGGTTAAAGTGAACTCCGAGGCCAGCGTTAGGAGGAATGGAGGTTTAGGGAGGGGAGGTAGAGTTCCTCTTTTGACAGGTCTTAGGACTCGGTTCTTCAGCGTCCGTCCAGCTCACCTCTGTCTCCAGTCCTTGCGGACCTGGGCAAAGCCACTCTCAGAGGCCAATGCTGAAAGTAACAAATCAGGATTTCAAATCGACTAACTGGAGCAAGTCCCTGAAATCAATCCCTGTGCCCCCTCCCCCGTCGCCGTGGAGACAGTCCCCCTCCTACAGAGACTAAGGGGAAGGAAAAACGATGAAGACAAGGAAACCCCTTTCACCCCCTTCACTTCAAAATGCAACCTACCTGCTTCGAAAGTCCATCGCACCAGGGCCTGGAGCAGGCCAGGCCCCTCAGAACCAGTTGGTGAAATCGAGCAGCTCTTGCTCCTCGGGACTGAGGGGGTCGTAAGAGCCTTCGTCCGACGAGTAGGAGGAGACCGGCGAGCCGGCCATGGAGTTCATGTCGTTGGAGTAGTTGGGGGAGATGGTGGGTGACAGGACGCCGGCCTGGAAGGCAGCGCTCACCGCGTCGTGCTCGTCCAGCAACTGCTGCAGCGCGCGGATGTACTCGACCGCGGAGCGCAGCGTCTCCACCTTGCTCATCTTCTTGTTGGCGGCGCCGTTGGGGACGTGCTCCCGAAGGGTGGCAAAGCCCAGGTTGACCAGCTTGACGCGGTTGCGCTCGCGCTCGTTGCGGCGCGCTACGGCGGCCGGCTGCTGCTGCGGCAGGCTGTAGCCAAAACCGCTGAAGTTGAGCCGGCGTTTGCAGCGCATCAGTTCGGGCGAGGACGAGCGCTGTCGCTTGACTTGCTTGGGCACTGGCTTGTGACCGCCCCCTGAGGGCTGGCCGTCGGCCGCCGGGCTCAGCTGCGGCGCCTGCGGCGGCTGCTGCGCGCTCTGCGCCGCCGCCGCCGCCGCTGCCGCCGCCGCGGCCGTGGCGAAGAAGCAAGCTGCGGGCGGCAGGAAAGGCTGCTGGGGCTGCGTCTGGGGCTGCTGGCCGGCGCCGCCGCTCTCCATCTTGGCAGAGCTCTCCATGCGCAGCGGCTGCCAAGGAGTCGCGGGATCGGAGCGAGCGGGGGCGCGAGGTGCGGGGCGCGTGAGGGAGACGCAGACAGGACTGGGGTGCACGAACAGAGAGGGAAAGAAGGAGACAGATGAAGAGGGGGTCCGCAGGGAGTTTAAAATATTACAGAATCCCCGGGAGACTTCGTAGATTGGGAGCAAAGAAAGTGCAAATGCTTTTTCTCCTCCCTCCACTCCTCCTCCTCACTCCCCTCCTCCCTTCGCGGGTTGGCTTCGGGAGCCTCGCGTGGCGCTCGCGTGTGAGGCTGCCGCTAGCGCCTTCTTGTTTTAAAAGAAAAAAAGCAGAAGAAGCAAAAGTCAGTGATGAGCGCGCTCTGTTGAGTCTCCCGTTCCTCTCCCCCTAGGGCTGCGCTTTCTTGCGCCGGGTCTCGATCTCTCCAGCCGTGGGGCAGGCAGTTTTTATTATTTTGTTAACCTCCTTTCTTTCTTATTGCCTTCTTTCGCTCGCCCTCCCTGGCCGGCTCCCTGTCGGTGCGCCGTCCACGTTCCCTGGCCAGAAGTGAGAATGCTGGGCGGCCGGAGTGCGGCTCCCTTTTCAATGGGACACCCAGCCCCACGCGCAGCCCTGGCCCCGCCTTGCCCCCCACTCCCCGCTGCTGCAGCGAGCGGCTGCAGCCCCCACTTCCCCCCTCCTCCTACCTCCTCCTCCCACTCACTCCCTAAACTCCCCTCCTCCTCTCCCCTCCCCCGCCCCCGCCCGTTCCCTGCGGCCGCTCGGTGCAAACTCCCCATTCAGCAGGGTTTGTTGTTGCAGTGCGTGCGCCTGGCGCGTGCCGGGCTCCCGGCTGAATAAACAGGCGGCGCGCTCGGGGCGGGCCGCAGCCGGGGGTGGCTCTAGAAAGGGGGGGCGGCGTCACAGGAGGGACAAAAATGCTCTGGGAGTTGGGGTGTAAGGGTTGACAGTTTGGGGTGAAGTGCCCTGGGATTCTTAAGAACTTGGAGCTAAGCACAGGGGAGGATTTGGACGGAAAACACGGCATGGGCTGTGTGGAAGTTAGAGGGGAATGGGGCTTTCATGTTTCCTGTTTTCTTCTCCTACTCATTCTCCTTCTCTGGGGGCTGGGGGGTCTTCACTGTCCTTACAATGCAAACTTGCGATTGAAGTTCAGAAAGATGGGGGCAACACCTCCTAAAGTACTGGACTCTTAAAACTAAAAGAACTGCTAAGACTTCAGTTCCAGTCCCAAAGCGTTCTCTCACTACCTCTGTGGCCCTCGGTAAATGGCATCCTCTCTGAGCCTCAGTTTTCTTGTCTGTAAAACCAGAGGTTGGATTAGATGGTCTCTAATGTTCCATCCAGGTCTAAAAACTGGGAGGTGCTCCCCACAACTGAGCCAGTGTGGAAGCTTCCGAGAAGAAGGAAGTGCTGGCATTGCACTCGGGTTGTTATCAGCGCCCTCGGATAGGTGTGTACACATCAACGATGCCCCCCGCCCCCGATGACCTCCGGCTGCGTGTATCATTGCCCCTCCAAAGGATAATTTCTGATCCGGTTTGGGGGGGGGTGCATAAAGGGAGTTCTCTGGGATATTCGCAGCTGGATCTGAGGGAAAAGATGTGGGGCACGGGGTGCAGGGGAGGGTAATGAATCTCATTGAGGGGTTGGAGGAGCTTCCCTGGTTGTTCGGTGCCGCCGCAGGCGCTTCGGCGGCCTTGGCGCAGCCTCCATCCCGCCCCAGGCGTGTGCCGGGCGGGCTGGTGGCAGGCGACTGGGAGCCGAGCCCGGCTGAGCCGCGTGTTGGCCCCGCGAGGGAGGGGGAGGTGCTTGCGGCAGTCTCTCCGCCGCTTGGACAGCGCCCGCACAGGCGCCCTTCCTGGGCCCTTGGCCCTGTCGCGCTCTGGCCGGAGCCTGGTCCAACTTCGGGGCGCCTTGGGACACGGCGCCTCGGGGAAAAGCCGACTGATCAACGCGTCCCGTCTCGTACAGCTCTGCTGTGGAAGGAGGCCGGGGCGTGTCTCAAGTCGCGTCTACGTAGGCAGAAGGAAGCAGAGGGTAACCATCTGGGTGCGGGGATGGTTGCGGTGCATTATTTAGATAATGACTTCTCATGGACTTCCCTTTGTGGAGCTGGGTCTTTCTAAAGGATAGGTGGGGGCGCCTCAGATTGCCGCCCTTGGCATGTGCGGCGGGCTAGAGTGCTGGGGAGCAATAATGGTGGCGACGTGGTGGGCCGTAAGGACGGATGGCTCCCAAGGTGAGTCACCTCCATTCTCTGCTACAGGTTTCTCTTTTAAAATAGGCGGGTTTGGGGACTATAACACTGAATCCTGCCAAAAGACTTTAGTTCTGTAAATCTCCCCACGCACGCAGCCCCTTCCCGTGCAGGGTAACTTGCTTGCTGACCCCACAGGACTGTGCCGGAACAGTGGGGTTTACGCCCGCCACGCTTCGCCCCAGGAAAGGAGCTAAGGGGTCTCCAAATTCACATCGTCTCCATTTCCGGGAACTGTAGGAGGCGTTGAGGCCTAAAGTGGAACCACACCACCTGCTTTCCAACCCGAGGAAGGCTCACCACCTGGTGACACAGGGTATTCAGGCACTTCCTGCCGCTCCGCTCTGATCTCTGGGTGCTGGCCGCTAGGAGGCGTCCAGGAAAGGCCTCCTGGGTCCCATCCACCTCTCTCTAGCAAAATAGTGTGTGTTGGCGGCGGGGGTGGGGGGCGCGGGGGAGGCACCAATATCCAGGCATCTAAGTGCGTTTTCTTTCACGTGGGGCTGAACCATGAGCCCTGAGCTCTCTTCCAAATCAGACTCCAAGCATTCCGCACTTAAAGGTCCATAGTTCTGGCTCCGACCCCTATTTTGAGTTGTAACCATGAACAAGTCCCTCTTCCTCTGTCGCCCTTAATTTTCGGATCTGTGCCTAAAGGGCGTACACTCGCTAATTTCGAAATGGATCTGGGAGCAGGGAAAATCTTCAGATAGACCCCAAGTGTTTTCGGTTTCCTTTTTGGGTGCAGACTCTTGTGCGTGGAGACCCAAATTATCATGGACTTCAAGGCCAGAGCCTACTCACAACCACCACCACCACCACCACCACCAACACACACACACACACACACACACACAGCCGGCCATGTAACCCGCGGGCAAATGAAAGCGCCAAGCAATGAAGCTGCGCATTGTAGCGGCCCTACACGTTGGCCTCCGCCCAGGAGAAAGGACAGCGGACGCTGGGATCCTTCCGGCCAAAGCTACAGAAACATTTGTCCCTATTCTCCCCGCTCCAGCTCCGAGCCAAAATTCTGGCCTCACGCTCCGGATTCCCGCATCCTAAGCTTACTTCCTTACATGTTTGCAAAGCTCTCCAAGAACCCAGGCATTTTCCTCCTGCGACTGGAGTAAATAAATACAAAGAACGTTCCCCGGCCCCATCTCAGCCCAGCACGGTGGGCTCCACCTTGTTCTCCAACCGGAAAGTAGAGCGATCTAGAATCTCTTTTTGGGAGTTTGCGCCTCTGCCTTTAGGATTGTGTATGACCAAGGGGAGTTTTCCACTGAAATTGGCTTTCTGGTTGTTTTCACTGGTTGGGAGCAAAGGACTGAGGCTCAAGAGCCAATTAGCACCCTGCCTCAGATCCTGTGACCTAGAGTATGACATCTACCCTGACACCCCCAACACACACCTGAGAGAATTACCACAGGCTCTCTGATGCCCAAGGAGTTCCACCTCTTGGGGGAGGGGGTACATAAAGTAGATGGGCTCTGTTTGACATCCAGGCTTTGTTACTTAAACAGCAGTGTGACCTTGAGCAGACAGCCTGCACTCTGAACCTCAGTTTCCTCATCTGCCATGTCCACAGTTAGAACATCCACTTCCAACTTTTGTGAGATTTCAGAGATGTGCGTGGAGCACTACCAATCAGGTCTAAATAGGACAGGACTGGTAAGAATGGCCTTCCTAAAACAACAAGGAAGCCTGCTGCTGCTCCCACAGCCCACCCAGTGAAGGGCGGATAGGAGGTAGAGGACCACTTCCTGCCTTTCCTGGAACCACACTCTGATAGTTGCTACAGCCATTGGGGATCCCGTGCCCCCTGTCTCACTGTCCCAGGACTTGGGAATGGGTAATTCCTGTCATTTTTGAGGAATGGTGGTGATGCTTTGAAGTCAAGGTGATGGGCGATAGCAACCAAGTTTTTAACAGAAACAGTAGAAAGTCCAATGAAACGCAGGCAAGCGCCATGGCTGGCACATGGAAGGGACTTACGCAGAGTCACTGGTTCTGACCTCCCTTGCCACCAGTGGCCCTGAGTCTGAGCAAGACCCCAGGATTTACTTGACTGGGACACTCAAGGTTCCATTTATCTAGATGTGAAGGGAAAAAGAATAACTCACCAAGGAGTGTTGGATGACCTCATCCCTAATGGATAGTGGTGTTCTCTCTGTTCATCTGTCAAGGCTGTCAGGAGAATTAAATCGGATGTTGTTTGTGAATTCGCTGTGCGAATCCCTCCATACACATCAGGGACTGTCACTCTTGTGATGGGGAGGCAGGACGCTGCCCCCCTTAGGTATGTATTATCCAGAACATAGACATCCTAGAGAAATGGGAAGGTTTCTCATTCTCCTGCATTACAACAAGGGCCTTCATTTCTGTGCCTTCAGGCCCCTCTTCTATTTAGGGAATCCAGGAGCTACACCATACTTGAGATAAAACCTTATCCACATTCAACATCAAGATCTACATGGAGAATTGGCTTCCCTAGTGATGCATAGGGCTCGTTGCCCTGGAGACATGAGAGTCTGGTGTCCTGAGTCTCCTTAAGGTGGTGTCCTGCCACCTTAACTTACGCTCACAGTGGAAGGCCAGGCCAGGGCCACTCCTGCTCACACACGATCCTCATGCTCCAGAATTGTGATCCTCCTCTGCGGAAAGGAGATATGCCTCATCTCTTTTTAAAAAGTTTCCTCTGTGTTTATTTTTTGAGGAAAGTGAAGTTAATATGAAAAGTGAAATTAGGTTTTTCATTGAACAAGTAAAATTATATCTATAGTGGATCCTGAATAAGAGGCAAAGAGAATGCAAAGATGAACACAGGCCTTAGATTATTGAGTGGACACAAGAGTTTTAGTGCAGCCCTCAATTTTGGTGAGCTCTAAGCCCCAGCATCTATGGGTATGTCAAGAAAAATGAGTGTTCCAGGCATTCCGATATTTGGGTTCCAGTGGCCTTTGCCCTGGGTGTGCTGCTCTAAGCCTGTGCTTGACTGACACTGTCCCTACCCAAGGAAATGAAAAGTGCATCACTGCCCAATCTACTGTCTCCAGGGCACCCTTCCCAAGGTAACTTCAGAAACAGCTGCTGCCCAGCCTGAGTTAAGTCTGACCAGGCGGGGATGGCCTGTTCACCAGGGCAGAATAGCACAAAATGCAGATTTGGCTCAGCTTCTTGGTCACAGCAGCCAGGCCTGCACCTGCATTAAGGAATCCAGGCTTCTAACAAATATATTTGCTTTTTCAATACGCCTGAAAAAGAAAAAAAAAAGCTGGAAAACAACAACAACAAAAAGCACAAAGTATTATTTTACTGTGGCTTTTTGGTTAGGGAGCGGAGGTAGGGGTGGAGGGAGGGGGTAATTTGCAGCCACCCTCACCAGTCCTTTTGAAGTTCTCCAAATAAGGAGAAGTAACGCGAAGTCTTTATTTTTTCTAAAGCCCCATTTACATTATGATTAAATACCTTCCTCGGTTAAGCATAAAGAAAGTCGTTAATCTATATAGCTCTCCAAAGAATCAATACATTCTAAACTTTTGTAGGATTTGTTACACTCTATTTTGTTACAGTAGGCCAGCTCCTCTCTGCCTAGGCACATGGCTTCCCTTCCCTCCCTCCTCCCCACCTTCTCCAAGAATGAAAATAAAGTAAAGGTCTTTCACGGTAAACAAAACCAGCTGATTCTTCACAGAGATCCCATGAATAGCTGGAGAAGAAAAAAAAAACTTACAATAAATGGTGCATTTTTTTCTCTGCTGGGTATAGTATTCAAGGATCAGGGCAGTATTCAAACAGAGGTCCATTTTTTGCTCACAAGAGAGTTTAGAAAAGAAGCGTGGGGTCCATTCAGCGCTTTCCCCCTTCACAATCGCAAGGCTCTATGAAACCTATCTTCCATGCCTTGTCGGAGTGTTTCTGGGGACCAATTAGTGCTTTGTTGCACGGCTTCTTTGCTGAATCTTTGAGCAGCAAGAAAAAGCGCTCTCGAGTCTCCCCTTATTTTGACCATTTCAGTCATTACTCAGTGTAATAATTAATATGACAACTGGACGCTCGAGTTTGTATAGAAACACCTCAGCTACAGGAGCGAGTGTGCAGTGGGTGGTAAGGAGCCGCATATCAGCCGGAGAAGCCACACACACAAAAAGGAATGAATGGCCAGAGAGAAAGAGAAGGAATAAAGATAAAATAGTTGGCACAACGCAGAGGAACATAAAACAGACTCGAATGGAGAGAGGGAGGGGAAGGGGGACAATTAGAAGGGGAGGGAAAAAACACCCTACAGAGGTTAACTTATTTTGAAACTGTTTTCTGAAAAGAACCGTGGGCGTGATTGGCCGGCTTTCAGCCCAGGGCGGTCCACAGTCTCCCCCCAGCCCCAACTTTATGAACTCTCTTGGACCGCGGCGTGGGGATGTGGGAGAGAGAGGGAAGGCAACCCCTAAGGTTCTCCCTAAGGTCTTCCGGGGTGGTGCACTCAGCACGCAACCCAGCCCAAGTACTCAGCTCCTTGTTTGGCTTCCGTCTTTGCATTTTTGCAAAATCCTGTTCCTCTTTGCTCCAACTTTGGAGCTGGCGATAGGGAAGATCGGCGCAGATGTAGACGATAGAGATGAGTACCACAGTACCTCCCTGGCGAGGGAGGGGGTGGTGAGTGTTGAGGAGAGGGCATTTCTCATGCGCCCCAACAACTCTGCGACCTTGCCTTGAGGAGTAGTGTTCTGCCCCGCTCGTGGTGGAAAGGTCTCCCCTGGCAGCGGTAGCCTGACTGGGCGCTGCGCCCCAGCCCCCCGCGCTGTGCCCGCTTCTGCCTTTCCTCGCAAGAGTGCCCCGGGGTTGTGACCCGCTCCGTGACGGCATAATAAATAATTAGAGAGTTTAAGCGTGTTAGCCACAGCTCATGCTAATGAGCTAGATAAGGGCTCACGCTAACCCGAAGTGACAGTTTGCATATAGGAGGGAAGAAAAAAAAAAACCCTGCTATTTTCCCTCAACTTAGATTGCTCCTTCTCCAATTCCCTTCCCCCATTCCTCTGGATTTCCCTCTTTTCATATTCCTCTACCTCCCAGCACACACACACACACACCCACACACACACACGCACCCCACACATTTCTGTGACCCTTCTTCCTCAGTCTATCCCCCTGCCCACTGTATTGTGACGTCATAAAGTCTCGGGTGCCTACGTGTGACCTGCCAGGAAAGTTCACTAGCAGTGCGTCCTGGCCAGTCTCAGAGACCAGGCGGTTCCTGTGCCGTTCTTTACACAGTGTGCAACGCACCAAGGCTCCCATTCTTCGGAAATAACTTTGAAGCTCAGGTCAGGGGCCGTTGAGAGCTCCAGGACCCGGGCGCGCCCTTGGGTGTTCTCTGTGTGCTCACCGCGGAGAGCAGAGCGGTCCCCTGGGGCGATGACGACAGGCGCCGGAGCCCAGGAGCTCCTAAAACGCTCCTGCCGCCTCCTGAAAGCAGGGGCAGTTTGCCGAAGTGACTGAGGTCAGTCGTGTGTCCCCATTGTGTGGCCACGTGTCCCGTGTCCATCATCACCTCCCCAAAGTCCGAGCTCAGCACGACTCCTTGCGGCGCGGCCTGGGAATGCTCTGGCCTATAAATCAGCTGGTGGCTGCAAGTTCTCTCTCCACCTCCGCACAGACCTGAACGCCGGCTCCCCGGCGGAGGAGAAAGTTTGCGGGAACCAAGATAGGAGAAAGCAGCTGCCACAGCTTGATGTCGAAGTGGAAAACTGTGCGCCCTCAGGTCTTCGCATTAGTTCCCGCCCCCTTCCCCAGGTCTAGTGTGCGCCACTGTCGGGGGCTTTTTTTTTTTTGGAAAAGTAGGGGAAGGAAGAAGGTGATTGTTCATACATGGATATTTCTTGACATGGAATCTTAAAGAAACAGCAACAAAACCAGAATTAAATGATGAGATACTTGTAAAATGCAGAGAACAGTGTCTAGCACACACTAAACACTGTATCTGTGTTAGTCAATAAATGCAAGAGTACCGTATACATGAAAGGGAGTACATGCTATCCATCTAAGACAGCAATTTTCAACCGGCATGCCACAAGAATTTTTAAACATGCAGTACCTGACCACTTAGTCAGGGGCACTGACCTCTTTCCCTTCAGATTGTCAAATAAAAAAAATGAAAACAGCCCTGGCTGGTGTGGCTCACTGGGGTGGGCGTCCTCCCTCAACCTGAAAGGCAGATACAGATTCCGCGTCAGGGCGCATGCCTGGGTTTTGGGCCAGGTCCCTGGCTGGTGGCCAGAGAGAGGCAGCCACTCCATGTGTCTCCCATGCATGGATGTTTCTCTCCTCTTTCTCCCTCCTTTTCCCTTTCTCTAAAAAAACAAAAAAAATTTAAAATGACAACAGCTAACACAACAACAGTCATCTGGTATGAATGATTAAAAGTTATGCTTATTTTTTGTCAGATTGGCCAAAAAATTTTTTGGGGGGATGCCACAAAATTTTAGTAATTAATCTATGTGTGCCATAAGTGACAAAGGTTGAAAATTGCTGATCTAAGATGTTAGAAAATACCTCTTAGATGTAAAATGATCAAGGTTGATAATGCTCATTGATTCACCAAAAACTATTGAATATAATCTGAGGTGAACAAGATGACTATTGCCTTTGACAAGTTTGCAGTTTGGTGGGCAGGAAAGGAAGCATGTAAGAAAAGATCCATTTACACAAAGGGGACAACTAATGGAGAGCCCTCCTACCCCATGCTCCATTAGTCCTTGGACTCCCACTTTCCCCCATCTGCCAGGTAACCCCCAAATAAATATACGACCTGCATTAAAAAGGTGGACTTCTTACGCAAACACATCCTAAAGTCATCCAACCGCTCTTCCCCAACCAGATGGTCATCCCTAAGCTTCTGCTATATGACAATTCCTGAGCAAGCACTAATGAACTACACACGCTTTAAACACCTATTAGTGTAAGGTGCAGTGAAAAGGCAGGCCATTTGAAATTAAGACAGATTCCATGTTTTAGAACTTTCTAGCTATGTGTCTCGGAGCAAACTGCTCACCCTCTCCCAGGCTCTCTGTCTACAAAATGAGGGGCTGAGACGCCTTCTTTCCAGTTCTGACGACACCGACAATACAGACACAACCATATGACCCTCTAGTGGCAACGGTTTTCCCCTTTGAGCAAACATCTTCTGCTCTCCCCGCTCCCCATGCCCACCCCCCTCCCCCGCCCGGTCCCAAGAACCTTTAGCTGGTAACATCACAGACTGCTTCATGAGGTAGACCAGTCCTTGCTGGTGCTAAGATTTTGGCTCCTGATGGCCAGCAGGCGGCGTTAGGGTTCAGCACGTATTTAGCCTCGGGAACTGGGGTAAGAGGAGGGCCATTGGCTCATCGGAATTCACGTGCAAAGGGAAGACACTCACTACTCTCGAGAACAACTTCACTTGGGAAACTGGATTCCTCACTACTTGCCTGAGCAGTTTTAAATTTGAGATTTGAGGGCTGGAAATGCTCGAAAAATTTCCTTTGCTCATTGTGTGAGTCGCTTGCCACCTGCCGGTCGTTCCTCAAACTGCTGCTGGATTTGTGCAAAAACCTAATACTTAACACAAGTTGGTTATCTATTCCACACAATTCAGTTCAATTGTGAAGCATCGGGCTGCTTATTTCACGTCTTACAAAATACCCACAGTAGGAATATATGAGGTGCCTGTTAGTATTCAGATTCTTCATCTTCATCCTGGACCCACCAAATCAGAATCTGGCCCATCTGGCTTTATAACAAGTGAGAGTAGTTCTTTGGTACACTGAAGATGAAGAACAAGTACTCGAGGTATTTGGGGGTGATAAGACAGTTTCCATTATTCAGACCCATGAAGAACAAATCTCTTCTGATAACAGAAGTTGCACTAGTCCCATAAAGATACTTTCTCTGGGTAAAGGGGTGCCCTGGTGACCTCTAAAGGGGGCGAAGAGAATTGGTAAGTTATTACAGAGGTGGTCTTTGGAGGTGGACGGTTAGAAATTCACAGTGGAAAGAAAACAGTCATGGGAACAGCTTGCCCAGCCTGGAGCCTTTTGCTTCCTGGCTTAGAGACTACGACAGCCTTAACCTGACTCCCCTTTAACTATCCCTTTCAAAGCGACACCTTGGGGTTTTCTCTGCACCCAGAACAGCTCCACCTTGGAAATGTTAAGTTTCCATCCTCCACTGTGATTCCTTCTCATTCTCATTTCTGCTGTACCTCTCTCTAACCTCCTTTCCCAAGCTCTGTTTCTTACCAACCTGGTCTCTCCCCACAATTCAGTTTGGGATGTGTGATTGATTATTCCACCTGTAACCTATAAAATTCTTACCTTTCCATCCCCCAAAAAACCCCTCCAGAACAAAACAGCCAACTCATTCCTTGATCTTATGACCTTCACTCAGTCATATGTTTAACTTCAACCCATCCCTCTGAAGTTCATCACCACTGGAGTTCCTAACTGTAACAGTTAAATTTATGTGCCGTCTTGACGGGGCCCAAAATGTTTATTTGGTTAAACAGTTTTCTGAACATGACTCTGAGTGTTCTAGGTAAGTTAACACTTGAATTGTAGACTTTGTAGAGCAGATTGACCTCCCCAGTATGGGATGGCCTCATTCAATCCATTGAAGACAAGAATAGAACCAAAAAGATGCGTAAGGGAGAATCCACACCCACTTTCTCTCTCTCATTGCCTTCCAACTGGTCTTCCATTGGTCTTCTCCTACCTTCAGACTAGGACTCAGACTGGAACTACACCATCTACTATCTTGTGTCTCCAGCTTGTTGACTGCAGATTTTGGTACTTCTCAGCTGTTAAAACCACTTGAGCCATTTCTTATAATCTCTTGATAGATAGATGAGGTATAGATAGAGATAGATCTCCATTCGGCTCTGTTTCTCTGAGGAATCCAAACCAACACACTCACACACTCACCAGTGACTCCATTTTGCTGTAGGTAATAGCTACTTCAGGCCCTACCTTATTCATTGCCCCAATGCATTTGACATTGGCAACTGCTCACCTCTTATTGATGTTCTCATCACTGCCTACCATGACTCTCATCCCTTGGATGTTCTTTTCAGTATTAGCTTTTAGTTTCCCATTTCCTGCATAAAGTCATCCATCCAATGATACATGTCTTTAAGTTTTAGCTTCTTCTTTTTTTTTTTTTTTTGCTGATTTGTTATTTCTAGTCTGGACCTCTCCTTGGTATCTCAAACTGTGTGACCAGCATCCCTGCTAGGGTGTTCCACTGGGTAGCAAGTGCAACATATTTGAAACTGGGCTCATTGTACTAACTCCCTCGAATCTTTACCTTCCTTGTGTTCTTTAATTCAGGGCTTGGCATCATCTGCCCACACTTTCAAAACAAAGTCCTGGGAGTTATCTTACACTCCTCCTGTCTTTCATACCTCTCGACAATTACCAAGTCTTTAAAAATACATAATACACACATATATACACAAGATATGTACGTCATTTCCTTCCTGTCTATCACTCATATCATTGCCTTGTTTCAATAGCCTCCCAGTTTCACCTCCCTCAAATATCTTCTCCTCACTGACACCAGAATGATCTAACTAAATGACATGGTCAATATAAAAGGCATCAGGGTATAAAGAAATAGTGCTTTGTATAACAGCCCAGGCAAAACTCTCTTTTCAAAGTATAACATACTCTATTGCTCCTCTATTCAAAACCTATCAATGGCCTCCCATTTTCTTATAAGAGTCCATTGCCCTTGAAGCTCCATAATAGCAGGGATTCTGCTTTGCCTCATTTCGTATGTCTAGTTCTCAGTATGGAGTCTGGAACAAGGCAGGTGCTCAATGAACACTTGTTGTTTGAGTGAATAGTCTTGGTGGAACTAAAATTATTTTGATGGTGTAAGATATATGCATCTATGCTGCAGAAAGTGGCATGCAAAAATCTTTTCATGAAGAATTTTAAAAACTTAGAAAAAACTATTCACCCCTCTGGGCATGTCCCCCTCACTTACCACAGGCATAGGCATTTACCATTTGGGATAGGCTCCCTAAGATCAGTAGTGACCTTTCCATGTGTATCTTCCCAACCTCAAGGTCTTCTCTGCAAGGGACATTCAAAGCCTAGTATATAGCAGGTACTTAATCAATATAAATTCTAGTTGATACTGATGGTATCATGCAATGAGTGTTATTAACCTGTCAGAACCCTTTGTGTGTAATTTTACAGATGTGTGAAAGAGGCACAATGGCGGGCGCAGGGGCCATGTCTTGGTGAGTGAGCTCTGGCGCATGTCTTGGTCCTTCAAGAGCAGAGATGAAGCCGTCTCTGAGAATGGCGCCATCTCCATCTACTCAGTAGCCTATGAGCCATCTTTGACCTGTTTCTCCCCTTACCTACCACATCTGAACCGATTCCCTTCTCAGCCTCAGTGAGTAATGACTGCAGCCACCTGGATGACTAACGACTGCAGAACCTAGCTTTCAAATACTCAAACCTACCAAGGGTCTGCAGGTGCCAGGAGTCTCTGAATGGGCAGGGTTGTTTATCCCACCCTCTCCTTCAGGAGAGGGCTCTGTTCTCTTTCAAGAGCCAGAGGGAAAGGATGACGGTGCTTTTCCCAACCCTAGCATCACCATCCCAGGTCTTTTGCCTCCTTTCCCACAAGACCACAATTTTTCTGATTTCTCATCCATACAATGGGAATAGTAAAATTTTATCTCATTAGATTTTATAGTGGAGTAAATAAGATGGCCTCTGCAATAGGCCTGGTACTCAGTAAATATTTAAGTGTTGAATAAATATTTGTCCTTCTTCCTCGCCAGAGAGGATAATGCAAAAAATAAGGTTGAGGAAAAGCTCATTTATATCTCATAGAAGTTTAGTATGGCTTTGGGCAAATTCTCTAGGCAAGCTACTTTTCTTTCAACTTTCCTTCCTTACATGCATTTAAACGAAAAAATTAAAGATGACAAAAAATAATCTCTCTTCTAATCCCACTGTCTATAGAAAATGACTCTCATTCTTTGTTATTATGTGACTCAACATATCTGCACAATGGGAAATACAAGATTTTGCATGTTATTTTAATCAATAACTAGTTTGATTTTGTACATTTAAGATATAATTTTTATGATTCAAAAATAATTTTTCTCTGCATGTGAACGAGCTGTTATTAATTTAATCGTTCCCCTATTGCTGAGATTACTTGTCTAAACTTTTTGAATACTGTTGCTTTGAACACTTTTGTGAATATTTTTGTACATTTATGATTAAAGTAATATGAATTGAGTACTATGTATCAGGCACAAGGCTGAGTTCCGGAAATCAGAAAGACTTATACTGTAGTTGCTGGTTTGAGAGCTCTCAATCCAGGAGATGAAAGAGTGAAAACAAAACCAAAAGAAGGTTTGTGAGTCTGGTTATAGAGACACCATGTGAGCCAAGGTGGGGCGACCACATCTGACTGCAGCCAGTGAGTCAGAGACGTGCTTCCAGAAGGTGTGGTACTTGGGTTGCCCAGTTGAGTACCAGCCCTAACTCCTAACCTTCACCATTGTGGTAGGTTCCCCTAGCACTGACCTTGGATTTTCCTTCAGACAGACTCTCATCCTGATCTGCTTGGATTTGACACTAGTGCTCTGTTGACCAATAGCTGAACCCACTCTGCTCTAAAATATCTCCAGTCCCTGGATAACACTGTTTTCCTGCCCTCTGAGGCACATAGTTTTAATTCAGTCTTTTTTTTTTCTTTTTTTTTTTAAGTTTTTATTTATTTATCTTTAGAAGTGAAGGGAAGGAGAGAGGGAGAGAAATATCAATGTGTGGTTGCTTCTCATGCATCCCCTGCTGGGAACTGGCCTGCAACCCAGGCATGTGCCCTGACTGGGAATCGAACCTCGATCCTTTGGTTCGCAGGCCCGCGCTCAATCCACTGAGCTACACCAGCCAGGGCAAATTCAGTCTTATTTATGGCTTTGCGGCCATAGTTATAGTAGGTGGGATGATGGTCTATGTTTAGCAACCCACTGACTTCATCGTTGTAGGGTTTGATGATGTTCATAGTGTAAATATTCCCATTATGGCAGATTTCAAGCTACCAGTGTGAAAAAGGAGTTGAGAAGAGATATGCAGTATCATATTATTGCATAATACTTATACCACATAGATATAATGGGCATAGACAACCTTAGGAACATGCATAATGAAATTTAGTAAAATAATTATAAAATCAGTTTTGAGTATTATCTTTTTTTGATATCATTAGTTTAATTGTAAGTTTATATAATTTAGTTCATAATCATAGCAGTGTTTAACAAAAGGCTCACTGAACTCCTGAAAGATCAACCCTAGGTATTCCTTATACGTCTAACTTAAAGCCACCTCCCCAAAGCAGTTCATCTCTTTTTTAACACATTTTTAAAAACTTTATTTCTTACAACCACATCAAAATTGCAACTAAAATATAGAATAACCAACAATCAGAACTATCAGAAATCAAATTGTATGGAAGTCTGACAACTACGGCATTAAAGAAACCTCATCCATCCAGACTGGTAGGAGGGGCAGAGATGTGAAATGGGCTGGTCCAACATCCATGCATGGTGGATAAAAATTTGGGAGGGATAGGTCAGGAGTGAGGACTCCCAACCCTATACCAGCCCCCCCACAGCCTAGGGTTCCAGTGTCAGGAAAATAAGTCCCAGCTCTTCCTGGATGCAAAAAACAGTGGGGATGAGTCAGTGGAAGAAACTTCTAGAGTTTCAAGCAGTTTCTCATAAAGAACCCACACACAGACTTACTCAGACTCACTCCCTCTGAGCTTTAACACCAGGGTATCAGCTTGAAAAGCACCAATGGCATATAGGGATGAACAGAAGTGTGTGGCATCAAGGATAGAGCTAGGGGACAGCTTTCTCCCAGACAGAAAGGCAGACAGAGGCCCCTGTCTTTTTTCTGAGCCCTACCCTCATAGAACCACAGAACTGGCAGGTGAGCACCATATCTGAGACTCCATCAAACTGGCTAACACTGTTGGCCCTTCCCTGGAGATCCCCTGAGACTCTGTCCTACCCAAATTATAGGCCCACCCAAGCTGTTAACCATGACTTTCCCATATGAATGACTGGTCTTGGCTCATGCTTCACAACTTCCTAAATCCTATCAAACAAGCAATGACAGCCTCAGTAAGTCCCCACCCCCCATATCTCTTGCTAAGTGGCTCCAGGCCCAGCATTAGCACCAACCAACCTAGATTCACAGCTTGGCTTTGCCTGGGAATCTCCAAGCCCAGCACTAGTAGCAGCCATCTCAGATTGCTTTATACCTCATGCAGGATGGCCCCAGGAAGGACACAGGTGGGGGCTGACCTTGTCTTGCACCACCCAGGAAACCCCAGAACCTGTGCACTGTAGTAGACAGTTATAGAGCAAGTTGGAGCACCATCACCCTGCCCCCTCAGAGCTGATCCTCCACAGAGGGTGGAGGTTGGTGGTTAATGGTCACAGCCAGTCCTTGCAGCTGACTGGCCTGGGTAAATCCCTCCCATTGACCTGCCAACAGCAATCAAGGCTCAACTACAAGAACAGGGTGTACTCAGTCCACATGAAGGGCACACCTCAAGTACCCAGCTTGGGTGATGGGGAGGCTGTGCCACTGGGTCCTGCAGGATATCTACTATATTAGGCCACACTACCAAGGCATAGAGTCATAGCAGCTGTACCTAATACATAGGAACAAACACAAGGAAGCTGCCAAAATGAGGAGACAATGGAACATGGTTTAAATAAAAGAACAGATCCAAACTCCAGAAAAAGAACTAAACCAAATGGAGATAAGCAATTTATCAGATTCAGAGTTCAAAACATTGGTTATAAGAACACTCAAGGAACTTAGTGAGGATCTTAACAGCATAAAAAATATCCAGTTGGAAATGAAGGATACACTAATTGAAATAAAGGACAATTTGCAACAACAGTAGAGTGGATGAAATATAGAATGAAATCAGTGATTTCATAAGAACAAAAACCAACTAATCAGAACAACAAGACAAAAAAGAATAAAAAAATTGAGGATAGTGTAAGCAGCCTCTGGGACAACTTCAAGAGGTACATTTGCATCATCAGGGTGCCAAAAGGAGAAGAGAAAGAGCAAGAAATTGAAAATCTATTTGAAAAAATAATGAAAGAAAACTCCCCTAATTTGGTGAAGGAAATGAACATACAAGTTCAGGAAGCACAGAGAGTCCCAAATAAGATGGATGCAAAGAGGCCCACTCCAAGACACATCATAATTAAAATGCCAATGGTTAAAGATAAAGAGAAAATCTTAAAAGCAGCAAGAGAAAAGAAGTTAGTTACCTATAGGGGAGTTCCCATAAAACTGTCAACTGATTTCTCAAAAGAAACTTTGCAGGCTTGTCCTCGATGGTGTGGCTCAGTGGATTGAGTGTGGGCCTGTGAACTGAAAGATTGCCAGTTTGAGTCCCAGTCAGGGCACATGCCTGGGTTGCAGGCCAGGTCCCTATTTGGGGGCGTGTCAGAGGCAACTGATTGATGTATCCCTCCCCTCACACATTGATATGTCCCTCCTTCTCTTTCTTCCTCCCTTCCTCTCTCTCTAAAGGTAAATAAGTAAAATTTTTTTAAAAGAAACTTTGCAGGTTAGAAGGGATTGGCAAGAAATATTCAAAGTCATTAAAAGCAGGGACCTACAGCCAAGATTGCTCTACCCAGCAAAGCTATCATTTAGAATGGAAGGGGAGGTAAAGAGCTTCCCAGACAAGAAAAAACTGGAGGAGTTCATCATCGCCAAACCATTATTATATGAAATGTTAAAGACACTTATTTTAGAAAAAGGTCAAAACTATGAACAATAAAATGGCAACAACTACATATCTATCAACAGTTGAACCTAAAAAACAAAGTAAATATATGGATACAGAGAGCATTTTGGTGGTTGACAGATGGGAGGAGGGTGTGGGGAAATAAGTGAAGAGGTGAGGGGATTAAGAAATACAAACAGGTAGTTACAGAGTAGCCATGGGGATGTAAAGTACAGTGTAGGAAATAGAGCAGCCAAAGAACTTATATGCATGACCCATGTACATGAACAATGGTGTCGGTGTTGCCTGAGGGAGTGGGGTGGGGGGGGGAAAGGGGGAAAAGCTAGGACAACTGTAATAGATATCAATAACTATAATTAAAATAATAAAGCTTTATTTCTTGGCTACTATCAGAACTGACCATGGTTTTTTGTCTCCTTGTTAACTGGCCATGTCCTCTAATAGAATGTGAGATCAACGACTGCTCTGCCTATCAGAGCCTAGAAGAGTGCCTGACACGTAGTATATGCTCAACACATATTTGTTGAATGAGTGAGTACACGGAAGATAATACTCAGTGCCTCACTCTGATATTGTCCAAAAGGGATGAGAATGTAATAGCTCCAGAGTCTTGAGAGTTTATACGTATGTTTCATTTAATAAACCTGTGGTCAAATGTACTTCATTTACAAACTGATTTTATTATGACCCAAAGAAATGTCCAAGTTCTGCCAAGAATTCCTGGAAAAGCCTACTATAAATCTTATTTTGATACAAACCATGACTTCATAGAATAATTGTGTTTGGTTTGTGTGGGCATTGGCTGGTAGTGATCTTCAGCTTTGTAGGTTGTCTGTGTAGGAAAAGTGAGACTAAAAAGAAATATAACAGAAATGAGGCTCTGAAGAAGCTCACAGCCAACTGACTTTGTAGGTGGAAATTTCCTAAGTTTTTGCAATGAGATATGCATTGTCCTCTAAATTCTGATGAGAAAAGTGTAGTTCTTGGACAGACAAGCCTATCTTAAATACCATTCCCATGTTTCTTATATTGTTAGAACCAGATTTGGCTGTGGTGACAGAAATTTAAAAATAGTAGAGGCTTTAGCAATTTTTTTTCCTGAATCTAAGTCAGCAGCCCTAGGCTGCTGGAGTGTTGCTCTATGGTGTCCAAAAACCGGGCTCCTTCTAGCTTGATTCCTTTTGCTCTGAGAAGCATGACTCCTATTCTTAAATCTACCGCATAATCCAATATGGCTGCTCCAGGGACAGTCAGCATTTCTATATTCTGACCTGCAAGAAGGAGAATGTAGAAAGACAAGGGTGTACTTTCTTTAAGGACACTTCTTAGATGTTGTACAGACTTCTTGTATTTCTTTGGTCAAATATTAGACCTTTAGTTATACCTAGTTGCAAAAAATGCTGGGAAATGTAGTTTTCATTCTGGGAAGCCTTGGGGCTGGATAACTAACATTCAGAGCTTCTATTTCCATGAGAGAGAGAGAAAGAAAACAGGGTGATGAGCCACATATGCCACATCCATTTCCTCTTCCTCAGGGGGGCCAAGCAGTTCCTCAACGTGAATGTAACAACTAGGCTGATTCACCACACTTCTATGAAACTGGCCAGTAAGGAAAAACCAAGCTCAAACGGATTTAGACAGTTTATTGCTCAGAGCACAATAGGCAACGTGAGTTTCATGTATGCATTTCTTCCCCTTGTCCACCAAGTCCCGTGGGAGTCTATGTCAGCTGACTTCACAGGGTGGGAAAGAGTGAATCCAGGTAGATGCTGAGCACACACTGAATCTGTTTCACAGCTGAGGAACACTGGGCTTAGGGGACTCTGATCTTGTACAGGGGTTATCACAAGTTCTCCATCCTTTTCTCCAAAAGGGAGGCATTATCTTCATCCTGAAATGTAAGCAAGTTTTGTCTGGGGGCAGAAGACATTATCACGGAGTATCTTCACAGATGGGGATGTTCTCTGTCATATTGATCAAGAAACAAGTCTGAAATTTGACCAAGGTTGTTGTGCAACCCCCAAACAAAGTCTTTGAAAAGGAAGTCCAAGAAACGTGGAAATGCCATGGAAATGACCTCCCTACATACCTCATTTCTAAATGCTGCATAAGTGCGTAGACCTAGTTCAATATTTAAGAGAATTTTCTCAAAAATTCTGAAACACATACGTTAATTTTCTACTCTAAGAGTATGTTAAATTCTCACACAGGTCTATAAGGGGACAAGAATCAGGATGTTTAGCTCTCCACTATTTGGGGGTGGCGAAAAGTTAGAGACAGCTTAGGTGTCCATCACTGGGGAATGGAGACATCAAATGGGATGGGTACACACTATGGAATACTGTATACCAGTAAAAAAGCAAAGAACCAGATGTACAGTTAGCAGCATAGCAAGATCCTAACAACATAGTTGAAAGAAAAAATTTAGAAACTATGAAGTCTGTACTACCTCTATATACTATAATAAACCTATACTACAACATCACTCCTATCCATGAAAAAATACATGCATGCACCAAGATATCCATGCATTTTAAAAATCCAAGGCTAAATAGAAACCATAGTAGGGACATTGACTCTGGGGGATGGAAATTGCAGTAGGGAATAAGATAAAAGAGAATAAATAAATAAATCAGAGAGGGGCCTTGGAGATTTCATGTGCTATGAACTCATAGGTTATGATTAACTCAACCTTCTACGAAGGAGGTAAGTGAAAAGGGACTGATAACCAGCAGTGGTTTGGAAATCTTTAACTTCCAAATCAGTGAAGGTCAACTTCAAGTGTACTAGGTGAACAATTACACATCTTGCGACATGGTACCAGCTCTTACGTGGCCATTGACACTCATTGGTTTACGAGCTGAATTCTTGGACCCCTTCTAGACTTACACTGTTGGTACAAGTTTCTTAGGACCCAGTACCACCCTTGTCAGTGACAGCAACACACGGGGCTCCATCCCAACTAAAAAGAGTTTAAAAATCATCTATGAGATGTATGTTATAAGCAATCTCATCTCAGGTGAGGTTTTGTCTTAGTGTACGAATACATTTCATCTTTTTCTTTCTCTCTCTCTTTTTTCTTTTACCAGAATAAAAAATGTTAAAGACACTGTTAGTGTTTTTCTGAGTAGTGGACAATTACATATGTTCCCCTCTCAACCCAGATCTGGGGCTTTTTTTGGTCTGAGGTGGGGTTTTAAATTCCATTTGTAGCTGATGTGAGGAGAAAGAGAAGGATTTGGTTGTCCTAAAAAGAAATCACTGTTTCAAAAAGGAAAGAAAGAGTATTTAAGAGCCAACACTTTGGAATCAGGTGAAATGTAGTGTGGCTTGGGATTACTTATTTAAACTTCCTGGGCCTTGGTTTCCTTATTTATAAAGTGGGGAGGCATAATTCATAGGGACGTTGAGCCAAAAAAAAAGAAAAGAAAAGAAATTACGGTCATCGAGAGCTTGGCACTGTGTCTAACATACAGTGTTCATGGAAATAAGTAGGTGTTTTTGCTTGCTTGTGTATTGCATGCTTTTATAGTGGTGGTGGTCATATTATTTCTTTCCTTCATATACCAGCCGCATCGAGGGAGGAAGTGATGTTTGTAAGGCAATCCTGGGGTAGAGGAAAACTCTTCATTTCATGTCTGCCACACTAAAAAAGTACTGGAGTCAGATGAAGGATTCAGATTCTCCTGAGGGTGAAAGTCCAGGTGTTGCCCTTCCTGTTCAACACTGAGCACTTAATTTACCATATGAAATAGTAATCACACACCCAAGGACTCTAGGACAAAAATTATATTTACAAAATTATGTCTGTATTCTTAGCAGGCTGTAGAAAACCTGGCACATTAGAGATGCTCAAGAAATCCTAAGAAACAACTCTTAAAACCCCCATTTTAAAGACCAAGAAGTGGAGGCAGGGACCTGACCAAAGCTACACAGCTAATTGATCAGTGGTGAAATCCATTTGCTTTGAAACTCACATCTGAGATTTCCTTTTTTCTTTTTTGGCAGATGCTTGGTTATTCCGTCATAGCATTGTGGGAGGGGAGGGGTGGATGTCTAGCAACCTCTATTATTGGCTTGTTTTCTTGCAGTCAGTCCATTACCCCTCCTGGGTAAATATTAGGCAGCCACTCAAGGCCTTGATGTCCCTGATTTTTCACATCCTTCCAGAACTTTCAAGTGCGCGGCGTTCTTTTATTTTTCCCGTTTTGCTCCCACTGGAAACGAATGCCCCATCTCAGTTTGCTGATCTGAAAAAGATGGAGTGAATGACATCCTCTTGCCTACTCCAAAGAGTCCACTCACCAACTCTCACCAGCTCGCTCCTTGCCCTTTTCTTCATTTTCTTTGGTAAACTTAGCTCTGCCTAAACTTATTTGTTTCTTTTTTGCATCCTGCCCGAGGCTGGCAGCAGGGGAGGCAGGATGCTCTGTTCATTCACTGCTGTATCCCCTGTGCCTCCTGGCCCACAGTACACGTCCTCGATAATTATTTGTGTTCACATGCTTTTCAACAATAGCTTCCATTTACCAAGTGTTTAACATTGGGCAAGAACTGTACTGAACGTTTAATGCATCACCTTATTATTCGTAGTATTCATATTCTAAAAACATCCGGGGAAGGGGGTTTCTGCTGTCCTCTGTCGGTGCTCCCAGCAGTTAGGTAAACAGCTCCAGGACATGTGACTGGATTTCAGCCCAGGTCTCTCTTTCTTACCTTTGGTCTTTTTTTTTTCATTTTTATTTTAAAAAATATTTTATGTATTTATTTTTATTATTTTTTAATTTTAATTGTTGTTCAAGTATAGTTTTCTGTCTTTTACTCCTATCCCAGCCCACCCCAGAAGTCCTCCCCACCTCCCTCCCATTTCCACCCCCCCCTAGTTTTGTCCATGTGTCCTCTATATTTGTTCCTGTAAACCCTTCCCCTTCTCCCCTGAAATTCCCTCCCCTCTCTGGTCACTGTCAGCCCATTCTCTATTTCGGTGTCTTTGGTTATATTTTGCTTGTTTGTTTGTTTTGTTGTTAGGTTCCTGTTAAAGGTGAGATCATATGGTATTTGTCTTTCACTGCCTGGCTTATTTCACTTACCATAACTAAAAGTGGATCTGCCTTTTGACCTTTGCTCTTTAGCAACTGTGCTCAGCGTTCACAGCGTCATCTTGTATGTCTGAAGTCAAAGTCTAGAAAGGCAGTGTGATTAGTGGTTAATACAAAGGCCCCCCCAAAATCTAAATTAGGGATCCTGGCTCTGCTTCTATGGATGGAGGGCGGGGCGGAGCGGAGCGGAGAAAGGATTGTTTCCCATAAGTGTAATCATCAGGAGGTCACGGGTTTACTCCAATGCAGAGAATCTGCTTCCATGCTTCTGAGGGCCTTGGAAAGGCCAGCCTTTCTAACCACCAGTTCACAGGTGGCCCCGCGCCTCGCCGGTGGGGCTGCTTCCTCCAGCGAGGGCAAGCAGCCAACTGTGGACTGACTCCTCGTCCAGGGGCGGTGACCTGGAGCTCCCTGCGTCAGAACAACGCCCACCGGGGGCGTTACTGTGGCCGGTGCATGGCATCAGACACCTGTGCGACCCTCCTCCCCTCCCTAACCTCGGGTTAAAAACCTCAGCACCACGTGCTGCTGGCAAACCTGCCTGAGACGGACAGCCCAGAGCTAGAGACCTCACTCGCGGGAGCCAGCATGTCTGCTGTGGTCCTGGAGAGAGGAGGAGGCTTGACCAGGAAGCTCTCCGACTTCGGCCAGGTGAGCCAGCTGTGCAGGGAGGGGAGTTTGGCCCCCGCGAAAGAAGTCCGAGGAATGTTGGTGTTTTCTGCCTCCATAAGCACACCAGCAAGTCTGAATCCATTCGAAGATGATGAAATTGTCCAGGAAGTCATCAGATAACCCAGGTCCTCAACAACTGTTTCCCAGGGTGGACATCTGTCCTGTGTGGATTTCAGGGGAAAGGGCATTGCTTTACAAGTTGGGGATCTGGCCTCCAAAGCTGCCACTAACTAGCTTGTGTCTCTGGACAGGTCAGCCCCTCCTCTGTGTTGCCTGTTTTCCCTTCTGTACACTGAAGGGGCTGTTCCTTAACCATCTGGGATGGGAGATGAGATCCTCCTTTATCTGCTTTTCTGTGATGTTTATAAAATGCTTTCAGCCATGTATTGAAATGACAACACTGAAAAATTGCATTCTCTTGTGTACCGTTGGGAGAAAATGAGGCATCAAAAAGGCTCAGGCTTACTCTGAGCCCTGGGGAAGGAGAAAATAAACAGAAAAGAAAATGAACAAGAGTTAGCCTTGGACTTGGAATGTGAGAGACCCCTAAATGTGACTTGGGGACAATGCGCAGGGTGTGTCCCATTCTCTGGGATGTGTTGCATTTCTGTTGAGGTGAACAATTGCAGAACACCTTTCTTGACTTATTACACCCCTGGACTCTACAGTTCTCAAGTAAAGCCCCGCCCAGGGAGATAACGTCCCTCTGCAGGCACCTGTCTGTAGGTTTAGTGAGAACCAACAGGAGGGCTGGAGAGGATGGGCGCTTGATATTTTAGTATAAGTAGAGAAACTGCAGAACTTTGCACTGACTTTTTTTTGAGTCCTGAGAAGAAGACTTCCTTTGAAAATGGCATGTGATGCTTGGGAGACAGGAGCACTTGCGATTGAAGGGGGATTGGGTGGGGGTCAGACAGATCCCAGGACAGATCCTGACTTTGTCTTCATCTGGTGTCTGTATTGCTGGACACAGGACCCCCACAACCATGGGAGGAAGTTAGGGGCAGCCATCTGGTTAGGGGGCCATAGAGTGTAAAGTTTTATCAGATGGAGATCCTCAAATTGTCACTCTTGATGACTAGGGGTAAAGAGCAGGGTTTAGAGCATGCCTGGTACCTCCTGTGCATGGAAGGCAGGGTGTTTCACTTTACAGGGCCTCAGCTTCATTCATTTGAAAAACTGGAATAGAAATATCCATGTCCATGATATGTCCATGGATATCCATATCCATGTTCGTATGAGAATTGAATGAAATAATGTCTCTAAAGCTCTTAGCACAGTTCCTGGACCACAGGAGAGTGCCAGTGATGTCGAGCTGTAATTAATTTAGTTTTGCAACAAGATATGTCTGGAACATTGGTTGGAGGGACAAGCACTGAGTCAGGCAGAGTGACTGGTACAGATCTGTTGTGGACATGCTGCTGGACATGAAGTCAGGAGACCTGGGCTCTCATTTTGGGGTTACTTAAGCTATGTGTTGGGAAAGTAACCTAATTGGGGTGAGGAGAGGCTCAGTTTGGTATCTGTAAAATTGGTGGGGGTTGGGAGGTTGAACTAGAATAAACTTAAGGATCCCTTCCAGCTCTGACAGTCTGCAAAAGAGACATGGTTTATGCCTTTGCAAAACACTCAGCTCAGGTGAAAGGCATACACTGGGCATAGTTCTGAGACGAGGCTGGAAGGCATGCGGTATGGCAAGTGCTCTACGCATGCAACAAGCACACAATGCTGGAGGAGATGTTGACACATCTGTTCACCCAACAAAGGCTTACTGAGCACCTACTATGTGCCAGGCACAGCAGAGTTTCTGCCCTGGAGAAACTTATCTTCTAGTGTAGGAGACAGACAAAAAAAATAACCACATGAATATATAATTTCATGTAGAGATAAGTGCTGTGAAGAAAAATAGAGCAGGGAATGGAATAGAAGGTCGGGGAACTCAGAAAACACACAATGAATGGTGAAGTCAGTGTTCAAAACCAGCTCTGACTCTGACCCCCTGCATGCTCCTCTACCTCACTGCTTTCTCCTGTAGATAAATGCTGGAATGTGGTATAGCGTGTCTATGGCAGGATGCTTGCATCTTGTTTTCAGTTGTCTCACCACTGTAGCTGTGTGTGTGCTTAACCACGCAGGCCAATAGACGCCTCCTACTGTGGTCCCCGCAAAACACTAAGATTACTGTATTGGAACATCCATTAAAAAAGTTTAAAAAACCTGCTAAGATTAAAAGGCAGTGCCCCCTGGAATATTCTTGCTAAAGAATATTACTACTTGTAATTTGGAAAAGTGCTCTTTTCCAAAGATAATGAATATATTCCTTAGACACAGCTAAACACAATATCTTTCTGTTGTTAAATGTATTGCTCAATGTTCACAATAACTTTCCCTCAGCTGACTCTTGTTCATTCTTGTTCTTTCTCCTTGCCCTATTTCTTTTTATTTAGTTTCTGAGCTACTCTTTTCTATTGCTACCCATCCTTAGGTACCCGTATTTCTAAGTCAACTCATGTGTTTACTGGAAAGAAATAAGGAATAGATTATGAGACATTAAAACACATTCTAAAAGAGATTTTCCCAAGGTCCCATGCCAGGTCAACACAGTAAAATTGAAATCAGTATCTAACCAAGACCACACCATTTCATAAACTTCCATGAGCTTCCTTTCATGGAAGTAAAGTCTCTCAGGCCTTAAAAAGGGGAGCTGTAGTCCCAGTTGAGTCTGCCACTGGGAGGCAGAATAAAGACTTAAGATTTGTTGGACCTGAGTTCAAGTCCAGACTCTGCCGCTTATGAGCTGGGTATCCACTTACCCTTGCTGAGTACATTTCCTCATTTGCAGTACTGCAGCACCCACTTCATGGGCTATTGTGAAGACGTGTAAACTCTTAGAACAGTGCTAGTGGCTGCCAGTGCTGATGTTTATTAACTGTGAAAAGTACCAAGTGTGGCTCCTGGCACATAGTGGATACTCAGCAATGGCAGGTGCTACTGTTCTTGTTACTAACACTAAACAGTAGTGGCTTATCAGAGGGTAAATGTGAATTTGCAGACACATTTGAGAAAAGTCATGATTTTAAAAAGTAAGCTGTGTATTTTTGTCAGTTGTTTAAAAATGTTCCATGGTTAAGTATCCTCTGGGATGCTTTTGAAAATGCAGATTCTAAGATCCTACTCCAGATATTCTGATTTGATTGGTTTGGGAGAAGCCCAGGAATCTCACTGAAACAAGACATCACCAGGTAATTTTAGAATGAAGATCCGAGGAACACTCACAGAGAAGCCCTTATTTAGAAAGTTTGTGGGGGAGAATGGGGAAATAAAAGGGCACCAGCACAGGGACAGAGTGGCATCGAATAAACTAGTAGTTAGACCAGACAAAAGCCCTTGCTTTGCAAAACACCTAGGTCTTAATACGGACATCATGTTCATAATAGAGGGAGCTGTATAGAATGGCTGATATTTAGGAGCTGAGTTCTTGACCTGGGACCGCTATCTGTGTGACCCTAGGTGAGTCACTTTCTTTGGCCCATAGTTTCTCCATCTGCAAAATGAGACCTTGAACTACATGAACTCAATTATTATCTAGTTCCATGTGGACATCAGAAGCCAAAGAAATGCACACACTGAAGAGGGATTGCTTCTGAGAGAAATGAGACCCAGGAGGGCTTTTGAGGAAGGGTGAGTTATTTGAAAGAGGCAGAGAAAGAGGGGTGCAGTGCATTTCCTACAATGAGGAGTTGAAAGAGCAAGGAGGAAACCAGTTTGCTGGTGTGGAGGGAGGCGTTTCTTATTGGGAGCCTCAGGAGACTCTTGAATATCAGAAGGAGATAGTTGATCCTACTGACCATGGGGAGCCTCTGAAGAACTCTGAACTGAGGGAGAATATGAGCAGAGTTCTGTTAGGGCTGGGTCGATGAGCTGCATCAGCGCCATGGCAGTAGGAACAAAAGAAGGGTCTGACGCTGAGGGCCACGTCTGTCAGATTGGGCTTGGTGATTGGCTGGTCGTGCACAGGAGTGAGAAGTGGGTGGTGATGGAGTTTTGAGCATGGTGCATTCGTGTCTGAACTGAAAGGTTACATCTGTGGAGATACATCAGGAATATGTTTTTGGGTTGGCCAAAAAGTTTGTATGATTTTTCCCATAAGATGGCTCTAGGAACTCTTAGTTGTCGTTAACTTCATTCGAAACAATTTTGTTAGATTGTATTGTGATGGCTGTCACATCAGGATGCATTTAAAAAACTTATCAAAATTAGTGGATTTTTGTGCAGCCATTTAATATTGAAAACAGAAGAAAATATGCAACATTTTGGTGTATTATGCTTTATTATTTCAAGAAAGGTAAAAATGTAAAAAGAGATTTGTGCAGCGTATGGAGAAGGTGCTGTGACTGATCGAATGTGTCAAAAGTGGTTTGTGCAGTTTCGTGCTGGAGATTTCTGCCATGGTTGGACAGACCAGCTGAAGTTAATCGTGATCAAATGGAGATATTAATTTAGAACAATCAGGATTATACCATGCAGGAGATAGCCAACGTACTCAAAATATCCAAATCAATAAAGTTATTGGTGAAAATGAAATGTGTCTTTTATTTTATGGCAAAAACTAAACAGACCTTTTGGCCAACCCAGTACTTTCCTTGGAGGCCAACAGGATAAGAGAATGTTGCCAAGGGAACTAGAAACAGGGAAACTCTTTGTCATTTCAAGGAAACCAGAAAGGACTAAGGGCTCAGTGTTCTCCGGTAGGAAGAAGAAGACTGACGTCAGAAATTCATCTGCATATCTTTGGCAGGGCTTAAAAGAGGGGGAAGGCAGGGTAGAGCCTGCAAAAAGTCCTGATTCATAGACAGTATCCTGGGATCAAATAGCTTGGGTTCTTATTCTTGCTTCACGCTGTAACTACGGGTAAACTACTTAACTTCTCTAAGCTTTAATTTTGTCGTCAGTAAAAGGGGGTGCTTAAAAATTAATCAAACCTACCTTCCCGACCAGCAATTGTTAACCTTTTTCATCTCATGGCACACATAAACTAATTACTAAAATTCTGTGTCAACCAAAAAAGATCTTTTTTTGCAGATTTGACAAAACAATAACAGTTATTGTGTTGGCCATTGTCATTTTTTAATGTGACAATCTAAGGGAAATTGGTCAGTGCCCCTGACCAAATCATCAGGGATTACATGTTTTCAAAATGCTTGCAGCACACAGGATGAAAATCACTGTTCTAGATTGTTACAAAAATTAGATAAGATCATCTAAATCAAGTAATGATAATGCCTGCAACATTACAGGCTCTTAATAAATGATGGATTCAACATTTTTTAGAAAGATTACATCTTGATCCCTATAGAGATGTATTTAACAGCTCAGTCTTCTAATTCATTTGAAACTCCCTCTGATCACACTAGTTGATAATTTAGGTTCTTTCTCCACACCTCTGTTTTAGGTGAGGTTCTGAAAAATGTGAATTTTCCGAAGTAAAAGAAGTTCAGCCTAAGGGTCACCAGTGTTTATGTAGGGCTTATTGCGCCAAGTCACTGAGCGAACCCGCCCCGCAGGGCCTTCCCATTGGGATGCTGTAGCATCCATGCCTCTAGTTTCTTCATCTTGCTTATAAGAGACTACATTTCTGCACATTTTCTTCTTCCCGGTTTTAGGTATATGCTATTTATTTGTGGACACACATGGAATTTTATATATTATTATAAAACTGAATTTAAAAAATTCAAAATATTTCAGCAAAC
This sequence comes from Trachops cirrhosus, assembly GCA_028533065.1. Lineage (NCBI taxonomy): Eukaryota > Metazoa > Chordata > Mammalia > Chiroptera > Phyllostomidae > Trachops > Trachops cirrhosus. The sequence goes on from CM052539.1 coordinate 12,747,319, forward strand.
TCTGGAATGCCAACCCTAATCCCGCCTTAATTTGCCGTCACATGCATGTAGAAAGTGCTGGATCCTTGACATCCTTTCCTGTTTTAAGACATACACCTTCCAATGGATTATTTGTGTACTTTTACGTGTTTTGTAACTATTTTTCTACAACTAGATATCCAAGATCCCGATATACAAAAAAAGTCAGCGTTTCCCTGAGATCTTTGTCAAAGGCCAAGAGGGCATTCTTGTATATTTACAATATTTCCATCATTTTTACAGACTCCTCTTAGTATTCTATTTAAACTACTTTTCTTTGTTTTTCTTTTTTCATCATCTGAATACTGTTCAGACAGGGCTTGTTGTTAGCATGATTTTACAGATGAGGAAGCTCCGAAGGCTAAATGACTTGCCCCAAGAGGCGCATCTGAGAGGATCCCAGCCCAGGTCTTCAGACTCGAAAGCCTACGTGCGTTCTATTTTTAAAACTTTCCACCCTGTATTTTTCAATGTTTTCCTGGGACACTTCCTGAACCACCTCTGAGGATCTTTTTTCCCCAGTTATTTGGTTTGCTGTGTATCTATTAAGCCAAATTTTGAGCCTCTTCATCTTTGTATGTAGATCGCAGAGCCCCTATTACCTGGCACTTGGTAGGTGCTCATTAAAACGTATTGGATCTTTAGGGTGACTGGTGACATCCGTGAATAATTGAAGGTCCCAAAGTTGAAGTCTGACCTAGGAGCGTTATTGAAAATATCACTGCCCTCGACTGACTTGCTTTCCCCCATGCTATGTACTTCTATGTAGCATATATGTAGCTCGTTGTATCCCCAGGCTGCACTGGAAGAAACAGTTCACGATGGTCTGCCCTGGAGGTTTCACAGGAATGAATTGCTAAACCACGGAGAACATTTTGACCAAGTGTATTTAATCCTTTAGGAAACAAGCTATATCGAAGACAACTCCAATCAAAGCAGCGCCATATCACTGATTTTCTCACTCAGAGAAGAAGTTGGTGCACTGGCCAAAGTCTTGCGCTTATTTGAGGTAAGGGCTTTACTCGTTTCTGCCTGGGAGACTTGATTCTCAGCTTAGGCTCTCACATTAACCGACTGTGTGACGTCAGTTGAGTCTTCCGCTCTCTCCAAACTTCAGTTGTTGCGTTCACAGTCAGATCCTACAGAGTCACTGGTCGCGTACCCAGGAAACCAGCCCTGGTCTCAGACATCTTTGACCAAATTTTTCTTGAATCAGTCACTTCTTAGCAGTGTTCTCTACACTTTTTACTTTTCAGAGTAACACTTATTTGCCTTACGTGTGGACATCTGTGTCTGGCCCTGAGGGTGTTTCAACCTTGGCTCAGTCGTCTTATATTCTCTATAGAGGCAAATCTCATTGTAGTATATGTGGAACCACATTTTTATATATTAACTGTTTAATTAAGAACAAAATTAAATTTAAATATAGTCAAAGGAAATTGACTTTTGTTCTACTCTTTTGCCCTGGGATTTAAGAAGGAATATTTTTGAAGCAATTCACTGTTACCTCAAGTTCTTTAATAAAATTAAATTTGGTGGGTTATCAATGGGGAGAGGGAGCAGGGAGAATGGGGGAAAGGTACAGGGAATAAGAAGCATAAATAGTAGGTAAAAAACAGACAGGGGGAGGTTAAGAATAGTATAGGAGATGCAGAAGCCAAAGAACTTATATATAAGACCCATGGACGTGAACTAAGTGGGGGGAATGTGGGTGCAGGGAGGAGAGGAATAAAGGGGGGGAATAGGACATCTATAATAGCATAATCAATAAAACATATTAAAAAATTAAGTCTGGTGACTGAATACATAAACAAACAGAGAAGACACAAGGGCACCACGCAGAAGAATTCTGAATCATTTAAGTAGATGCTCTACTCAAAGAAGGAGAGCATAACCGCACTTTTCTGTAGTGTGGGTGGCACCGGGTGACTTCCAAAGCAAACAGTGTGAACAGGAGAGGAAAGAGTACCTTCAGTGGAGAACCCAACAAACAGTAGCTCAGCCAGGTGATCAAGGTCAATATCAGATAAGGTCATAATGGTACTTTTTCTCTGTGATTTTTCTCCCCCAAACCCATAACCTCAGTCTAACCATGAGAGAAACATCTGAAAAATTCCAATTAAGGGACATTATACAAAATACTTGACTCATACCCCTTAAAACTGTCAAGGTGGCCAAAAACAAGGAATATCTGAGAAATCATCCTAGCCAAGAGGAGCCTCAAGGGACATAATGATTAATGTAATATGGTGTTTTTAATGGAATCATAGGACAGAAAAAGACATTTGATATAAACCAAAGAAATTCAAATTCAGCATTGTCTTTGATTTTGTGATAATGCACTAATGTTGGTTCATCAATAGAAGATATTAACAGTAGGGGAAACTGGATGCAGAGTACATTGAAATTTTCTGTACTATCCTTTCGATTTTTCTGTAAATTTAAAATCGATCTAAAAATAGTTTATTGAAAAAGAGAAAAGTTGGCTATTCAAAAAGGAGGTTGAGGGCTGGGGAAATGAATGCTTACAGGGAGAAGAGAGATAGCGTGCTTCCTGATTGGCAAACTGCTTAAGGGAAATAATATGCCTGCACAGTGCTCCTTTGTACCAACGTAGCATTGTCCCCTTGAGAGGTCTGGACTTAGAGTTAATAAGTCAACTAATAGTCAATTAATAGGATGTTTTCAACTAAATAAATAAACCACAAGTAACTAAATTACCTGGACTGGGTGAAATGTATGTACCCAAGGAGTGTGTGTGTGTGTTTGGGCATGTATATACTCTGGATGAACTTTTGAGAATTACATTTATTGGGGTGACATCAGTTACTAAAGTTACATAAGTTTCAAGTACACAATTTCATAATACACCATCTGTACATTACATTGTGTGGCCACCACCCAGGTGAACTTTGCAAAGCATTCTCCAAAATCTCCATTGCCCTGGTCAATAAGTGGTGTTATTATACCCACGTACAGAGAGGAAAACAGAGGTTGATGTGCTGGCTGATTGGTGAAAGGGTTGGTGTCAGTATGTATTGATCTTTTCCCAGACGTACTTCAGCTGCCCTAAACATAGTGCAGGCCAGCCTGCCTTCTGCCCTTCTTACCAGCCTAGCAAGTGCAGAGGTAAGTACAATTATTCCAAGTGCCAAGGCAATGAGGAGAATCTCACTGTAGCAGATGTGAAACCACATCAGGTGATAAGCCGGGCATGGATGATGCTTGATTGAATCCTCATTCAACCTGGTGGAAAAGGCACTACTCCGTTTCGTGGATGACGAGACAGATGTTCTGTAAGGCGACCGCACAGCCAGCGTGTGGGGCAGGTGGGACTGAACTCGGGATGTGAGTTCCAAAGCCCATCGGCTCCTCTGAATCCCCACCCCTCTGCCAGACACAGCTGTCCCTGCACATCCGAGCACCTCTGCGGTTGTTTAAAAGTGCAGATATTCTGGCCCCATCCTCCCCTTTTATGCATGTGGTGAGGAGGATCTCTTACCAGGTATTCTTTCTTTTTTCCAAATTGAAAATGAATCAAAATACAAGAAAAATAATGTCCATAATTCCACCGTCCACGATAAACCACTGTCAGCACTTTGACACATTCACTTTCTTTTTTTCAAGTGTGATTATGGTTTCCAAAATTACAAATCAACATCCTGTTCTTTAAAATACATATAGACCATTGGAGATACAGCTATGGTCCTTTCTGACAATCCTGCCGTCCTGCAAACTTTTCGGCCAAGGCACCACTGTGATCAGCTTAGTGTGTTTCCTTCCAGTCCATAAAAAAGCTGTACGGATAGTGACGGGCACTGTGCTGTGCACACGGTCCCACAGCCTCTTTGAGTCAGTTCAGGAGGGTGGTCAAGAGCGCAGACTCTGGGCAGACAGGGCTGTGGCTTTGGGAGAGCTGTTCGATTTCTCTGTGCTTCAGCTCCTCATCCGTAAAAGGGGAACAGCAACCGCGTCTGCTTCAAAGGGTCGTTCTGAGGATTAAATGATGTCATACATGTAAAACCCTCAGGGTACTTACACAGTAAGTGTTCGGTAAGAATCCCTACGTACTTTTTTTCTGAATGCAATGTCTTTGAGATACATGCTTGTTCATACAAAATTCATGACCTTTAAATTCTGAAGAGCAGCTCTTGATGTGCGTACTCTATGTGGTGGAAGCTTTCTTAGCCCCTATCCACCTGGAGCATGTACAAGACATCCTAGGTCCTCAAAGAAAAAGCAAGGTCTGCAGGGGAGGGCAGACTTCTCCCAGCATGGCCCTGAGAGCCCATCTTTTCCTTAGGTGACTAGCACCCAAGTCATCATCCCATTAAGAGATGATGTTGCTTGCCCAAGGGCCTTGCAGCTTTGTAGACCTCAGCCAGTAACAACATCAGAATGCAACACAACAGGTTTGATATTTATAACAGGGAACAGAGGTGCTGTGTTTGCACGTGTTGCACAGGTGAGGGGGAGCAAAGAAGCAGGTGTCTTAGTGAACTGGAGCCACGTGATCAGGACTACACCAAACCCCGTACCTGCTAGCCCACAAGTGTCCCACTGTCCTCAGTAATTTGTTCCGCCCATTCTTCATGCACTTATTTTAACACTTGTCATAGCGCTCTGGTTTTTAGCCTCTACTACTTCACGTCCCATGCCTTCTTAAAAAAATAATAGTCTCCTGCAAGTCTTTCCTGCAAGTGGTTCAGTAAAGGGCTATCAAATTACAATTAAGTTTTTTGGGGAAGTTGCACTCAAGAGGTCTCTCTCCCTCCACCAGCCCTCCACTAGTCGCCTTCCTGTGTGTTCTCTAGGGAAGGGAGCACACAAATCAGCAGCTGTACAGAGCTCTTAAGTGATGGGTATGCTCCTTTGCACCATTTAATTGATGGAGACACAGAGGCTCCAAGGAAGCTGCCCAAGGCTAGACACTTGGAGATAAAAATTGCTTTGGACGTCACCCTCCTTGTTCACAGCAGACTGGTCTTTTGAAACCAAATGGAAAAGGCACACTCTGTGTTGGTCATATTCACTTTCTGTACCCAATCCACCTCTGCCCGGGTGGCCCATGCCTTCCCCTCAGCAGGTATTCAGGGGGCTCATACTCTCTCATTTATGCATTCAGATACTATTTTTTGAGTATCTGCTGTTTTCAGACCTATATAGGTCCTGGGGAGACTGGGATGAGTTAGACAGTCATTCTGTGCCCCTCTCAACCTTAACAGAGTTCAAGGTTCCATGAGCTTCCTTAACCCATACTTGAGACGGAGTTAGGCAGGGGAGGTTTCTTGCAGATACAGCATTTAAGCTGAAACTTGAAGGCGTGGGCCAGGGGAGAGGCGGGGGTGGGGGGGAGGAATAAGTTCCAGAACAAAGAAACAAATGGCATGAAGTAAGAGATTAAACAAGTGATCGGGTCACGAAATCCTTAAATCCTTTACCATCTGCCAACCTTAGCATTCTTGGGGACAGGGGCTGGGCTGCAGTGGGCATCCAGGCAGAAAAGTGATTTATTACTCTAAAGTTTGGACTTTAAGTCATGCCTGTGACCCCTGGTAAGCAGGACAGGATGGAGAGTAAATCACCAAGGTTGCTTTCACCCCACTGCAGCCTTAGGTCCAAGGCAGTCGTGAGCAGCAAAATGCTTACAGGAAACATTTCTTCTTTAATAAAAATAAAAAGAGCTATGAGTCTCACTGGAGGAAAAAAAGCTCTTAGAATCCAGATGACACCTTCACTTTATTTAAATGCCCCGACATAGATATAGATATAAAGAACACCCAAGGAACTCACTCCCAACTTAGGAAATAAAGCATTGTGTAAATGGCTAATGTCCTTTTGTGTCCCTTCCCATGCACTCCCTCCTTAGAGGCAGCTATTAATCTGGGTTTTACATGTGTGATTCCCATGCATGTTGTCATACTTCATTTATATGGATAACCATTGGTGATGCGTGGCATAGTTTTTCAAGCTTTTAATCTTCATAAAAGTGCAAAACTCTCCTTCTGCAGCTTTCTTGCTTGAGGAGAGGGTGGTGGACATTGTTTCTGAGACTTGTTGCCAGGGTTCTTACTCTTATTCCATCATGTGGCTATACTTCCTTCATTTCCTGGGGGGTTACTGAGCTGGCTTGCACTGTTTGTCCATACAAATGGTGCTGCACTAAACATTTTATTCAAGTCTGAGGACCTGTTTAATGGAGAGAAGAGCCTCCAATAGGAGACTGGCACTGCTTTTAGCCACTGAATAGGTCAGAGCTGGACACACTTGAGAAACAGCCACATGGAGTTTACTTTTGAAACTTTCATTATGAAGTCAGACCTCTCACTGTGACCGTTTAGACCGTGCTGTGGCCCGTGGCTGACACACACGTTGTCATTGTTCTTCACTAGCCTGGACTGGAACGGACCACTGTGCCTTTTTGATCTTATCGCTCTGGTGGCAAGAAAAGGTGGAGGAAGAGGAATAAAAGGAAAAGAAAGCCCTTTTTCTCAAAGCCTTGAAAAGACCCTGGCTGAAGCTGCTACCTCAGCTCTCCCCCGGAACGGGTCTCCTCCGAGTTGGAAGCAACTCCAACTGCATGGAGGGGAAGCTGGGGAAGAAATAACGTCACAAAGAGGGAGAAGACTTGGGGAAGAAAAGGCCAAAAGATTACAAGGGACACTTGCAGAGGAAGCAAGAGTGGAATCCTGAAAGATGGTCTCCAGGGTGTGAGTCCTACTGAAAATCCAGCACAAACCTGTGCAAGAACTGTTCCCCAAGTTAGTGTGTGTGCACGTGTATGGGGGTGGGCAGTCTTAGCTCCGTCTAGAATTTAATTGTGCTGCTCATACTTGTCTGAATGCTTTTGGTTTCCTGGTAATCCCAGTGGGCTGAATTTCCAGACCCTTGATCATTCAGGGCTATTGCTGGCTCTTTCACAAGAGGAGACCAATGAAATATATAAGAAGCCCTGCTTGCACCAGTCTCAAGCCTGGGTTAAGTAACCTCAATCTTTGCAACTATCGTTTCTCACCCCCATCATTGCAGTAGCCTCCAGACTGTTTCTGCCCCTGTCCCGAGTGCTCCTTTTAAAACAGGAGTCAAACCACATCTCTCCTCTTCCTGAGTACCAAGCTTAGCTTTTCCTATCAGTTGGAGTGAAAACCAAACTCCAGGCAATGGCCAACAATTGCTTGCAGGGTCTACTGCCAGTTACTTCTCTGCCTCATGTTCCACCACCCTCCTTCTCGCTCACTCTGCCCGAGTCACACTGGCCCCCTCTGTGGCTCTCAGTGAGATCACGCACCATCATACCCCAGGACCCTCGCGTTTACTGTTCGCCCATGCCTTGCTCCTTCACTGACTCGTGGTTGGTGCTTAAGTGTCACCTGTTTATTTTCCGAGGCCTTCCTGACCACAGTGTTTAAAACGACACCTCCGTTGCACCCCAGGAATAACTAATCCCTCTTTCCTGCTTGATTTTTCTCCATCCCATCCAAAGACTACATTATTTTTTTTATAGTTATTGTCTGTCTCCTCTTTCGAGAATGTAGACTCCAGATGGGGAGGGATTTTTCCTGCTTTGTTCCTTGTTGTACCCCAGCACCTAGAACAGTGTCTGACATATGACAAGTTCATGACTGGATGAGCTATTGAAAGATCCTGGGGGTTTGCTTGAGGCCAATGATTTGGGGCATTCTTTGTGAATGTCTTCAACGTTACCTCCGAACTAAGCAAGGACATAGCTTCATTTACACTTACTCTAAGGCTTCATTCAGTATGTGGTGGTTCAAGGAGCTCTCTGTTTTCAGTCTCGTCTCATCTGAAAATATGCTCAGCTTTTCCTTCTCCTTTTTGGAATATGCTCTGAGGAAAGGCACTGAGAAAGTTTAGGGTAAAGTAAATATTAGATGGTGAAATGACTCATGACACTGAATGTATTTTGATGCCCAGGGAAATGAGCATCCGTACCAAGTTGAGAGAAACAGGGTGTAATGCATTCTTACTGAATACCCATGAATGAAGTTGTGCTTTTTCTCCTTTTAATTCTCACTGAGCTGCCAGTTAATATTATTGTCCTTATTTTAATCATGAATAAACCAAAGCTCATGGCCAACTAACACACTCAAAGGTATTGAGCTGCAGAACCAGAATTTCAACTCGGATTTTTCCAAAGCCTGCACGCTTTCCACTGTGCTCTGTCTCAAGAAATGAAATGGAGGAGGAGAGGAAGGGGGCCCTGAGTTTGAGGTCAAGGAAAGATCCAGAAGCACAAATCTCTTTTTCACCGTCGTGAATTCTGTGTTTTCATAGTTTTATCCAGTTGTGACCAATTTTCCCTTAGAAAGATTTTCTTCAAGTTTGGGAACAGCATGGGGTTTCAAGTCAATCTCTATTAATACAAACTATGCATATCACCTTACTACTCTGTGGGACCCACACTTTCTGCTCCAGGGTCCTGATTAATCAAGTATTACACTGCTCTCTTTTATGTGTAAATTAACTATTGGACAGATCATGAAATTGTTTTTAAAATATTTGACTCTAACCATCTCTTACCTCCTCCACCTGGATGTCCATGTAGAGTAACAGAAAGTTCTTTTTTTATCCCTTACCCAAAGGGGTGGTCAGTGTGTAGGGGTCAATGCGTAAACCGGGATAGAGCCCTTGATTAAAAATAAAAAAATATTTACTAAAAGGTAATTATGATCGTAATCAGGTTTGTAGGTTCATTTCTAAAGCCATGCTTAGCAACCAAAATTATCTAAGTATCCATATTGATCAGCTGGAAAAACTTCAACCCAGAAATTACATGCCAAACTAGAGAGTTAGTTACTAACAACTTGATTCAAATGGGAAAGAAATAGTTCAAAGAATTAGGCTGTGTGCTCTTAGCCAGAAACTTCTCTCATATTTAAATGATACATTTTTCTTTTCATTATATGGCTAACATAATAAGACTTTTGGGGAAAAAATAGAAGTTGTGCATAGTCTTGTCATAATTCATTTTGATGCATTTCATTCTAGTTTTTAATTAATTAATTAATTGATCCATTGCCTGGCCGAATTTTTAAAAGTATGTTCTAATTATCACACACCTATATCCATCATAAGTATTTTCCCAAGGGCTTGTCATTATAACCCTGTAAGACATAAAGTGAATTTTTCATTATGAAAGCAATAAATGTTGTTTTAGAAAAGTGGGGCCATGATAAAAATGAAAAAAGGAAGAAGGAAACAAAATCACCTCCAGGCCCATTACTAGAGACCACCTCCGCTGACATGTCTTGCAATGATCAAGGACACTTCACTTTCCGTGAGGTGTTGTGGCTTTTTCATGGATGTGTCGTCTTCACTGAGTGACTATACTACAGTCTCTCTAACCAGTCCTCTACAGTGGAAATCTAGTTTACAAATTTGGGTTAAAAAGTTTCCCTGGAAGATAGGTCTCCAGAATAGTACAAACTGAGTTTGGGGGTATAAATTGTTTTGCGGCTTTCCCCAACAGACGTGCTGTTCCCAGGGACGGCATGTGGGTGGTGCTCACCAACAGCCTATGGTCAGCCTTCCAGCCCTTCCTCCCCCTTCCGCCTCCTCCCCCACTCACCGCCCCCTTCCCTTAGCACTAGGTTTGCCAGAGGTGTGGCTTAGTCCTGGCTCTTGGCCTGGCTGTGTTTTCTGGCCTCCCCAGGGCGGACATTGGTTCCTTCTGCTTTTGAAGTTTCAAGTTATGTAAATAGGAGGTGGAACTCGCCAGCCCTCTCTCTTTCCTTCTTAGCCAAATGGCGATTCTTTGCTTTGTTTCGGAAGTTACCTTTCTTTGCTTAAAAAGCTTCAGAGCAGCCACTATGTCTCTAGTCTTCCCTCCTCTGCCATCTCTCTCTCTGGTCCCTGTCCTCACAGCAGGTAACCTGGCGTCACTGTCGGACGAACTCTGCCCTTCTCGACAAGGCCTCGTGTGCCCACCCTGTTAAGTGCTGCGATCTGCCCACACTGCACCCCAGGACTGCCTCCCCGCGTCTGCCTCGTATTTTCCCCTTAGCCCTCATCATTACAAAATAATATATAAATTAGTTCTCTTTTACGCTTGTTGTTTATTTCCCTGCAGCTTGAATGTGAGCTTTTGTAAAGGAAAGCATCTTTGTTTTGTTCACTGATGCATCGCAATCACCTGGAAGAGTAATCAGTACCTGGTAGATGCTATGTACCCATTGGTTGCGTATTTGAATAAAAAGTAATGATGCAAGAATATGAACAGTAATTATACTAAATAATTTTTACTGAGCACTTACCATGTACCTGGCAGTGTGCATGTGTCATTTCATTCAGGGTTCCCCAAAAATGTCTGAGGCAGGTGTCACTGCTATCACCAAATTAGAGATGGGGAAACCAAAGGCTAGAAACACGAAGGTAGGTGGTTGCAGGTCTCATCACCCAAACAGTTAAGAACTTGGATTTAAATCCAGTAAGCTTGACTCCTGTGGACGCTGTTCAAGCAGAAATCTGTTGCTTCTATGTATTTATTTGTTGAGATATTATTATTCCGATTCTGTGGTGTTTCACTTGGAAAAGGGTTTTTTTTTTCCCTGTGTAAATACTTTTGGCACACTCTGTCCTGGACATTAGGACCAGATCAACATTTCACGCTTGCAGTTCTGGCATTTGGCTGATTTCCATGTGGTTAAATTCTGCGGCATTGGAACTGTATCCCCACCTCTTGCCATGTTATTGGGATTTGAAAAAAGAAGTAGAGTGGAGGTGGGCAAAGCAGGGCTGGGGGGCTGGAGACATCTGTAATAGTGTCAACACTAAAAATAAAAAGTAAAAAAAAAAAACCTGTGTAGCTTTAAGGACTTTCTTCTACTCTAATTTAAAAAATCCTGTTTCTCATCTGTCTGCATTTCGTGTGCTGTGTGTTTTGCTCTGTTTTTGCGTGTTTGGTCTGTGTTAATGCCCATGACTACCCCCTTTACACATCCAACTCTGTTTCCTAGGAGAATGGTATAAATCTGACCCACATTGAGTCAAGACCTTCACGTTTAAAGAAAGATGAGTACGAATTCTTTACCAACCTGGATAAAGGCAGCATGCCTGCTCTGGCCAGCATCATCAAGATCCTGAAACACGAGATCGGTGCCACGGTGCATGAACTTTCCCGAGACAAGAAGAACGACACAGGTAAGAAGGAGAGGAATTTTGCGACCCCGCCACTCTACATTCTGTTTACAAAATAGTGGCAAAAATAATAGCCACCCTGGAAGATCACTGGGGGATTAAGCGAGAATATGTAGGTTAGAGACCCACATGAGTGCCTGGCATATTGTAGATATTTAACGAATGTTAGCTCTTTCCCTCCTTCCTCAGGATAGCTATTTCTCCTATTAGTTGTTATTGTTCTGTTGCTGCAATTTTTATATATTTTTCCTTCTTGGGTTGTCATGCTCTCCACCTCCTACCTCCAGAGGCGGGATGGTGAGGGTGTCCGGGGTGGTTTCTACATAGATGAGACTTCAAGACAAATTCCGTGCTTATCTCCACTCCAGCCAGAAGCTGTCCGCACATTCTTCTCATAGTTCGTGGGTTCCGTCGCTGGAGGCTGCCTGCCCCCTTGTCCCTGCGCTTCCATCGTCATTGTCCACCTCTCTGTCTGTCTCTTCCACCACATTAGGAGTGTCTTATAGGCAAGGGCAGTCTTTCATATATATATATATATATGTCCTAGGAGTTTAGCCCTGTGTGTAGAACACAAGAGCTGAGCAAATATTTGGGAGTAAATGATTAAATCAAGGAGTTGTGAAGACTTGCTCTCTTTGCTTCCTTCCTTCCAGCTGCTGAAATGCTTCCCGTTGATGTCCCCTGAACAGTAAGACAATGACGTGGGGCAATACAGTGCAGGCATTATAAGCGGGTTGGGGTTGAACAGACTTCAGTTCAAGTCCTACCTCTTCTAGTTAATGACTTTGAGACCCCAAACAAATCCTTTTAACTGCTCTGACCTCAATTTTTCATAGGGTTTTTGTAAGGGTTAAATGAGATCATACATAAACAGTGCTTAGACTGGAGAAATGATAGTATGTGATTGTTGTTACTACTATGATTATCCTAAAAAGAATACAGAGGAACAAAGTGATAGCTTTCTTAGGATGCAAAGTATATTCAGATGAACTATTTTAAGAAACTTTTTATTTGTAAAAGCAGTTTCAGGCTTATGAAAAAATTGTGCAGAAAGTATAGAGTTCCCACATGCCCTTTTTCTCCTCCCCCTACCCCACCCCAATTTCTCCTGTTACTAACATCCTGCATTAGTCTGCTACATTCCTTACAATTGATGAGCCATAGTGTTACGTTATGATTAACTAAAGTCCATTGTTTACATTAGAGATTATGCTTTGTATTATACAGTTCTTTTGGTTTTGATAAATGTGGGTAATGACATGGTGATCGACAATGATGGATAATATCACGTATGCATTATTACAGCCTCATGTAGATAATTCAACTGCCTCCCTGATGCCCTGCACTCCACTGATTGATGTCTCTTTCCTGACTTGGTCCCTCTTGCAACCACTGATCTTTTTACTGTCTTCATGATTTTGACTTTTCCAGAATGTCATATCATTGGAATCAGGGTATGTAGTTCTTTTTAGACTGGTTTCTTTATTTTATTTTTTTAGAGAGGGGGAGGGAGAGAGAAAGGGAGGGAGAGAAACATCAATGTGCAGTTGCCTCTCGTGTGCCCCTACTAGGGACCTGGCTTGAAACCCAGGCATGTGCCCTAGACTGGGAATCGAACCGGCGACCTTTTGATTCTCAGGCCGGCACTCAACCACTGAGCCACACCAGCCAGGGCTAGGCTGGTTTCTTTCACTTCCATGTCCTTTTGTGACTCAATAGCTCATTTCCTTTTAGCGCTGAATGATGTTCCATTGCATGGATGTACCACAATTTGTTATCCATTCACCTGTTGAAGGACATTTTGGTTGCTTCCAAATTGTGGTGATTATGAACAATGCTGCTAAAACATTCACATGCAGGTTTTTGTGTGGACCTGAGTTTTCAGCTCATTTGAATGAATACTTAAGAGAGCCATTGCTGAGATAAAATATTTTTTCCTAAATAATTTAAAAATTGTTTTATTACAAAATCAAAGTTTTTTTTTTTTGTAAAAACACTAAAGACTTTAGGTCAAAGGATTTTAGGCTCCATAGCTGAAAGTAGCGTTTTCGCAGGCAGAGATGCTTTAAAACGAGGCAAGACCCACCTCTTAGCACAGGCCATTGAAACGGTTAGTAAGAGATACCTCCAAGGCCTTCCTGGGAGATCTCGCTTCTTTTTCTGCCCTTGTCCGCCTGTGGCCGTCGCGCAGACAAGGAAGTCCACGCAGGACTCTGCCCCCGCCGAGGGTGTACAGCCACACTCGTGGGCTCAGGTCACTGGGGGTAGGCGCTTGGAATTCCTCCTCAGATCAATCCTGTCTGCCTGCCCCCCTTCCACCTTCCAAGCTGCTTCTCAGATGATCGTCTTCTTTTGCTTTTCCGGCCACCTGCTCCCCACAGGAGCTTCAGGCTCTTAGGACAAAGGCCCTGCTGGACCCGGGGCCAAGCTCTGCTTCTGCTTGGAGCAGGTGGAGGCCTGGCCAGCTGGGACCCTGGGGTAGGAAATCAAAGCAATTGACAGGCAGGCCCATGGCCCCTTGGGGAGCCAGGGAAGATGTATGTAGATCAGATGAAGGGCTGGCAGCCTGAACTGGAGGCTCAGAAAGGAGGTTCTTAATGGGCCGTGGAAGAATAGTTAGGAGCCCAGACTTTGAAACCAGGGCACACCGTAGTTAGTGCAACTTTGGGCAAATTGCTGACCTTTACAATCTCCCGGTGTATCACATGGGAGTAACACGTGTCTCTGTCTCACAGGATTAATGAAATAACAGCAGTGGAGCATTGAGAACAGTGCAGAGCGTGTTCAAGGGCTAATAGATGTCCTCTCTTTGGACCATTATCATGATTGCTATAAATAACGGCCCGAGCACAGGAGCCACAAAACGCCAGCATGCACACACAACTACTTTTTTCAGGGATTCTGAGAACTAGAAAATGGCCTCAGAGTTCATGCAGCCCAACAGACTCCTTAATTTTTTATTGTAAAAAACAGAGGCCGTGACTTGCCTTAAGGCAGGGAGGATTCTGTGCGATGGTGGGTGAGTGTGTGTCGAGTGATGCTTTGGACCAGGCACCGTGCTGGGGGCGGGGGTGAGAGAGGGTCACACTGCCTGTCCTTAGGAAGCACACAGGCTGCCACTCCGGTGGATACAGTAGAAGGACAGGTGCTGCAGTGGAGACATGGCTGATGGAATTTGGCCTCTTCTCCGCTGTTTCACTTGGGGACCCAGCAAGTGTAAAAATGAAAAAGCCATCCTGGCTGCTGTGGCTCGTTTGGTCGGGTGTCATCTCATAAAGTGACAGGTCACCAGGTTCGATTCCCAGTAGGGGCACATGCTTAAGGTGCTGGTTTGGTCCCCGGTCAGGGTGCTTATGAGAGGCAACCCGGTCAATGTTTCTCTCTCGCATCAATGTTTCTCTCCCTCTCTTTCTCCCTCCCACTTTAAAAATAAAACGAAATTTTTAAAGAAGTGAAAAAGCCAATGTTTTCACACATTGGAATCATGTTGTCAGTGTTGGGCTTATCAGAGGAGGAACACAGCACAGGTTCGATTCCCTTGCAGGGCTCGAAAGGGCAGGGCACTGAGATTTGAAGTTCAGCTAACATTCTACCTAATGGAGGAAAGACTGCTAAGACTAACCATTTAAAATAAGGGTTTGGGGACCCTTATTAGTACGGATGCTCGGTCACCCCACCCCATCCTGGCTGCCCCTACCTGACATGGCTTCTGACCTTGACTTCTCATAACAGAACAGCTGCGAAGGACACAGGTGATGGGGAAACAGCACAACTTTGCACCTGCGGAGAAAGACGGGCCCTTTGGACGTCTGGGTAGTTTTTGAGAAGAAGTCAGGGCCCAGAAACGGATCTTTTCTAGGGTGAACAATCACCGTTGCTGAGTTGCTCTTTCTGTGGAACTCAGTGGGAGGGCGATCAGAGGAAGGAAGGCATCATGGGAGAGCTGAACCTTTGATTCTTTTCACTCCACAGAATGCCCTTTCTGGGGAGGGGCTCAGCTCTCAGGGGCAATTCTGGCAGCAGGTTGACGTGGGAGATCTGAACCCCTCAAGTCAGTTAGGCTAAACCACTTGTCACTCTAGTTTTTAAACCATTCAAAGGGCCATGTGAGTGATAGAAAATGAAACTTTTCGGTTTCTTAATTGCTAAAAAATTCCCCACCCAAAACAGCTTAAGGGAAGGTTAATTACAGTGACAAGTTAAAAATAAACCCCAACCTTCTAAAATGCCTCCTGGAGAAAGTGGTGTGAGTTTAATAGGATTTTAATCCAGAGAGTCTTTTGAATACTTGAGGTCTATTCTCCTGCTACCCTCTCTCCTGATGACCTCAAATCCTTCTTCAACCCAACATAAAAGAGCATTAATATCTGCCATCGATCCATCTCCTAATCCTTTTACCTTCCCCTTTGAGTCTTCTGCATGACATCGCATTTGGAGGGGGGTGGAAAATTCCTATATGGAGACAGATTGCAGCCAGGAGAAACAGATGGGCCAAATAGCTTGGCTAGACAGAAGTGTGGGCTCATCACCTTTGGAGAAAATGATCGGTTGGGAGTTAGTTTCCAAAAGCATTTAGTGGATTTTGTTCAAATTGTGGTGGTTATAATGGTCCTGGTGTGGAAGCAAAGGGAATCCAGATTGCTTTGTAGAGGCAGAAGGGCCATTTATTTATTCTATCTATCTATCTACCTATCTATCTATCTACCTATCTACTTATCTATCTAGCTTTGGGGCAACTAGGATTTTACTTGTCTTTTTTATTTGGGTCAATTCATAAACCAACAGTTTAAGGGAAGAAAATCATTGTGAGAAAAGAAAGCAACATCATTATACTCATTTCTTTCCTCCCTGACACCGCTCCCCACTCCCAGCCCTCCGGGAGTTTTCTCTTTTCTGCTTCAGTCTTGCTGCCCTGAAGAGCAGAACCACGGTAAGGCTGAAGCTGCAGATCACTTGTTGGAAGTAGAAGGATAGGGTTCCTTGGAGGAATCTCAAAAGGCTCTGAATTCTGGGCAAAATGGCACCCATGTGTGTGCATGCACATTGTTAAGAGAGAAGGTTGTCAAAGCTATCTTGACTCCCAAAGAGATGATGAGAATCTTGACAGAGAAGCCGCTTAAGCAGGGGGGTTCCTGATGTTTGGGGTTGTTCCCATTCCCACCACCCGGGCCCCCCTTCTTCTCTCCCTTCCTCTGCTCCTCTGTTCTGTGTCCCTTCTTTCCTTTGCCCCTTCTCAGCTCCAGAGCTCCCCCGGGCACTTCACTTGGCCCCCTGTGTGCCTCTCAGGGCCATAGAGGACCATGGCCCCTGGTCTGCAGGAGCTGTGGGTCTGAATGTTCCCAGGCTGCCTCCTGCAGTTGACCTGGAAGCTTGTCGGAGGTGCTGATGTTGCCTAAGCCCTGGCAACTGGGATTGGGACTCTTATATCCATAGGTGCCATCTCCCCCAACACCCAGAACTTGCCTCTCCTGGGTTTCATTTCCTTAAGCCTTGTCCCTGATCTTCAAGGTGACAGCTGGTGAGGTCCTTCTCTTAATCCTTAGGCCTGGCCTGGACCCTCTGAAGCCAGCAGGGCCAGGGAACAGCTCCCAGAGGGAGATGGGCATTCTCTGGAAGGGGCTTTGTGTGTCTTCTTTTTGACCCAGTGCAGGGGGACCATAAGTTCAGCTGTAAGTGGCAGGTTATTAGACCTCAGTGCAATGTGAGTGCTCAGAACACAGAATTCGGTGTAAACATGTTTCTAACATAGTGACATTTTAAAAAAAGGGCATTGGGAGGACAATCCCAGTTTAGGTTGGTGATTGGAATAAATGACCTTGTAGGTCTTTTTAAAAAATTATTCATTATTTCATTCATATGCATTTACTCATTCTGTTCATTTACCTCAACACATTTTCACTCCGAGCTTCATGACTGGATCCCCTTTATTCATCTGCTTCGTATTTTCATTTTAACATGTGGGCAGATGGAGAGCAAATGCCTTGCCTGTCCCGCTCGCCAGTGATGGGAGCAGGCACTGAACCCACCTCGCCCGGCCGGGAGGGGGAGGCGAAGAGCTGGGCTCCGTCATCCTGAGACTTTCCTGAACACCATCTCTTCTGTAGAAAGAAAATAGATGCCCCTTAAAGGAGGGAAACAAGACCATTCAAAGCCTTCACCCCGCAGGATGTTGGCATGCCATCCCTTTTCTCATAGGGGGAGATGCGATGAGCACAGTGACTGCTTTTCTTGGGGGCTGCAGGCCACTGCCTCGGAGGAGAGACACCCAGGAGCCAGGGAGGAGGGAGTGAGAGCATCCTTCTATTTTGGGCCCAAGAAATGGAGGATTTATTGCTCTCCCCGAGACAGGCTGGAGGCAGAAGTCTGGGGCAAGCCTGGGTGCCTTCTTGGCTAAACCCTGGGGCTGCAGGGAGTCTGGTGGAGGGAAGGGGTTAGGTGGGACTCAGCCTGCACCGTGAACTGCCATAAATTTAAGAGGCCTGCTCTGACCTGCTGGCCTGGAAGCAGGCTCCAGCCAGGCCCGTGGGGCCCTTTTGCTCAGGAGCACTCCCAAGCCAGCCGCCCCTTGGTCTGAGCTGAGCTGTTGACCCCGACCTAATGAGACCACAACGTGGGTGTCCAGGGCCAGCTCTCCCGAGGGTTGCTTCCCTTGGAACCAAATCAATATTCATTAACGATCTGCCCCCCAGCCCCGGGAGCCTCTGGCTTCACAGAGGGCCTCTGTATCACCACGCTGCCCAAGTCATTCATTAACCACTGAGCCCAGCAGCCCGCGAGGCCACGGAGGGGCTCACGGAGGCCAGCCCACCACCGAGGTATTTGCAAAGGTCATTAATGAACTAATCTGATTTAACTTTTCAAAACAGAGGCCTGGGTCACTGGGTTCCCAGCATTGTGAGTGAGACTGGGTGGGGAGAGAGGCCTGTGACCTTCACTGGAGAAGAGAAAATGCGAAGGTGTGTGTGAGGAGCTGAGGACTCAGATACTAAACGGTCACTACTCCTAAATCCAGGGAGACTTGGCATGAAAGGCGGGAAGACCCAGGGCTGTCCTAGGGATTGTCCTCAGGAGCCTTTGGACTCCTGGTTTAGTTTGCTCCCTCCTTTCCCTCTGCTGGTAGGAGAGCAGGAATCTCAAACCCAGGACCCCCCACACCCTACCGTATTCTAAGCCAGCCCAGCAGAGCAGGTAAGTGCCCACGCTGCAGAGTTCTAAGTCCAGCTTGGCAAGCCTTGAGGTCTTGCGCAAGTCCTTTCATCTCTTTGAGCCTCAGTTGGCTTATCAGTAAAGCAGAAATCATAATAATACTCCCTAGGATTTCTTTGAGAATTAAAGCACACAGTGGAAGTAAAAAGTGCTTAGTACAAGATCGGGTGCACTGTAAGCTCTCCAAAAATTATAACTTAAAAAAACGTAGCTGTCATTTTTTGCGGCTGGGAAACTTGGAAGACCCCAGTTATAGAGGAGGGGGACACGGGTGTGAACTCCAGTCCTGCCACCAGTGGCCTGTGTGACCTTACTTACCTAGACAGGTGTCTGTGTTTGTGTGCACGCGCGCGTGTGGATCAAGTGTAATGATGACACAGATTACATGTTGGTTGCTTCTCGCCCCAGCCCAGGAGGCCAGTGGGGGATTGGCTGCCTCACCCATTTCACAGATGAGAAGCCAGAGGCTCAGGCATCAAGTACGTGCTCACAGTCGAGCAGTTTTTGGGTGGGAGAGGGAAAATGTGAACACAGACCTGCTGGCTTCCGGTGCAGCGTATGCACACCCGTCAAGCAGTACAAAGCATAGGCACCCAGAAAGGCTTGGTCCTGATCCTGCCCGGGGTCCTCTGCAGTCTTCTCCCTTGAGCACTTGGTGGCCCCACACTGCTTGCTTTACGGCCCTGACCTGGTCGGTCAGTCTCTTCCTCAGAAAGTGGGGCATGTCAGGCCCTCCATACTGTATTCCGGACACCCAGAACCTTCTTCTCCTGGGTCTCATTTCCTTAAGCTTTGTCTGTGCTCCCCAAGGTAACAGCTGGTGAACTCTTCCTAATCACTAGGCCTGGCGTGGGTCCTCTTTCTGCCCAGATGATACACAGGCTATACTCTAAGCTCTGCCAAGCCTTGAATCCTGTGTGTCTTTGCAAACTTCCCAAGTTCACCAATTTTTCTTTTTCCCACCAAGAGTCTGAGCTAAGTCATGTTACCCAACTAATGGTTTCCCTTTGCAGAACAAAAACCAAAGCAAACCAAACCAGAATAAAACAAACAAAAACAACAACAAAAAAAGGAACGCAGAGCTGAAAAACATGCTGGTTTGGTGCTCTCTGGCGTTCAGATGAGAAACAGCCAGCACGTACATCAGCCTGAAAATATGCTGGTTCTGCTGCCCTCTGGCGTTCGGTTGGGAAACAGCCAGCATGCCCAGCTTCCGTCTGTGGAGTAAGAACCCTGTTTCTTTGGTGAGAGGAGAATGGAAAATGGTAGAGGCAATGAAATTTGGGAACCGAACAAATGTAGTGGCTACACTTTCAGAAATGAGCGAGGTTGACACACTGATTGAACTGGAACTATATTTTCATGTGTCTTGGCCAGGCTCAGCCCTTCACAGGCATTCCACAGGTCTCAGAATATGAAAGCCCAAAGGGATTGCAGCAACAAGTGAATCCAACACTCCACATTTTATGGAGAGGTAAACGGAGGCCCGAGATTGGAAAGCCTATTAATCTTGCCGGACTCGAGAAGAAAGGAAAGCGTGGGTGGAAGTTCGGGTGATGAAGTGGGAAGCCAGGTTCCATGCTAGGTGAGCGGAGTGTGGGGCGCGGAGTTACCTGGCAGCTGGCCCCTAGGAGGCTGAGAAGAGATGTACGCTCTCTGTCCCTCAGTCCATCTGTCGAGTGGCGATAATAATATCACCTAGCATGGGGCTGCTATGTGGACTGGGTGACGCAGTGCACGGAACGGTTCAGGACAGTGCCCGGCACGCAGCACGTGGTGTACAAGCAACAGCCTGAACTACCACCACCACGTCTGCTCCTCTTACTGGTATCATAGGGAGCCGGTCCGGAGAAGTGGGCTGGGTTTCAGGGGCGTGGAAACCTCCAGGAGGGAAGCCGCAAAGACAGCCAGGCAGTCTGGCCCCAGGGCCAACCCCCCAGACCCACGTGCTCTGCACCACCCCAAAAGTGGTGGGACCGCTTCTCAGTCAAGACCTGAGATCAGAGTCAGCCAGGACTGAGTTAGAACCCTGACTCTGCTGTTTTCTAGCAGTGTGTGCGCGGGTTTGCCACTCCACCTCTCTGTGCCTTAGTTTCTTCATTTGTAATATGGCGAGACCAACAGTACCCCTCTCACAGGAAAATACTTAGAATAGCACTCAGTTTTTATGATTCACATAGACAGTAGAGAGTTTAGGACCTCAGACCTATGGAAACAAGGCTCTAAATGAACTTTTATTTTTTATTATTAAAAAATGAACCTTTATTAATGCTGTTGATAAAACAATCTTGTTTGGGTGTCTGGTTCTTGGCTGGTGCTCCCCTGTCTAGATCATAGATGACATTTCCCACGTATGGCCACTAGGTGGCACACACGTTCTTTCCTGCCCCACCTGAGCCTTTGGGCCAGAATCAGAAATAATCTGCCAGTGACAGAAAGGTACCTTTAATGGGCCAGACACTGGGCTGTGCCCTTTGTCTAAATTCTCATGTACTCCTCACAGCAATTCACATATTAAAAGAGGCATTCCACCTAAAATGCTAAGCACAGTGCCAGGCACATGGTAAGGCCTCCAAAAATGTTTGTTATTCTTCGTGTTGTTGTTGCTATTATTCCTGCTTTTCCTGTGAGAACTGAGCACAGAGAGGATAGGAGCCTGGACTCGAAGCCACACCTGGTTGACTGCGAGTTCAGCATCTTTCCCCCTAAATCTTTTTTCAGGGGAATGCGGGTACCGTGGGCTCGCTTCACATGCCCCGCCATGTCTACTTTTGCTTTCTGATATTTTCTGGATCTACCACTTTTTTATTTGCTGTGTGATCTTAAAATTGATTTAGGCTTTCAGAACCTCAGTTTCTCATCTGTATAATTGGAGTCACAATACTTTACTAGTTTGGGGGATACTTCAGAAATGGCAACTAAACCAGAGCTGACACTATGCATGATGGTTAGTTATTAATGCCTTACATGTTAACATGACCAGATTTCCTTCCTTCCTTCCTTCCTTCCTTCCCTCCCTCCTTCCTTCCTTCCTTCCTTCCTTCCTTCCTTCCTTCCTTCCTTCCTCCCTCCCTCCCTCCCTCCCTTCCTTCCTTCCTTCCTTTATTCTTTTCTCCTTCGCTCCTTCTATGCACCCGGAACTACAGTGCACTCATGGCCCCTGCCCTCAGGGACCTTACAGTCCAAAACGTTCTAGTCTCTGTTCATTCCTGGGACAGTTTTACCCCCAGGATGTCCTTTTTCCTGTAGGCCACAGGCATTTGGAGGCCACCACCTGCTCTCCCCCCAGGGGCCTTCTCTATGCGGGGCCCAATATCTGTAGGCCACACACCTGAGACCCCACCCCGTCCCCTGCTGTGCTGCTTCAAAAGCAGGCAAGTCCACGGATTCTTTGGGTTCGCCGGGCACCTGCTACCCGACTCCACTCGCTTCACCGGTGGCTTTCACGTTGGCTTTGGCATCGCAAGATTCTGCCAGGATGCCTGGGGGCCTTTGGGGGGAGACATGGGATGGGAAGAGGGGGTCACGTGGGCTCATCCTTGCTGACAATAAAACAGCTCTGGTTTTTATCTGCTTTATATTCTGGGGTTACATGTAATATTTTGCTGCTAAAAAAAACATAGAAAATGACTCCCTTCTCCCATGACAGGTGGAAGGGAGATGAATTTTTGGATAATTCAGAGAAAATCTCCAGGAAAGAAAATACGTTTGTGAACGTGTTTTAAAATTACTTTCCAAGGCGCTAAGTGAAATAAGCCAGAGACAGACAAATACTGCATGGTACCTCTTATGTAGGGACCCCGAAAAAAAATTAAACTCGTAGAGGTGGAGAGCAGATAAGTAGTTGCCAGGGGCTGGGGGAGGGGAAGTATGGAGAAGGTGGAAGGGCGCAGCCTTTCAGTTACACGGTGGGTGAGTAGGGCTGGAGGATGTAACGAACAACGTGGTGATTATAGTTAGTAACACTGCATTGTGTAATTGAAATGGCTCGGAGAGTAGAACTTAAACGCTCTTACCCCTCCCCACTCCGAAAGGAGAAATGTGTGCGAGATGAGGGATGTGTGAATTACCACGTGGTGGGGAATCCTTTCACGATGTTTGTGGACACCAAATCACAGTCACGGACACTTTAAATGTCCTACAACTTTGCCGGTTACACTTCCACAAAGCTGAACTAAAAAAATAAAGTTAGTTTTCCAGGAACACAAGATTTCCTGGTTGAATCGGCAATTCGGTGATTATCAGGTGCCTTAACTTTCACCACCGTTGACTAGTTCGGGCTGATGATGCGCCTCTGCCCTCGGCGGCGTCTCCGCCGTGCCCCGCCGACCTGCCGCTCAGGGCTTTGTCCTCACTCTGTTGCAGTGCCCTGGTTCCCGAGAACCATTCAGGATCTGGACCGATTTGCCAACCAGATTCTCAGCTACGGAGCGGAACTGGACGCAGACCACCCCGTGAGTGCAGGGCCCTGCCCGCGCGGTTCTTTCGGTCCCCCCCCCCCCACCTACTCCCATCACCCCCTTTGGAGCAGCATCTTCGTTTGCTTGTGCAGCAGTCACTTGCCAAGGGCCTACTTAACAATATGGTGACGTCATCATTGTACCCTCATTGTCGTTGGAGCGACTGTGGGTTGCCCTCCAGAAACTCTTGTTTCTCTATAATACAGGCGTGTGAGTGTGCACCGCCCCCAACACACACATGTGTAAGTCATCTTTGTTTCTCTGACTTCTTCCCGTTCCAGAGGCTAAAGTCAAGGGCCTGGGAGACAGTAAGTTGTTCTAACAGCTCTGCCAGGCCCCCTGGGACGTGGGGAGTGGTGACCTGGGGACAGGATCTTGGAAACTGAGTGGAAGGTGCTGGTCAGATAGGGAGAAAGAGATGCTCCAGTCTGAGAAAACAGCACGAGCAAGGCTCAGGGTCCCGAAAGCTCCCAGGATACTCAGAGTGGCTGGGTGGTGTGCTGGGTGTGAGGGTCAGAACTGAGACGGTCTGAGGCGGCCGACGGAGAACTCGGACTGTGTCGTGTGTCCTGGGGCAGGGGAGTGGGTCCTTCTGTGGTCTCTGGGTAGAGGACCAGCGTGGGGAGATTTTACCCCCCTTTCCTCCGGGGCGGAGGGTCCGGGGAGCTGCAGCCCAGCCTGGGCTCGAAGCCTGTTCCGACGGCCCCCGTAGGTGAGGGAGCCACCACCTGGGTGACTGTCCTTCCCTGTCCACCCAGGAAAATGTCTCCGTTAGTAGATCTTTAAATGACTTAAGGCTACTTTCATTTGCAGTGGTTTGATAGGACTCGAATGGAAGTGCCTGCATTTCTCCCAGTGGCTGTTTTTCTTTTTTCACCTCGTGGGGGTCCTTACTGTTGAGTGTGTTGTGGACGACACCCTTCGACGTGTCTCTGCTGGGGGCCCCTGGGCCGTGGGCCCCGGGAGCGAAGCACCTCCTAAGAATGTTTCTCTGGAAAGCTGTCTGGCCGTCTCTGACCCAGTCATGGGACCAGCCCGTCTCTGTCCCTTCTCCTCTCACTAACCTCCAGTCCCCCGGCCCTGACCCCGTCCCTTCCGCTGGCCACACTCCTGTCGTCCGAGGACGTGGGAGGAGAGGCCAGTCCACGGGCTGATCTTAAACCTCTGGAATTAATTTCTCCTTACAGACCCAGCCCACATCTTTGGCTCCCTGGCCTCTCACTGTCACGAATTTTGTCATAAAACTGCAATTTATCAGGTACACAGTCGCCCTGACGAGGAGGCCAGGCTCTCTCTGTTCCTTCCTGTGACTTCTCATCAGATCTGGGAACTGACAGGCCAAGGACAGAGCAAACCCTCCAGGGTGCGAGGAGAGGGGCGGATGTTCCTCAGGAGGGGACCCTCTGTTCCGCGCCATCCGCTGGGTTTTGGGGCTTGTCTTGCCTTCACCCCCGCTCTTGGCAGTAGGTGCTGATGTTGGACCCAATACCCCACGTCAGGGCCTCCCACGCAGCTGCTCTGAGAAATAAGGCCAGGGAAGGATTGTCCCCGACACAGAGGTCAAGGACATCTGCCTTGGGGTGTTTGTGAAGTGGGGAGATGAGCTAGGACGGCTGCACTCCACTCGGTCCACCCCGCCTGCCCTCCACCCCGTTCTCTTTCCTCTGCCCACACATATTTATTAAGTGAGTGATACTCAGAGTCAACATTCGTTGAGCACGGATGGTATGCTAGGTACTGTGGGAAATGCTTTACCTGCATGTAAAAAATTTAAATGTTCTAACCTGTGGGAGGGTTGTACTTTCTCACTTCCAGATGAGAGATCTCAGCCCGAGAGGGCTGTGTGGCCTCATGTGTCTGTAAACAGTGTCCCTGGCCATGTGCAGGGAAGGGGGTTGAAATGATTAATGGAACCTGAGCCCTGCCCTCCCGGAGCCTCTGGTGTAGGACTGAGGGAGGAGGGGTGACTCCTTTTCGCAGAGGGATGGCCAAGGGGACTAGGACGCCACTGTGAGCCTGGCAATGTGTGTGTGTGTGGGGGGGGGCATGGTGTGTTTGAAGAATTAAAATAAGACCAATCTGGACAAATGTGGGGACGTAATACGTGGGCAGTTGTAGGTTAGCACAGAGCTGGAAATATAAGCAGGGCAAGAGCACATAAAGCCTTGTGGACTGTCTTAAGGATTTTGTACTACATCCTAAAAGTGGCGAGAAGCCATTGAAAGTTTTTAAGGAGGGGGGTGACGCCACTAGACTTGCCTTTTGTAAAGTCTACGTGGGCTGAAGTCGAGGGAGAGTGTTTGGAGAGGAGACAAGAAAACAGTCACATAGTCCAGGCAAGAAATGATGGAAGCCTGAATCAAGGTGTAATAGTGAGGATAAGGTAAAAAAAAGAGACAGACTCAAGGTATTTGAAAGAAAAAACTGGACAAACATTGATTTTTGGATGTGAAGGGAGGAGGAGAGAAGTAAAACAGTGACTCCCAGGTTACTGGCTTGGGCAACCAAACCGGGTCTCTGACTGACTCCTTTCCGGAACGGGCTTTATCGGGGGTGACCGTGGCTGACAGCACAGTGTGGTCAAGAGCAGGGGTCAGCAGCACTGCCGGTCTCCCTGGGTTTGCAGGCCTGTGGCCCATGTCTACAGGAAGGCAGTGGCAGATATTTAAAAACGTCACTTCGAACCTCTTGTCTCCCATGCACCAACCTTCCTCTTGTTGGCTTGGGACTGATAGGGTGCAAAAAGGCTCTCCTTACTGGCCTACGTGGAGCATACATAGCAAGGTGGGAGCTCTCTAGGTGCTGTTAAAAAGCCCAAGGGTGGGTGACGGGGCTTGGTGACCCTTCCAGAGAGCATCCTTTTTGCGTTCTGAGCAAGATGTCTCAGCTTCTGGACTTCCCACCATTGTGTACAAATGCATTATTTTTATTTTTGACTGTCTCCTTTTTGTAAAAAAAGATTTTATTTATTTAGTTTTAGAAAGAGAGGAAGGGAGGGAGAAATTGAGGGAGGGAAACATCAATTCGAGAGAGAAACATGATTGGTTGTCTTTCACAGGTGCCCCGACTGGGGACCGAACCCTCGACCCAATCATGTGCCCTGACCAGGAATCAAACTGGTGGCCTTTTGCCTTGCGGGATAATGCCCGACCAACTGAGCCACACCGGTCAGGGCGAATGTCTCCTTTATGCTCAGGATTTTACTTGATCTAATCCACCCAACACTGTGCGGTCGCTACCATGGACTGTCTTGTTTTACTGACCAAACCGTGGCCAGGCGCCTAGTGATCAAATGGGTTAAAAATCCAACCCAGCCCATCAGACGTTTTTTTAGGTTAAAATTTGCCTTAAGTCATTTTATTTTTTAATTTTATTTCTTCAATGAGAATTGACATTCAATATTATTTTATACTAGTTCCAGCCTGTCTGATTAAAGATGGCATTTCTGAGGTTTAACCTTGGCCATGATATCAAGAAATGATGACATCAAGGCCTCTGTCTAGAAAAATACTCAGAAGCCTTTTTCGTATAGCTGCCCTTTTCCCCAAACCCCCACAAAAACAAAATCACATTCTCCCACACCCTTAAGTAACAAAACTCCTGCAGGCAAGGGAAGGGACTGCATGTCCACTTTGCATCCCGTAGAATTCTCTCTGCTTTCTTTCATCTGTCCTCCCTCTCCCGCCCTCCCCTCATCACTTCTTCACCAGCAATATATTTTCCTGTCAAAACATACTTGGTTACCCGCAGTGCAACCAAAATTGCTGCTATTAGCTTAATGGAGACAGGGCGATTATAAATAAATTACACGCAGCGCCACCGACATCGCGGCTATTAGCGTAAACTGACACAGGATGATCGGTCGTCTCCAGCTGCAGCTTCGTTCAGAGTGCGTGCGCAGGGCTGCGGAGGCCTGTGGTCGCCCGGCAGCCCGAAGGACGCAGGGCCCGCTCCCCGAGACGGACTTCAAGCTTCCATTTTGCTGGTAACTGAGAGAGCAAAAGCCCAAAGTCCATGCAGCCTCTTGGTGGGGTCCACTTGCAGGCTGGTAATGAACTTTTTAGCAACTCGGAGCTGAAAAGGGCCCTGGTTAGAAACCATCCCATAGAGAAAATCTGTGTGATAGAGTGCACGTGTGTTGGTGCATCTCAGTGAATGAATCTGCTGCCACTTTCCATAATGAATAAAGTGGGTTTTTACTAGTATTTTACTTTTTTCTAACTGTAACCCTCCCTACACACACACATTAGAAAACTTCAAAAGCATAGATAGTACACAAGAATAAAACTGTTACTCTTTCTCATTTTCATGACACTGTTAGGTTCTGGTGTATTCCATCATTTCATTTATATCTTTATATATTCCCTCTGACATGGCTGACACCTATGGGATCCACAATTTTATATTAAGCTGTTTTTTTCACGAATGGAAAGATATTTAAACCATACATTACAGATTAAAGATGAAGAGTCACCAGGGAGAAGCTGTCACGGGCGCCCATTTCTGGAGGCAGCGTGAGGAGCTGGCAATCCACGGGTGAAGGGAATTTTTCTCTTGTCTTCCTAATTTTCTGCTGCAACCCTCAAACCTCCACTCACCAGCCTGGGTAGGACCAGAAAGCCCTGGCAGAGGTTCTCACTATGCAGTTAAGGATTCTCGGGCAAACGACCCTCTGCACTTCTTCCTCAGACAGATGTCCTGTTCTCCAAGGCGCCTTGCAAGGCAAAAGTCTACACTTCACACTTCGGAGCTGCTGAAAGCCATTTACCACTGACTGTTAAATGACACTAGGAGTGGCTGTCACGACTGAGCCTTCATGACTGACACCCGTTAAGTTTACATTTTGAGTTCGAAGTGTGGAGGTGTGTTCTTCATTAGCCCAGTAGACAGGCTCCTTAAAGAATATGCTAGTGCTGCTTGGAAGTCAAATCATGGTGCCCCATTTCCTTATCGCAGCATCTCAGAGCAACTTATCTCCCCCGGAGGAAGCAGACCCAATGGTGGCTCTAATTTTTCAGATTCCTAAGCTTTTCTACCTGCAATTAATGATTGAAAACCAGTCAACGCTCTAAGGAAAATGAGTTATACTTTGTAATAATCATGCCACAGACTATTTTCTAAAGTAATCACCTTAACTTATCTGGAACTTAGGTTTGGAATGAAAAAATGTATGGTAATTTGACTTCACTTTTCCAGTGTGCAACATTTGCATTTCTTTATTTCTCAAAATATACACATATCAGTGAGATCAAATAGTATTTGTTTTCACTGTCTGACTGACCTCACTTAGCCTAATGCCATCAAAGTCCACCCATACTGTCAGAAGATTTTCCCTTCCTTTTTTATGGCTGAATAATATTCATATTTAATGGAAATTACTCATTCACCCATCAATAAAACCATAGGTTGTTTTCATGTCTTCGCTATTGTGAATTATGCTGCAATTAACATGGGGGGGTGCAGCTATCACATTAAACTAGCCTACCTTACAAGTTTGTTGTAAGTTATAAATAAAACAAGTTTCTAGCGCACACAGACTGGTACAAAGTAGGCAGTGAATAATGGCATTTTTAAAAATTGCAATGACAGTAAGCATATACTGTTTGTCTCTCAAGAAGTTAGGAGGCGGTGTTAGACACCATTGGTCAAGCGTTTAGTGGATATTGTACATCTTCATCATAGATGACTATCCTACCAGTTGGGCCCAGTTTAGCAAGTTTTTCCACTTTGGAAATGCTATGGCTGAGATTTTTTTAAAACCTATACACTCTTTTGCACTTTGAAACCCCTTGGCACAGAGGCTCACACCGAATTGAAGGTGTGGCTAATAACATGTCACTCGTCACGTGGTGGGAGGGCTTGCCCTCAGTCTCACTGAGACTATTTTCAGCATACAGTCAAGGCAGGGGCTCCTGTTGACAGTGTGCATAGGTGTGCAAGGCCTCTCGCTCCAAAGCCTTGAGATTAGCAAGTGTCTCCTCTCTCCTAGGGTTTTAAAGATCCTGTGTACCGAGCAAGACGGAAGCAATTTGCTGACATAGCCTACAACTACCGACAGTAAGTCTGCCGTGATTGGTGGGGGGAAGAGAGAGGAGCATGCTGCCAGCCTGCCTCTCCCTTGGCCAAGGCTGGAAAGCACCAGCAGGGAGAGCCTTGCCACGAGCGTGCATGTGTGTGTGTGTGTGTGTGTGTGTAGACCCTCCCTTTAATGACACCTGTGAAAAAAAATCCTGCTAGACGAAACAAATTACCCACTGGCTGGGGCCCAGCTCCCCTCCCAGGCTTTGTTGTGTAATTACGCCGTGATGTCTGAAATAATTATGAAAGGCCTCAGTCCTGAATAAAAGAGCCGCTGGTATTCTCCATATTAAACATGGAAGAAGGAAAAAGAGAATCGTTTACATTCAAGAAGCAGTTGGCTGCTTTACTAAAATAACGAGTCACGTGAGTCTCCAGGCGAGCCAGCCTCAGTGTTCTCCTTTCATCGATCCGACCCACCTGGAAGGGCAGTTTCCCCATGGTGCCTTTTCTCCTCTCTGGGATTCTCTGCTCCTCCTCTACCTTCTCTTAGCCAAAGGAAAAGGCAAACATCGAATATGTTATTTGGAAGGGAGCTGGTGTGCTATTTTGAGTCCTGAGGAGCCTCAGGGATGCTCCCACGGGAAACTTAGTGTCTGGAGGTCAGAGCCCCATTCCTGAGTTCAGGGCACGAGAAAAGATGTGCATGAGATGAAACTTAGCAATTGGCCAGAACACCGAGTAACGGTTCTTTAAGAACTTAGACTATGAAGGCGATCATGGAGATGACAGGGCTCCATACTGAAGACAAAGTCACCTTTCAAATGAGAAAATTTCCTTCTCTGAATGACTCCTGGTAGTGGAAGGATCCAGAACTGTGCTGACCTTGGCCTAGCACGTGTGGGTTTTGGCCTGTGGCAAGCAGGAATCAGAGAACGTGGGGACCTCTCTCTTCTGTCCTTACCTTTGGTCCAGCATGGCAGGTGGATGCCATCAGATCAGGTATAGATAAGAATCCTTCTTCAGCTAATCAATAATAATAATAGGTCACATTATTATGTTCCTGCTATGTCTGGGGCTTTGCTAAATGCTTTGTTTATATTATTTCATTTAGTCTTCACAGTAACTCCCCATTTTCCTGATGGGAAAACTAAAGCTTAAACCAGTTAAGTAACTTGTTAAAGACATGCTCTAGTGAGTGGCATGCTCTGGTTTTGGACTCAGGCTTGTCTTACTCCAAAGTCATGCTCAATCCCTTCCCCGGGTGTCTGGGAACTCTCAAAGTCAGGAGACCGTACTTCTCCATCTATTTTACTTTCTACTGGTTTTTCTCCTTCCTTTGGGGTGTTTCTTCTCAGTCTCCTCTGGCCAGTTCCTCCCACCCCAGAGACTGGAACATCTTTCAGGACTCACCTTCGGCCTTCTTCCTTGGCTTGTGCCGCCCTCCCTGCCAACAGCCCCCACAATGGGGTCTCTAGCACCTTCCCGAAAATTGCTCCACACAGGGATCAAACTCATGCATCATTAATCGTAGAATCTCAGTATATTGATCAGTTGATAAAATGTGTCTGTGAGTAGTTAGCCCATGTAACAGCTGCACAGGCTAGGCTTAGAGAGGCACTAAATTGCCCAAGGCCACTCAGCTACGAAATGGCACAACCAAGTACTGAACCCAGCTCTGTTCATTTCCAAAGCCTGTTCTTTTCCTTCATCAGCACTTAGCTCTGAAACAATGGTGCATCTTCAGGCAGGGCCTTACCTGATGTTCTTTTTTACAATCCCTGCTGGTCGTTACTGGACCTTGTCTTGCTTTCAATACTTGAGCAATAATCTGTCTTTCCCCCCTAATCCCTGGCCACCTTTCTGTAGAACATAACAGTGACTTTGCTTTCCTGTCCTTGGATGAGCTACAATTCTGAAAAGGCAGGAGTGACCTAGTTTGGAGCCTGATGGTGATGAGCTGTTGTTCTGAGATAAGCAGTCTCGCCCTGTCCCAGACACTGTGCATCCTGTTAGAAAACAGGCCCGCAGCCCACAGAACAGTCACTTGTCTTTGAAGTCAGGCTTTCTTTGGTTTTATTTTATTTCACTGTTCAGAACACAGCTCATTCTTCATTTTTAAAAGGACCTTTGAAACTAATGATTCCTAAACTGTAGCATGTCACCTGGGAGCTTATTGGAATCTGGATGCCTGGACCCACCCCTCCCCACAGATTCGTGGTCTGCAGGGCAGGGCCAACGTATGTACTTCACCGAGCTCCCTGTGGTTCGGTCCTGTCATAGCAGAAGATGCTAGGTAAACAGATTGTATACCTAGCATGCACTTCAATACCTTTGTAACTTCCCAGGGACAGAAATAACAAATCCAGAAGGTGCAAGCCCACTGAGCAAGGGTCTCAGGCTCATGGTGCACATATTAAATCCACTGTAGCTCACAGATATTATTGCTTTGGTTGACATAATACAAAACTTTAGTTGAACTTGGATGCCTTTGTTTAGAAAGAGGATGCACTCTTCAGCAGTCTCACCCCCACCCTCCTACTGGCCACACCTACTAGTTTACACATTTACATTACCTGTGTGGCCTCTGAAGGTAAGTGAATTTCCTTCTTATGTGAACAATTGGAGAGATAAGAGAGTAGAAAGGCCAAGTGACTTCCCAATGTGACAGCAAGTCCTTGGTGCAGTGGATGAGGTGAGACCTTGTATTGTCACCTAACCAAATTAGTTGAATGTTTCCTACATCAAGAAGTGGAATTCCCCTCTTTCAGATAACTTATAGAGTCCAGGTAGTGGCAGCTCACAGATCCTGGACCATCTCCTTCTGCTGATGCTCCTTCATCCACCACTGTGCACCTGCCCTTCCAGAGACAAATAACTTATGCCTGTATTCTAGTGGGCAGCCCATCCCTCGAGTGGAGTACACAGAGGAGGAAAAGAAAACATGGGGGATGGTGTTCAGGACCCTGAAGACCTTGTACAAAACCCACGCTTGCTACGAGCACAATCACATCTTCCCACTGCTGGAGAAGTACTGCGGCTTCCGTGAAGATAACATTCCCCAGCTGGAAGAGGTTTCTCAGTTCCTGCAGTGTGAGTCCGCAGCAGGGCCAAGGGTGAAGGGGCAGGAGGGGAAGTGTGTCTGTGGCAATGCATTCAGGTTGATCCTCCCAGGAAAAATAAAATGTCCCCGCTGAGCTCTGCCTCCCCACAAAGGCACTAGGCATGAATTTTGCCTTATCAATGCCCCTGAAAAGGTTTTTTTTTTTTTTCATACTCAAAGCCCAGGGTTCTCCTTGCACCTCTGCTATGTTCTGAGATGGCTGCAGTGTGCCTCTGTGTAAGAAATGTGTTATTTGTGGGGCAGTATTAAGAGCCCCGAGCTCTAAGTCTGCACACATCCAGCTGGTGCGAATCATGCTCTGACTTTCTCTAGTTGGGTGAACTGACCTCAGTTTGTCATCTGTCCAGTGGGGCCTGTGCCAGCCTTTTAGCCTTTCTCATGGGGCAATTGTGAGAATAAAATAAGATGTTGCATGGGAAAGCACCACCATGGTGATGCATCCACGGTGGGTGCGTAGTGCATTTGGACCCCGAGTACCTCAGTGGGGAAACCCATTACTGGGGTGACTGGCCTCTTCACATCATTTCCAGGAAGGTAAGTGTTTCCCTCTCTGCTGGGGGGTGGGGTTGTTAATTCAGCACAAACTGTCAGCTTTATTACTGATAAAGGCAGCTGAGAGAATGTGGTCGGGATGCACAGCCCCTGTGAGCTTCCTGGTATTTCACCCCTAGATTGGGTGTACTTACCTGACAGTTCATGGGCGCAGCGTGTAGTCCACTGCATGGCCAAGAGCAGGCCAGAGCGTGCTCCTCTGTGGGCTCACAGACAATCATGAGAGAAAGGGGAGACAGAGTGGAATTGAGAATATTCATTCCTCTTCCCAAGGCCTCCAACCAGAGAAGTCACTGCTCCTCACGGGGTGGCCTGTGTGAGGTGCAATAGGGAAGCCAGGGTGCTCCTTTCGTATTTTCCTCCCTGGGAAGTGTAGAGAAAATTTCCTCTGCATTCTGGAAACAAGAGGAGTGGGGAATAAGTGTTTCAACTTAACAAACAATACATTTATTGGATGTTTTCAAAGTGCTAGGTATGTGAAATTACTTTATTAGCTCTGTTGATTCTTAGGATAATCTTAAGAAGTATTCATCCACCTGTTGCAGATGAGGAAACTGAGGCTTAGAGAAGTGAATGGACTTGGCCCACATCACCCAGCTAGACAGCATTGGGGCAGACATTTGAAGCCCAGTATACCTGGCATTGGCACCCGTCCTCCTGGACAGCTGGGTGTATTGCTTCCCTGCCTAAAGCTTCAGGCCTCTCTCTCTCTTCTGTGATGGGTGTTGAGTTTTCTTTTTCCCCTGCTCCCTAGCTTGCACCGGCTTCCGCCTCCGACCTGTGGCCGGCCTGCTTTCCTCTCGAGATTTCCTGGGTGGCCTGGCCTTCCGAGTCTTCCACTGTACCCAGTACATCAGACATGGGTCCAAACCCATGTATACACCTGAACCGTGAGTATTGTCCCCCCACCACCAGTCGCCAGCGACAGTGTACGCCTCCTCTCCCTCATTCGGGAATGTGGTTTGGGTTCATTGTGGACGGATCCATAAAACAAGTTGCCTGGATGATTGTTTGATGCTAAGAGAAAAACTCATTTCTTCTAGGTATTTTCTCTGTCCAAATAGAAAGACCATACTGATTGGAAATTGGGGAATGAAAGGTCACATTCAAATTCCAAAGGGACTGTAGAAGTCAGAGTTATGAAGTTTCAGATGGGAACAGGAAATGGGAAAGAGGCAGCAAGCTATCTCAACACCTCCTAAATACATGGCTAGAGGAATCTAAGCTTTCTTTGCCTGATTATGTTCTAGCGGGAGGAACAGAATGGCTGGCTGCTATGCTGCTCACTGTTGAATTTAGCTATCCTCTTAAACTGCTAGATATTAAGCAATTTATATAAAAAGTCAGCAAGACACCTCGCATAGTCTTTCCCTGCCCTCAAAGTTCATTACTATAAATCAGAAAAGATCTGTTCTTAGTGGGTCTGGCACATAAAGTGTTAAATCAATGTGTTTTCTTCTCTGACTGACTGCTGCCAGCTCCAGAATAAGAGAGGAACAGTACTATTAAGATTTTAAAAAATCCCTGTGGGAAATAACTGATCAGATTGGATCTGCCCAGGAATGTCAATGCCAAGGTGAAGGCTTGGGATGGGAAGTGTTCACGATCCATACGCAGCTCACTCAGGGGTATGGAAGGATGCCCACAGGAATATTTGCTCCTCTGCACCTCGGTGGGCATCCACCTAAGACTCCCTGGCTGCTGTGCCCTGCCCTGCCTCTTACTTTCCTTTTCCCTTCCTTCTTTTCTCTCATACTCTGCCTCATCTGATCCCAAGGTTTGCATACCACTTATTCTTGGAAGTGAGGCCATAAACCTGAAAGAATTACTTCATTCCTTTCTGCCCATTCCTCAAATGGAGAGACCGAGTCTATCTTGTTTTGTAACCCTTCTTTACTCCCAAACTCCGTGCTCTCTGTCTTTCAGTGACATCTGCCATGAGCTGTTGGGACACGTGCCCTTGTTTTCAGATCGCAACTTCGCCCAGTTTTCCCAGGTGAGGAGTGAATCTCTTTAGCCTTCTAGTTACAGGGGTGAGACCTGGATTGCTCAAATAAATTGATACTGTGGAGGCACCCTCTTATCTTCTGGAAGGTACAGTGCTGTGCTCACACCTGAGATGGGTGTGTGGTCTCATGGAGATGGCTAAATACCCATTTGAGAGACTACAGCGTGGGATTGGTGAATTGCTTATCCTCTGAATAATATTGTTGAATTTGCTAATCTCACTTGTCCTACCAGGTGTAGTTTAAGAGCCTTCTGGTCCATGAAGGCCTCCATGATCCACACGTAGAAGTAGCCCTACCTTC
Source organism: Trachops cirrhosus (assembly GCA_028533065.1). Classification (NCBI taxonomy): domain Eukaryota; kingdom Metazoa; phylum Chordata; class Mammalia; order Chiroptera; family Phyllostomidae; genus Trachops; species Trachops cirrhosus. Next base: position 12,782,163 of record CM052539.1, read on the forward strand.
TCAAGCACACATTGGTACATGCTTTCATGAAGTAAGACAACATTTGCCAAGAATCCAATGCCAATAGAATCCAAAGCCAACTCAGAATTACCAAAAAAATAATAAGCTTGTTATCTTTGTACTATAATCAAAATAACAGGCTAGATCTTGATTCATCCATCACAGTGGTGACCAGTTTAAAAAATGCTTTTGGGGTCAGTGAAAGAATCCCAAAAGCATTCTTTCTCTCATGCTTTCTGGGCACTTAAGGGCAGCCTAGAACCATGGTTGGGCGGGGGGTCATGAGATTGTTGAATGATGCACTCATAGGCCCCGCTGTGCCACCAATTAGCTTGCCAGGGCACCCTGTGCTTCAGTCTCCACAGATACGGACCAATAAAAGGCCCTCCTGACACACACACACACAGACTCACACACACAATGAGTATCACATGGACTGACCCACAAGCAAATGCTGGACTGCGGATGAATTTCACAATAATGGGATTGCATGTGAACTTTAAGCAGCTGAAAGAAATAAATATTTCTACTGTTGAATGAAGAGGCTACTACTTAATATCTAAAACAGACAAAGAGCTGAATTAACTGCTTGCTGAGTAAGGGAGAACTGTACTCGCAAGACACAGCCTTCTCCAAGCAAAGAAAACTGTTGCTTTTCTGTAGGGTTCTGGGAATTGTGGAGTACAGAGATCACTGGGCTTTTCGAAGTGGAAATGTTTAAAGATTTGTTCAACCTTAACTGTGGAATCGTCAAGACTGGACTGAGGTTACTGCTGACCGGCTGTCTTTCAGAAGTGTGGTTCTTGCTGCCAGGATGTCATTGATTGTTTGGGAAGCTTTAAAACTGGGTTTTATTACTATGGCCAAAGATAAATTGATTTTCTTCTCAGAGAATAGGAACGTTTTGTTCTCACCACCAGAAGCTATTCTGCCCAATCAGAGGCTAAGTAAAAATCCTCCTTAAGCCATTTGCATTTTGGGGAGCCCCACAGAGGAATGGCTGAGTCAAGAGATGGTTTCAACTTCGATCCGGACAGTCCCGAGGTGGAGAACCATACTGAAGCTTCCCTGAGCACATTCCTCTTTAATCTATAAGCCAAACTTACTTCCCACTAGAGTGAAAGAGGAGGTGAGGATGGAGCACGTGGAAATCCTGGGACCCCGTGTTCTAAGCAAGCTCTGGGCCCACAAAGAATGGTGACTACTAGAACAGGGTTATCATTTTGATCTTGGATTGAAGATAGACTTAGGACTGTGGTGTGTCTGGAGCAGAGATGGGGAAGGAGCAGGAGAGTAGAGCCAGGTTCAGCCAGTATCTAAATGTTTTTTTCTAACTAGACAGCATTTTTCCTGCATGACACCTGGGCCAGATATCGGGTTTGGCCGGGGCAGGAATATAGGGATGGAGGCTACCGTGTGGCCCTTTGCTTCATAGTGGAGCCAATACTTAGTCCTTCTCTCTGCCTACACTCATTCATTGATTATCTCACCCAGTTTCGTAGCTTTGAATACTATCCCTATCCTTACGATGAACACATTTATATCTTCACCTCAGACTTTAACCCTAAAACTTACATCTACATATCCAACCACCTATTCAATATCCCACTTGGATGTCTAGGAGACACCTCTGTTCACCCTATCCAAAACTAAATTCCTGACTTTCTGTTCAAACCATCTCCCCACAGCCCTCCCTATATTAGTTCATGCCAACTCTGTCCTTCCAGTTTCTCAAACCAAAAGCACCTGGGGCACATGACTGACTCCTTTCACCTTTCAGAATACTCTAAGTATTTTCCTTCAGAACATGTGTAGAGTCTGGCCATTGCCCATCGTGTTCACTGCTACCAGCCTGGTCTCAGCTGTTAGCATGTCTCACCTGGTGACTGCAGCAGCCTCCTAACTGGTCTCCCTCCCTCTACCCTTGGCCCCCTACAGTCTGTTCTCACATAGCATCCACAGCGAAGCTTTGATGACATAAATAAGATCTTGCCACTTCTCTGCTCAAAACCTTGTGATGGCTCCCCATTTCACTGAGAGAGTAATCTTAAACCCTAAATAACTAAAAAGGTCCGACATGATTGGGCTCCAGATTCCTCTTTGATATCACCTGTCATGCCCTTACCCGCTTATTCTGCTGTAACTGCACTGGTCCCTCGCTCTTCCTTGAACCAACTGAATTACCCCTCCTCAGAGAGATTTTCATAGGCTGTACACTTGGCCCATATAATGTCCTTCCTTTAGATGTCAGCAGAGCCAACAACCTCACTTTTATCAAGTTTTTGCTCAAATATCTCAACAATGGTTACCCTGGGATCCTATTTAAAATCACTCCCAGTACCTCCCCCGACTCCTGGCACTCTCAATTCCCCTTGACCCTTTCTCTTTTTGTTCCTTCCTTCCAAAGAACTTACAACCTTCTAACATACCCATATACATATGCTTATTATTATTGTCTGTTTCTACCTACTCAAATGGAAACACTGTGAGATAAAGGATCTTTATCAATTTTATATACCTCCAGCCACATAGAAGGCATTCAATGAATATTTTTGCAATGAATGCATGCATGCAGTAGGGAAGACACACATATGCATATATATTTGTATATATACACTGATACAAGGCTGGCTGCAGCAAATGCTGTAACGGACCAAGAGACCACCAGAGAAATTTTACAGTTGGAGCTGTGATGAGAAGTGGTCCGTGACATTTCATACTCTCCAACTATACAAGTACATACCTGGATGGATGTCCAGCACTTCTCCTGTGGTGTCTTCAGGTTATATGATTAAGACTCATCCAGCACTCAGGAGTGTTCCACTTCTGCTGTGGGAAAATAATCACTGAGCTGGAATCCAGAGATGAAGTTTTATACACAAAGTACCGTGTAACCTTGAGCAGGTCATCTCCCTTTTCTGTGCCACAGTTTACTCATCTTTAAGTGAATACAAAGGACCAATCATTTCCCCCACTCTAGGGATCGGTGATTTCTATGATGTGTGGTTAGAACAGACTTGCCGGAACAAGCAGGGTCTCTCTGGGCCCTTTTGAGGGCACCTGGCTATCTACCACCTTTCTGTGGTCCATTACAAGGTCGAAACTGAGGGTAAAGGTTGAAGATAGGCAGACCCCAGTCACGCCAATGACTCTGTTTCTCTGCAATTACAGGAAATTGGTCTCGCCTCTTTGGGTGCACCCGATGAGTATGTTGAGAAACTCGCCACAGTAAGTTCCCGCTTTCCCTGGTGGGTAGTAGGAGTGTTACGGGCTCTAGCCCTCAGGTTTTTGAAGTTCCTATCCTTCCCTGAAAGCCAGGTCATCTGGAAAGAGAATCAAAATGTGCTGGGTTATATTTGCACAAGTGAAATTTTACATTTGTATTTCTCTTTAATGGTTTGATTTTGAAATCAGCTGCATGCAGATATTTACATGTGATTCTAAACAAAGTGCCTTGAAAACATCGACAGGTTGTCATAATCACCTTTGGGAATTCTTGGGTATAAAGTGTGTGTGTGGAATCAGTGACTGATGGGGTAATTCAGAAACATCCCAAGTTTAGTACAGTTGAGGGGATGACCTCTGATTGGTTCTATCACCATCCAATCCCTGCCTCCCACTGCTGGGCCTGATGGCATTGCCTGGTAGGTTCAATCAACTTAAAGGGAACATCTTACTCTGATTGATGCCATGGGGAAGAAAGCACAAGTGGTGGAGGAGTTCCTGTCCTAGAGAGAGAAATTTGTTAGGGGTATACTTTTGGGGCTCCCTCAATACTCTTCCCACCTACCATTGCTTTCTATTGCATCTTGCATTCAGCCAACTCTTGGTTCAACAGGTTATGGCTTAGTGTGAAACACAGGGGACAGAGAGGTAATCCCAGGTCATGCTGATTCCAAAAACAGACCTGCACAAACTCTTACCTGGGCAGGCCTGTCCTTGATCCTGGGGCATCTGCTGCCTTCACCTTCCTTGGGGTATGTTCTCAACTTGACTTTCCATTCCAGATTTACTGGTTTACTGTGGAGTTTGGGCTCTGCAAAGAGGGAGACTCCATAAAGGCATATGGTGCTGGGCTCCTGTCATCCTTTGGTGAATTACAGGTATGGCCCTAACAGGAACCAATGATGGAGTTGGGAGTGGGGGAAACAGCTGATGATTCTTTTTTCTCTCAGTCCTATGGAAAACCCATTTCTACCCATTTTGTGACTCAATCCTGAGAATTAACCTCAAGTGATTGGTACCTTAGCAGGTATGATTTGATCACAAATGTGGGTATTAGAAATTGAACTGCAACTACACAGGTCTCCGGACAGAGGGCCTTCCTAATTCCAAGGCTGAACTATACATACTGATGTATGCAAACACATGCCAGAAAATGTGGCTGGCTCCCACATTGTCTGTTGATCAATGGTTGGAATTATTTATTTCTATCTTGACTATAGGTTTTAAATGAACTATAAAGGGTAGGCTCTAGTAGATGCAAAATAATGTAGCTTCCTGCTCTAGCCTGGGGTGTGGAAGGGATCAGGATGTGATGAGAGCAGGCATACAAATGGCATGTGGGATGCAACAGGGGCCACTGGCTCTGATTTAACTCTGAAAACTTTCTACTTGGGGTCTGCAGTATTGCTTGTCTGACAAGCCAAAGCTCCTCCCTCTGGACCTGGAGAAGACAGCTGTCCAGGAGTACACGGTCACAGAGTTCCAGCCCCTGTATTACGTGGCTGAAAGTTTTAATGACGCCAAGGAGAAAGTAAGGTAAGGTGGCAACTAAGGCAGGTCAACAGCTCTTGGGACCTCCTGATGTGGTCTGATGCCACTGATCTGTGGGTGGTGGGTCAAGAATTGGACCCCAGTGCCCACAGCAACAGTGCACAGCAGACAGAACCTTCCCCTTCTGCCCGCATCCCTCCTCACCCTCTGTTGGATTCCTTAGTGGGACCCTGTTTTACAGCTTATTGTCTGGACAAGCTGATCCCTACAGACTACTCAGCCATCTGATCCTTGTTCAATGCAGCCACCAAGTCCACCCATTGAACCCTCCTGTATAGAGAGTGGCCACAGAGATCCTTCCACCCAATCAGCCAATGAAATCTTAAAACCTGGGGAAGCCCTTTGTTCACTTTATTTTCCCAGACACCTGTGTATAACTCTTTTCCTGAGTTCCTTTAAATCTTCACCCACATTTAACCTTTGTGTGTCTTTTTCTAACCAATGCATTCAAATTCACTACTCAGCCCCACCCCAGCATTCCTTACTCTCTCCTATGATTTTTCTATTTACTACTCAAAATATCTACTAATCATATGTTATATTTTTTAAATCCATGAGGATAGGGATTTTGTCATTTCTGTCTTCTGTTCTTCCCCCAAGCCTTAGGGTACCCACTTGTGGCCCAGGACAGCTATGAATGTGGCCTAACACAAAATCATAAGTTTACTAAAACCCTTTTTTGGCTCATTAGTTTTCATTAGTGTGTGTGTATTTAATATGTGGCCCAAGACAACTCATCTTCTTCCAGTGTGGCCCAGAGATGCCAAAATGTTGGTACCCCGGCTTGCCTGATGCATCGAAGGCACTCAATAAGTAATTATCAAATGCACCAATCTCAAGGGCTGGCCAGCAAGAGGCTGATGGAGTACTACAAGGACTCTGAAACTCTCAGCCCACTGAGCTGATAGCCTTGCCATTAACCCACCTGAGCAACTCTCTTGCTAGCAGGAGACAGGCCAGACATGGCTATCCTGACACTCACCATTTGTTACCACATCTTTTTTAAGCATCATTAGTGATGGGTAATAGACATGAGGTGTATAGGCCTCTGGGATCCTATGATGCTGAGGATGTCAGCTTTCAATGCTTTGGACTTAGGTCATGAAAGGTAAAATTCCTGCCATGAGCGTACACATTTGGCCTAAAATGACTCCTTTTCTCCCTCTCCCTCCAGGTTCTGTTGTTCTTCCTGACACTCTTTTCCAATTCTCTCCTAAGCCCCTACCCCTTACTATGAGCCTAGCCTCCCATGAGCCCCTAAAGGTCCCACTCTGCCATTCCTGTGACCCCTTCATGGTTATGGGATTTATTGGATTAGTGCAGTGAAATAATAATGATAAGAATAATAAAATAACAGCAACAACAACAGGTAAGATGCCTATTACTTATTATTGCTAAGCACTACTCTGAGTACTTTCCATGTATTGATTCATTTAATCTTCAGATAAGACTACAAAGTTTGCAGATGAGGGTACAGAAGCATAGAGGGGTGTAAGTAACTCACCCAGGGTCACGCAGCTAGCAAGTGACTTGGCCAGGGTTTGGACCTGGGCAGTGGGGCTCAGAGCCAGTACCTTTCACACTGGGATCACATTGGGGTGGGCCCTTCTAGAGGGGGTTCCCTCATGCAGCAAGTAATCAGTCCCAGACCCGCAGGGGAGACATTGCCGGAACCTGGGCCTCTCAGGCCTTCGAAACCCCACCTGCTTTGCTAGTGTTCAGGGTCCAGAGGAGACATCCACAAAAGCTCCATGCCACAGAGGGGTATCTTGCAGAGCCAAAGAGAGTTCTAAAAAGAAGGCTCAAACAGGAAGGGACCTGGTCATCTCTGGGACTCCCACAGTGCCTTCCAGTTGAGAGAAACCAACATGAGCCTCTCTCAGTTTCAAGTTTCAAGTTCTAAGCAGAGACAAGGATCAGTATGGTCATGCTCCTGTTCCTTGGCCAAAGGAGGCCTGGGCCCTGAGACTGACTGCTCAACTGAGGTACATCCGTAGGGCAGAGGTAGGTGACCCAAAGCAAAAATGAGGTGCACTGTGGGAATAAGAAGGAAGAGGTGCAGAATAAAATCAGAGGTGCATGACATGGTTCATGTCAGCAGCTGGGCTAAGAGAGCTCTTTTCAGAGAAGAGGTATACTTGACCATTTATTTATTCTTCATGATTCCCCTGTCACTAATAAATGATAACAGCTAGCATGTATGTAGTACTTACTCTGTACTGTAACTGCCTTGCTACAACCCTCTGAGGTAGTTCTGCTGTTGTTCCAATTTAACAGAGGAATAAGGATGCTGAGGGATCGAGGACCCTTTGCCCATGGCCACAGGGGTGGTCATTGGAAGAGGCAGATGTGAGCCCAGGCATTCTGGCTCTGGAACTAGGTTATGCAGCCCCTACGCTCCACCACTCTTGCTAAACTTGGAGAGCCCTACTAGCCCCCCTTATCACTGTCTTCTCAGTATGGCAGCTTCTACTGTTACCAGAAGCCAACTTAGAAATATCATTTGTGATATCTTTGCATTTTATAGGTCATTTTGGAATATCTTGTTAACTATATTGCTTGATGTCCCTCATAAAGCTCTTGTGAGGGACAAACGTTTCTGCCAGGCCCAGGAGTGATGAGGAACACAGGTTTAGTGAAGGATCAGATTATCTGGGTCTCTTCCCAGCTTCACAGTTGTCAGTGTGGCCTTGGTAGTCACTTAGCCTTCCCAAGGCTCAGTTTATCATCTGTAAAATAGGAATAATAATAGTACCTTCCTACTAGTGCTTCTATGAAGATTAAAATAGGAATAATAATTATAAAGAGTATAGAACATTAAGAACTCTACATAGTTCTCGGCACACAGGAGGACTTGAGCCATGCTGAATTTTATTAATAATGTAGTGTTTTCTTCAGCCCTTGAGAGGTGTATTTCCCTTCTTGCACTGATTTCCAAGCATCTCAGAGCTTATTTTTTCTGTAACGCTCTTTAGCTGTATTTTATTTACTCTTTTTATTTCATTTTATGTAACAATGAGAATTTTGGCCTTATTGTAATCTGTGCTTTTAAGCTGCCCCTGTCTTTTCGGAGGTAGTGACCCACCCCCAAAATATGTGCATACATGTATTTGTATATTCAGACAGACATAAAAACAGCAAAGGGTTCCCAAGAGGACCCCATTAAAACTCCACTTTACTTCTCAGCCTGGCTTCTAAGTCCCTGTTCTAATGAGTTTTCAGTGCTACTACTAGTAGCCGGATGAAATGCCACTGAGAAATCCTTCATAATTACATTTTCCCCAAACGGTGCCCTTCACTCCGATCTGTGGTTTTGGTTTCAGGAGCTTCGCTGCTACAATCCCGCGGCCCTTCTCCGTTCATTATGACCCATACACCCAGAGGATTGAGGTCTTGGACAGTACCCAGCAACTTAAGATTTTGGCTGACACCATCAATAGTAAGTAACACACCTTTTGAGGCCACCTTCTTTCCCGGAAATAGAGGGTTGTGTTTCCTATCTTCACAATAGGAATGGTAAGAAATTTATTAAATATTGACGTAAGGAGAAAAGCATCTCCATGTAAGAGCAAGGCATGAATGGGAGTGGCTTCATCATACCTTAGTCCAGTGGTCTAGGCTGCATTATCTGCTTAGACGGTGCATCCTCAAACCTAGTGTGTATCAGAATCACTTGGGGTCATAGTTATAAATAAATAGTCATGAGTCATAGCCCCAGACTAAATTTACTAAATTTGTGGTGGGGCTTGGGAGTTTGTATTTGTAATAAGGCCCCAGGTGATTCTGACACAGGAGGTTTTTATGAACCACACTTTTAGGTTCAATAGCTTAGCTCCTTGGAAGCATCAATAGATGGTCATGTAAATGAGAAACAGAACAGTTGGTGATTTTCCTGGGAGAGAAAACTGTTAACTTCTTTGCTGAGAACTAGCCAATGAAAAGAGGAAGCTAACTCCATTAGTAGCTCTAGCACTTCCTAAAACTTGTAAGGACCTGTGCCCCTAACTGCCCAAGTTCTATCGCCATAGCTAAGCCATGAGCTCCTTGAGGGCTGGGGTGGTACCTGGCATCTCCACGCATCCTGATGATTTCCCAGTGCTTTACCCATTGTGGACACTTGAAGGGTGTTTGTTCATGGTATGAGCGGCTCATCTGTTTATTTATTTATTTGTTTTTGTAGGTGAAGTTGGAATCCTTTGCAGTGCCCTCCAGAAAATAAACTGAAGCCACAGACAGAACTGGGTCTCTCAACTGAGAATCTGTTGATACAACTACTTCTTTTATCTGAAAAAGTCTGAAAATCAAACCTTAATTTGAAATGAGAACTTTAAGTCATTTTTTGAACAAGATGAGGATTAACAAATAAGTCTAAATAATCTGAAATGACAGTATATTAATACATACCCCAAAACATAATGGTAGATCTTTTGGGGTTATCTATGACTTAGAGATGATAATCATATACTCTTAATTGAGTTAAAATTAATAATATCTCACACTTTATCAAAGTTAATTAATATTTGTGACCTGTTTCTTCCAAGCTTCATATTTACCATGGGAAATTCCTAAAGGAGTAGATATCACTCAGTGATTGAACTTTTGGATTTAATATAAACAAATTTTAGCCTACAAAGGTCCTTTTCTATTTCAGTAGACCGTGATTCTAATAACTGCTTTGTTATGTTATGTTACCTATGAAGATTTTCTTTAATTCAGGACCCTATTAAATAGTTATAAACATTAAAGTTCATAGTATAATATCAAAACATTTCTGTGTTTTATTATAACCATAAATACTGTGGGAGGTAATAGAACTCCCCACCTGACTCCCACCACTTGCACAATCATTTTCCAGTAATTGTAAAATTTGCTTTGGGAGACATTTTGAAGACACTTAAGATAAAACAGATGTTAACTAAAAGCCTGGCTGGTAGATATTCAATAAATATTCATTGAATGACTAAGGGAATATGTTACTGAATAGCAAATGAGAGTTTTTAATTATGTCTAAAAACTTAAGTGGTTACAAAATTTTGCACTTCCAAATATTTCTTGGACTGAAATGTTTCTCTCATTGCCTTAGAAATATATTAGCTGCATAATCTTGTGACATAAAAGAATAATTAAAGTCTCTAGTTTCCAACCCATTGCGGAGCCTCATTGTGATCATCTAAGTCATGTCCGGATAGGTCAACAGACTTTGATTTTTGTTGGTTGTGCATTTTGCACGAACACTGGATATCTGAAAAAGAGTGGGGAGAACAACACTATCTGAAAAAAACTGCTTTGAAATAATTCTCGCACTATTTTAACATTTTATTTTGGAAATAGTTTAAATCTTACAGGATTTCACAGCATTTCTTTAAGTGTGATCCTCAGACCCGCTGTGTCATCAACAGTGACTCTTGGGCACCACCTGAACCCTTTGCTACATTAGATTCGAGAAAACTAGACTTCTGGTGGGCCTCTCTGCCACTGGCCAATTACGTCACCTTGCACAAATCACTCCCCCTCATTGGACCTCCGTTTTACTCTAACAATAAGGAAGTTAAATTGGATGAATTAAGGTCCCTCCCTGCCCTGAAATAGAGTTCAAATACTAGCATGTGTCTTTAAACAGGTGTCACTCATTCACTAATAGGGTGTAATAATACCTGCCTAAATATGCCAGCTAGCTGGAAAGAGCAATTTGGTCTGCATGTGTCTGAGGTTTCATTGCTTTGAAGCTGGGACTCTCGTGTCTGTGTATTTTTCCTCCTGCCTGTGTAGAACCCATTGGCAAGCACCAATTGTAAAAATAGAAATGGACTTTTTCACTGGTGTTCCTCGAGAGCCCATATACTCGGCAAAGGGACTATTTTGATAAATATTTTTATGTCACATTAAATATAAGTTGGATAATTTTTTGACTTTGGAACTAAAATATTTATAGTTTTTTAGACTGGACATTTTATTGTATAGTGATTGTTAGTCCTACTGAAGACAATTTAGTGTGTTTGTTGTCAAAGCTTAGGTTAGGTTGTAATTTTGTCAGGAAGAAATTAGATACCAAATGAAAGATAATCTTTGAATTTTTAGTAATGTGCTACTCAGCACTTAGTCTTTTTATCTGGCTATAAAAGCCCAGTCTACAAGAATGACATTCAATACATTTCCGTACGATAGTATTATCTTCTGTTAAATATCCAGTAAATGAGCAGTTTTTTAGAAATAATAGTAATGTTTTACTGACCGCTAACCCTGCTGTGTCCAAACAAAAGAAATACATGTAAGAACATAAGAACACTACCGATGTGTAATATTAGTGAACAGTAAGTTTCTGAAAGGAGCGGTCTAACCTTTAATTGTAGGTTATCTAATTTAGTTGTGTTTCATAAAAACAAGAACCTTGACTATGTTTTTCACCTCGGAAAGCCTTAGTATGTAGCACACAGTAGATGCTCAATAATTTAAAAAAATTTCTCTGTGAGTTTAATTACAGGGAATGTCGTGAAGAGTGTCTCTCACAAACTATTTTGCAAGAAAAAGTTGAGAAACAACTAATGTCGCAATTTTCCCTTTCAAGAGCTATTGACAATTTTTGTGTTTAGTTTAAGTTATGATTTTTAAAACAAAGATATTCCTTTCACTAAGTTTAGACTAGATTATGCCTAGGAGCTTATATGTACATTGCTTCAATAATAACTAACATATGGGAGTAAATATTTGTTAATTAATAAAGGGAAATGCATCAGTGAAACTTCTTTGTTGTCTATAGTGGGGCTGAAATGGTCAGAAAGTAGGGCTGAAATGGTCAGAAAGTAATGAGTAACTTCCCTCACAATTTCAAAAGAAATCACAGGGGAGACAAAATAAGAAAGCCTATAAAAATAGACTTTGACAAATGACATATATGATATCTCACCTTTAAGTGGAACCTAATCAACAAAACAAGCAAGCAAGCAAAATATAACCAGACACATTGAAATTAAGAACAAATTGACAGTAACCAGAGGGGAGGTGGGAGGTGATATTAGGGGGAAAAGGGGAAAGGGTCTTTAGGAACAACTATAAAGGACACATGGACAAAACCAAGGGGAGTGGGGTCAGGGGAGGTTAGGTGGGGATGGCTGGGGTGGGGGAGTGGGGAGAAAATGGAGACAACTGTACTTGAACAATTTAAAAAGAGAAAGAAAAACAAACAAAAAATGGACTTTGTGAAGACAGAAAAAAATTGATCAAAGCTTCCTCTTCCCAGTGGAGTGCTCGCTCTCTCTCTCTCAGACACACACACACACACACGCACGCACGCACGCACGCACACCTTTCTTTTGAAATCCAAGAGGCCACAGGATGAGTTGGGACTGAGTTGAGGACTCCGTCAGCAAAGACACAAAGTGGCTGACTCTTTCCTTCCGCCTCCACCTACTGTGTTTGGGGGGTAAAACACTTTAAAGCTTTCCCATAGGGGTTCTGCAGTGATAGGCACCACCCAGAAGTAAAGAATTAGCCTGGAAAAACATTACGTGCAAAAGGTAACTGGCAGCCTAGGAAGTTTTTCGAGCTTCTCCGATGCCCAAATACTCCTGGTGGCCGCCAGCCTTGAGGCTGTGTGTGGCACTCAGTGAGATCCCCTTCCTTGGCCAAACCAAAATGATGTAATATCTGAATAGACAAGGAGAAAATGTTTCCCAAACTTTTCATTCCCAGAATGTCATTGGGAAAGCCAGGGAGACAGTAGGCTCCCTGCAGAGCCCCTCTTGAGGGGGTGGATCTATTTTTCAGTGCAGAGAGGAGTCTAGGATTACAAAATAGAGATTTTATGACCATGACGTGGCTCCTAAAAGAGCATTCCAGAGGCTGGAGATGAGAGAGAATGGACCAGACTATCTGAGCCTCCTGCGTCGGAGTTTCTCAGCACGGAGGACACCTCCCTACCCCCATCCTGGGGGTACCACTGGAGGGGAAGAGGGCGGTGAAGTCCCAAAGCCTATCCATTTGTAGAGCAAAAGTCAGGAGAGGTAAAGTGTCCAGAGGAGTTGATACACAGACAAGGAGACGCGACTCTGACTTTCACTCACAGCAGACTTGGAATGAATTTTGACTGAATGAAGACAGAATGGACTAGTGATAATATCTTGGTGTTTATAAGGATGAAAGCCAGGTACCCTATTTTGGTTAGTGGTGCATTCCCACGTAACACTATTTGAGATGGATGATGTAGCATCTTTGAATAGCACTGCTCTGATAATCTTGATTTAAATGCTGGTTTTCCATCAAGCTGAACCTACTTGGAGAGAGACTCAATCTTCTAAGTCTCAAATTCCTGTCTGTAAAATGTAAAGTGTCATGCCTACCTCATAAGATTGTCACAAAGATCAAATAATATCTTGTGTGTATAGAAACTTCTCAGTAATTTTTAGTCATATCTAACAATTTAGGATGGATATATGAAAAGGGAGCTGACTGTGTGCTAGAACATATTTGCCAATGATACATCAGACAAGGGTTTGATCTCGAAAATATATAAACAACTCATACAACTCAACATCAGGAAGACAAACAATCCAATTGAAAAATGGGCAAAGGATATGAATACACATTTCTCCAAGGAGGACATAAAGATGGCCCATAGGCATATGAAAAGATGCTCCATATCATTAGCCATCAGAGAGATGCAAATTAAAACCACAATGAGATAGCATCTTACACCTGTCAGAATGGCCATAATTAATAAATCTACAAACAAGTGTTGGCAAGGGTATGGAGAAAAGGAAACTCAGTGCACTGTTGGTGAGAATGCAGACTGGTGCAGCCACTGTGGAAAACAATATGGGATTTCCTCAGAAAACTAAAAAAATGAAACTACCTTTTGATCCAGTGATTCCACTGCTGGGAATATACCCTAAGAATACTGAATCACCAATTCAAAGGAACTTATGCACCCCTATGTTTGTAGTAGTGCTTTTTACAATAGCGAAGTGATAGAAACAGCTTAAGTGCTCATCAGTATATGAGTGGGTAAAAAAACTGTGGTACATTTGCACAATGGAATGCTATGCAGCAGAAAGAAAGAATGAATGCCTACCTTTCACAACAGCATGGATGGAACTGGAGAATATTGTGCTGACTGAAATAAACCAGTCAGTGAAAGACAAATACCGTATGATCTCACCTATAAGAGGAATCTAATGAACAAAATAAACTAATGAACAAAATAGAACCATAGGCGTGGAAACATAGAACAGACTGACAGTGGCCAAAGCGGAGGGGAGGGTGGATAAGGGTGGAAAGAAGGGGAAGTGACTAGTTACAGGGCATTTATGAATGACCCATGAACAGGCACAACAGTGTGGGAGTGGGGAGTGGGATGAGCAGGGGAGGGTTAGGGGGAAAACTGGGGCAAATGTAATAGAGTAATAATAAAAAATGATTAAAAATCTTTTTAAAAGATGAGTATTAATCTGCTATAAATCACTGATGAGCTCACATAAGAATTCATTATTATTATGATGATGATCATTTTGCTCCAGCAACATGGTCCCAGTTGACCCCTCTTTCCAAAGAGATGGACAGTTTTGCGGCCATCCTACATAAAGACACTCTGGTTTCCATTTGAGAAAAGAGTGGCTAAAGCAGAATGTAAATCTTTCAACACAGTCTAAATATATATACACACAACTTAATGTTGTAAGTGATAAAATAATGACATGTTTCTACATGAAGCTAAAACTGCACCTTGAAAAAGGTAATTTTGGGGACTGAAGTGAAATTTCCTCTTTGGAGCTAAAGGCAATAGACCTTCACTCTCTATTCCCATTTCTGATGGTCACACCAGTTTGCTGTTCTTTTCTTTCTAGAGCTGCAGCATTACCAGCTCGAAATTCTAAATGACAAAGGGTAGGAACCCTGCTGCTAGTGACATTTCTTTCAGTTGGGAATATTATGATGATGATTGGAACATCATTATCATTCCCAGACATGTTATTTGACTGAGGAGCCAACACAAGAAAACATGACTTCCCTCTCCTGCCCAAGTTTAAGGTTGCCTTGGGAAGTGACAGTGGTCAGACCTTTTGTTTTTCAAGGGGCAGGAAGTAGAGAGTAGTTTTAAAAATAAAACCTATTGGTGACATGGTCAAATCACTTCCCCCTCTGAGCAGTTCACTCGAAAGCCAACCTTAGAAAAAGCCAATGTAAAAGGCCAAACGGAAATAGTTCTTTCGAAATCAAGCTGGACAAATCGGTCTCTCAACTATGGATGTGAAAAGAAAGCACCTTGTTCCTTTAAGAGTACCAATTTATCCCCACTCATTAAAGGACTGTAGAATAAATGTCAGCAAAATCAGCCATTAGCTCCACAGTGTAACAGAGCGAAGAGAATAACAACTAACATACAATGCTTAAGAATGCAATTTATTGCACTTTTTGGGTTTAATTCAACAAATATTTATTTGATCATCTACTTCCTTGCCAGTGTGGGACCGGGCCCAATATAATGATTGCTCTGAGGGCCATGGGGCAGCTCCTCTGCGGCCCAACCAAGCTGAGCTGATTCAGCAAGTTCTTATTTCTATCTATGCACTACCCCATTCCTGAACCTCCTTTTCTCCTCCTTCTTCCAGAGTTCTTTGACCTAAAAGGGAGAGTATTTCACTTTTTAGTCCTGGCTCAGAATTAGATCAGCTGGAACCATGGATACAAGCTCCATTTTAAGAGGCTCAAACCTCAGTGTTCCAAAGACTAAGTTTCTATTTGATAAAATTATAAGGTCTATCTCCTCAACATACAGGTCAGGGCAGTGGTTTTAGGCCAATCCCAGTATTAGCCTGCCCTGGATTGATGAGGTCCTGTCTGGCAGCTTGGGGATTAGAAGTAAAGCTGAAAATGACCACATCCTATGCAGCCCACACCTGGTGCTTTTCCAGCTGGATCTGGAGGTGGGGAAGAGGAGGGAAATGGAGGAAAGATAGATTCTGAGAGGGGGAGGGGTGAGAGACATCAAATTAGTTAAAGTATTTTAAGTCCAAAAAGGGAGATGGCAGTGAGGGGGGACATGAAAAGAAACTTTCATATGCACCAAGGCAATGACATACCCTCTGGTGTGTATGGAAATGCAGCTCTCAGATCTTTCCAGTGAGTAGGTTAATTAAAATCAATTCCAGGTCCATCTGTGTCATTGCAAAGGGTAAAACTTTCTTCTTTCTTACGGCCAAGCAGTACTCCATTGTGTAAATGTCCCATATTGTTTTATCCACTTGTGTACTGATGGATACTTGTGCCTCCTCCATACCTTCATAATTCAAATAACACTGCAATGAACATAGGGGTGTGTTTCAAACTAGTATTGAAATAAGCCAGTCAGAGAAAGACAAATACCGTATGATTTCACTCATATGTGAAGTCTAATGAACAAACTGAACTAACAAGGAAAATGGGGACAGACTCAAAGATGGAAAGCAGGATGACAGCTAGTGGGTGGAGGAGGTGAGGGGGTGGAGGAATTGAGCAAAAAGGAAAAAGGACTCATGAATGTGGACAACTGTGTAGTGATTGCTGGGGGGAGGGGGTATAAGGGGACTAAATTGTAATGGAAAAAATACAATAAAGTTTAAATAAATTTTAAAAAAATTAATGAGCGTGTTAATTGAAAGCAGTTCCTGTTCCACAACCCAGACTCCTCCAACCCTTTAGCAGAAGATGGGCAGGCTGCTCTTGACCTTAATGATTTACCCATCGACGTCAGCCAGAACCACGGACAGCTCCAGCCCCATGTCCTCTGCCCTGCTTGGTTCTGGGCAGTCCCCAGTTCCACCCGGGATGACCAGGAGTGTGGCTGCCTGGACTGGCCTCCTCTTGCTCTCCATGCCCCCATCCCCTGGTGTCTTATTAAGGGCCTGGGGTCCCATCTTGATCTAGGAGCCCCAACGAGAGTTAGAGCCCTAGAACCAAGAGAAGGGTGCCAGATGCAGACTGAGGTCTGCTGCTCTCTGGGAACTCAGCTTCTGCATCTGAAAGTCAGCACCCAGGAGATCACAGTGGGGAGAAGGCAAGTGAGGGGCCTGGGAGAGTCAGGGCAGAGATGACGTTGCTTCTTTCTCTGAGAGAGGCTGGCATTGCAAACCAGCCCATCTGGGAGGTACAGCTTTGCTTTGGGGTCTGTACTGACTTTCAAGTGAGAGAAAGAGGAAAGAGACCTGTCAGAAGCCTCTTTGCACAGTGGAGCTGATATTTCCCAGGACCATAGGTCCAGTCACCCTGCTTTCCCCTTCACATCCTATCTCCAACTCCTAACCTGGCTCTCTGGGGGCAGATTTTGGTCGGATATGGAATTTCTTCACCCATGGTGACACTTTTCCCAGTTTTGCCAACCACTGGGAGGTCTCCACACTCCACACCTCCTCTCTTTCCAGATATGCTAATCTCCAGGTCCTGTAGAAGGGGTTCTTGCTTTCTGTTGGAAACTGGGGAGCAAATGTGAAATCCTTCTGCTTCAGGTTGGTCTTTTCTGATGGTTTCCATTCTAAGTGTAGGGGTAAAAAGCTCAAGGAGAAAAAGTTTTCCTGTTCCTCCAAGAAGCTTTCCACAGATACAGCCTTTGTTAAAGGAGCTGGACCTTTCTGACTGTGTGTGCGCATGCATGTGTCTCTGTGTGTGTGTGTGTGTGTGTATTGGGGGGGGTGCTAGGTGGAGCATGTTTCAATTCAACTGAACAACACCTTCTAAGGCTTTGATTTCCATGAACCCAAAGTGAATCCTTTCCTCAGAGTCTGCCTCTGGGAGAACCCAAGTGAAGACAGAGATGCTCAGTGTTCCATGGTGATCATGATGGTGGGATGTGTTGCTTCTGAATTATTTCCCTCAAAGACTGTTGTTCCGAAGACCATATCACATGAAATTATGAGGTCTTCACTGTTACCACCTAGTAACCAAGTATGGACCCAATTTGGACCCCTATCACCCTGTAAGTGAAATGACTTTTTTTGTCTGAATTCCATTCTATAACATACTATTTATACTTTTCCAAATTCCAAAGGAGGATTCCAAGCAAGTTTTTCATCTGCACTGAAAATAAATACCATCATTTTCATTGTCATGAAAGAATCTGACAGGCTGACCTGTATTTCCTAAGACTATGTCTGGGAATCTGATTATGGGTTTAGGCCAATGTACATGTAGAGCAAAACCTCTAACCCCAGATATACATACAAGATAAGTTGAACTCTCCTGTCCATGAATACCTTGGCAAGAGCAACTCCCATACTATAGTGGGTAACCCAGGGTCAGACAGGCTGGATTCTCAACCTGGCCGTTCCATTATAAACTGTGTAACTTTGAGAAATGTATTTAATCTTGCTCTACTTTGGTTTTCTCATTTGCAACCTGGGAATAATAATAATACATACACACCTTACAGATTATTTTCCTAGGGATTAAAAATTCTATTGCATATTAAGTACTTAACACAATGGCATAAGCGTTCAAGAAATGTTAGCCCTCATTCTAACTATTGATAATAATAGCAACAGCACTTTGTAGAGAAAGCACACATTGAATTTTTAGAATCTGGAAGGTGAAAAGAGACCACAGACATCCTGCAGCATAGCGATCTCCTAACCAAGGTAAGTGAGGTAACATTCTACAAACACACAACTGGTTTCAGAAAGCAAATGTAGTAATTGTTCAGTGCATGTGAGATATGATTGTTGCTATTGGTGTTGATGTTGGGACTACTGGCAAAGGGAAGAGCTTGCTGTTGGAAGACATTAAGATCGTAAGTCAGTGCAGAGTCTATTTATTGTCACCTAGCAAGTACCACAGGTAATGGCTAACATCAGTTGAAAAGAGGAAATCTTATCTCTTCTCCAAGCCAAGAATGTGGACAGAGACTTCTCTCCCTTGGAGGAGGAAGTTGGACTTTTGGATTTGGTTTAACAAGAAGGAAAAGTGAGTTTAATCAGTGTGGCCCTGAGATGAAAGTACATAGAAACAGAGAAGGGAGCATGGATTCTGCCTGGATGTTCTCCGTGGGCTGATATGTAGATTGGCCAGTTGACCAGTTCCCCAGATAGAATGAATATCCACAGTATACACGGTACATTGTTGCTGGGTGAACACATGGTGTCATTTGCCCAAGAAATACCTGCCTCTTATCTTTAAGCTCTTACATTGGAGGCCCTACCATCAGGTGAGATGCTGGGATTCCTTCAGAAATGTTAGTCTGAGTAAAGCCAGGCCGCCTTGTTGCCTATCTGATCACAGTATTGCTTTCTCAAGAAACATCATCCTCATGGCAAGGAAGCATTGCTGAGCATATATACCTCTGTATCTCTTTCTGATTTTCTGTCTATAAATATAACTTGGTTTTATGGTTCAGAGCATGGTCTTTAGAATCAGATTGACTAGCTTTGAACCTGAGCACTGCCATTGTTTGTTTGTGGCCTTGGGAAAGTTGCCTAATAATATTAATTGACATATATTGACCTTTACCTTGTGCTAGGCTGGTATTAAGTAATGTGCCCAAAGTCACTTAGCTAATTAGTGACGGAGCCAGGACTTGAACTTAAGCAACTTGACTCTCCAGTCCACACTCTTGGAGACTATACAGTTCTGCTATGTATGCCTTGGTTTTTTCATCTTTAAAATGAAGATAATAATAATATCTCCTCATAGCAGAAAAGGCAATGTATTTGCAAGTGGTAAGATTACAATATTAATTTCACCTGACATCAGATGTTTTTAATGGTGCTATTTTACTGAGTAAACTTAAGTTCAGACAAGTTAAGGTACTTTCCTACAGTAAATTTCTGAAGCAGGCTGGATTTAAGTTAAAATCGGTATTACTTCTAGTCTTGGCATTCAAACTCATACTCAGCCATGGGGTGGTCTTATGTGGTGGGAGTCCAGAGTGACTCAGTGGGGCAGTCTCCTTGATCTCCTGAACCGGATGCTTTAGGAATGCCCCTCGTGCAGTTTATGTGGGCTCTTCTGTTGTATTTAGGCCTTGATAGTTTTCGGCCTGTTGCGTTTTTCCCTTCGGCTGGCTGGCTGAGAGGCTCAACCCCAATCACATCTTGTATGTTGTTGTACCAGTGTTGACAGAGCAAAGCAAAACCATACAGAAAACAAAATCCACACAAGCAAAAAAAAAAATACCCCTGAGCAACAGTAAAATCAATGATAAAAGAGCAAAGAATTATAAAAATGGAAAGGGAAATATAATATTATAAGAAAAACAATAGTGATAAGACTGAAGGAAAGAAAAATGATTATGAGAGGATAGAGGGAGAAGGCACCTTGAGAGTAAGGCTAGTAACAGGGAATGGCTCCAAAAGAGCAAAAAAGAGGGAAAAATAAAATTAAAAAAGATAAGAGAATGAGGGAAAAAGGCAAAGTGGAGTAAGAAATGGGAAGAGTGACATATGAGATTTGAAAGAAAAACTAGAGAAAAATAAGACAAAAATGAAGAAAACGAAAAATATACTGAAAGGTTATGGGAAGGAAAAATCATGAAAATAATGGAAAAGAACAAAGTGGAATTCATCTCAGCAGCGTTTAGTACTTGCCTGCTGGGTTCTCCCTCTTGATAGGACTCTGATGTTGTCTGCAGCTGTGCAAGCCTATGTCAGACGCTGTCCATGTGTAGCTGTAGGCGGCCTGTTGGAAGCTACAAGCAATCCACCGTTTGTACTGATGCCTCCCAGCTAGGCTGCATCTCAGATAGCCTTGCTGTTCTGTAAGTCTGGCATTTTAGCAGCACAGGGCTCAGGGATGGTTCAACTAAAGACTGAAGCCGCTGTAGGAACTGCCTCCATCTGCCTCTGCCTGCTGTCCTGAGGGTAGTCTTAGTCTAACCTCTCATCTGTCTGTTTCTGAGAGGGCTTCTGGTGGAATTGGTGGGGGGACCTCTAGATCTCCTGTGGGAGGTGCTGTTCAGACTTCAGGGAAGATCGTGGGTGTGTTCTCCATCACTGCACCACACATCTGAGTCTGTCCCTGAAACTCGACAAGGTGAAACCCCGAGTAGGATAGTGGGTGGGGCCTCCAGAGTCCAGGGTTTGGGTCTTCTGGAAACGGGAGGGCGTTCCTGGCCTCTCCCATGAGGGGGAAGTGCCAATCTGGTTCCCAGGAACATGAATGAAGCGGCCATGCCCTAAAGGCAGTTTCTAAGGCCCCTGAGTCCACTTGTGGTTTTACCTTCTCAGCAGGGGATAAGATGCAGGTTGGGGGAAAGTAAGAAAAAAGGAAAATTTTAAAAAGATGAAGCAGGGTGGCGTGAGTAGTATTCCAAAGGGTGAAGCGATCGAGATTCCGGAGAATGGGGGTAGGAGGCTCCAGAGGGTAGGGTGCGCAGTTTCCCATAGCGTGGGATAATTGCTTTTACCTTAGGAGGGACTTGCTTTTCTCGTGAGAAATGTCTGCTGTGGTATGGTGTTATATCCTAGCACCGCGATCCCAGCATCCGTTCCCCCACTCCCCAGCTTCTCCCTGAAGCCTACCACTCCAGACTCTCCTCGTGCAACTGCAGACCACGCTGCCCTCCCTTTGCCTGAGCCCAAGGTGAGTGATTGCGAACACAAAAAACCTGTATGTTGGCCCCTTAGAACAAAAGATAAAGGGGGGGGGGTATAAAGGTGGCTTTGCTTCCAGCTGACTCCCGTATCTCTTCAGCTGTCTTCGGTTGTTCATTTCAGGTGGATATTACCCTCTTTATTTTTATTTTCAATTCGGTTCTGGGAGGCAGTGCAAGATAAATTCTCCTACTCTGCCGGCATCTTGCTGCTTCCCAGTTTTATTTTAAATGTCAGTATTTTAATACACCAGAAATTATATTCTATGCAAAATTTATCGGATCAAATTTTCAGATTATACTTTCAAATATATGAGGGGCATATAGTTTTATAAAATTCTTTAGCGGGAGTGTGAGCTAGAAGTTCGGATACCCTGTGTATAATAGGTAGGCTGCACTGTGTTTAGTGGCCCCTAGAGGGAGCCTCTTCTCACACATCGCTCCAGTTCCACTTCAAGGGCAATTTGAAGTGGTGAGCTCTCATTCGCGTTGATTACTCCATTAATTGTTAGAAAGGCCTGGGATGGAAAGCTCACTGGAAGGGAAATGCCGCATGGTGCAAATAGCACTAGATCTAATGTGAGTCCTGAGTTTTCTCTGAAGTAGCTCACTGGCTCTCTAAACCGTAGTTGTCCTCTTTGATACACAGACATAAGAAAACCTGCCCTCCCTAGTCCACAGTGTGGTACAATATAGTGTTACAGAACACAGACTCTGGGATTATTCTACCTGGGTTCAAATTCCAGCTTTGCCACTTAGCAGTTGGGTGACCTAATGTTTTTGGTTTTTCTGTGCCTTCTGTTTGTCATCTAATACTAACCATAACAGGAATAATAGTGCCTACTGAATAGAGTTGTGATAACCAAGTTAATATTTATAGACAAAGTGCTTTCAGTAGTGCCCAGCACATAGCTCTTATTACTACTTACTGCCTTAGCTATTACTATGGCTGCAATCATTCACTTGGCTGTTGAGGAAATCTAATGCATTAGAAATGCTTTAAACACTTTGGCTGCTACAAAAATAAAAGAAATACTGATAAAAGTATAAAAATAAAAGAAATACTGATACATTAGTTATGGTGCTTTCAGCAGCAAATCACCGCCCCCCGCTTAAAAAAACCCCACAGAAAAAGCTTTACTAAAATTAGCTTAACTTACAAGGAGATTTTTTATTTCCCATAACAGGAAGTCCATAGTTGCCACAACGAGGGTTCCAGTGTCACTACCCGGGGCTGTGTCCTGTGAGTGTGCTGTCTTTGTCTTCACAGTGACTCCCCCTGTGCTCAGAGGATGGTTAGTAACCAGAGCCAAAGCTAGGTATTTGTTATGTAGCCTGTATGCTTGTGCCCCCCCCCATATTCATATGTTGAAACCCTCATCCCTAAAGATGATAGCATGAGAAGCTTTGAGAAGTGCTGGTGTCAGAAATTGGGCTCTCACCAGAACTCAACCCTGCTGATGCCTTAATCTTGAACTTGCTAGCCTCCATCACTGCTGTTTAAAGCCTCCCAGCCTGCGGTAATATGATATAGCCACCCAAATGGACTAAGATATCTCCCATCTAATCAGTCTTTTAAGCCAGGTGCTAATCTCTGGATCAAAAATGTTTCTTAAGGAAATACGGTGTGGACTGCCTTAATCCTGGGTGTCTAAACTGATTATTGGCAAGGAGGATATTGTGACTAGTTTAGAGTAATCAGGATCCAGCCCTGAAACTGGGTACGTGAGTCACATGCTGTCTTAGGGTCCTAGAAAGAAGGAGACAACATGTTAAAACTAGTTAAATGAAGAAAATTTAATAAAGTGACAATACGGATTTGTGGGCAAAGTTTGGGTGACTCAACAAAGGATGGTGCAGTCCAGGGCAGTGACAACAAGGAGCCCTCATTACCACCCCCCACTTTGAGGACGGGGAGCGTCTCCTCGAACATCCGCACTGAGCATCAGATGGAGAGGGCTGCCCGAGACCATCTCCGCCCATTCCTAGAGAGATGCTGTCAACTGCAACTACTTAGCAACGTGAAGGAAGCTAGCAAAATAAATACCTGGTCTTTTTTTTTTAAAGATTTTATTTATTTATTTCAGAGAGATGGGGAAGGGAGGGAGAAAGAGATGGAGTGAAACATCAATGTGTGGTTGCCTCTAGCACACCCCATACTGGGGATATGGCCTGCAATCCAGGCATGTGCCCTGACTGGGAATCAAACCGGCGATGCTTTGGTTCACAGGCCTGTGCTCAATCCACTGAGCTACACCAGCCAGGGCCAATAAATACCCCGTCTTATTTTTTAACCACTTGCTGAGAACCTCAGAGCAAGGGAGTCATTAATGCCATCAGTGACCCAGCACCAAGTCAGGCACCCAGGCCCTAGTTCGGAGTGGAGAAAAGTGAAGATGCACTCGGAAGAGGAGCACGTGGAATGGTGAGCCCGACCAAATATTGTCACACCTGGGCTGCACAGCAGAGGGAGTGATGCCTGAACAAGATCCTGTCCTGGCAGGCAAGACGAAGGGACCGCTGGATAGGTATCTAACAAAATTCACTGTAGCTATACTCATTCAAAATAAAGCGGTTCTGTTCTTTTTCAAATATAAATGATCTAAAAGTGCAAACATCTCTTATTTGTATGTAAAATCTATCCCCAAGGGAGCTGCACGAGAAGATAACAAAAGGTTGAGCTGCCACCACTTGATGAGGGATTCAGGGAAAGGGGGGTGTCCTGATCTTTCAGGGAAAAGTGAAGAAATCCATTCCCATGAGGGACTGTGAAGGGAAGTGGCTGTTCCCTTGATAAAGCCAAAGAGAACAAGCCTGATGAGGCCTAAGCCAGTTGTGTGGTGTAATTTACTGAATGGTGTTGGCTGCCTCGCAATGTTTCAAGGCAATTTTTTTTGTAATACATGATTAGTAGGAAAAGATTTGGATGTTGCCATTTTCCAAAAGGAACTTGACTGCACTTAGTAATAGAGAAAAATGTTCTCCTTGCAAAGTCTCATATTTCTATGCAAAGTGGTATCCTAAGTCAAAGTTTACACAATGTATTATTGCCTAATGTATGAGGATCAGCTAATTAGTTCTGAACTAAATGTCAGGATAAACAAACTCAATCCCTAAAGGACTTCAAGAAGCTCTCTGACTAAGTGGCACTGTCAAGGGCAAAGAGCGTCTACCCCTGTGGTTCTCAACGCTGGTTGCACATTAAAACTGTGGGGAGCTTTAAAAAAATATGTATACCCAGACTTCACTCAAGAGCAATTAAAAAAATCTTTCAGTGAGGTCTAGGCGTGGGTACTTTTTGAAATGCTCCCTAAGCAATTCTAACATTCTACAAGGGTTGAGAATCTCTGGCTTATAGGATACTTACATCTCTGATGGATGCAGAATGCCGAAACCAAGCAGATCATTTGTGTTGCTGATTAAACTCATCGGTTCAATCCAAATAGCCATCCTGTCCTGTGGGGCCTGGGGCTCGGCTTTGCTGTGTCTTTCAGCCAGATATCGAGGCAGCACAACTGAAGGGCTAGGAATGGGGGCTGTGCAATCAGGCTGCCTGGGTCAAGGTCTGAGTCCACTCCTGGGCTACCCTTTTGATGAATAGTTTCATGATCTGTAAAATGGAGGGAGGCAATGGTAAGAATTACAACATAGGTTGTATTGAAGATTAATTTAGCATCAACTTCATGCTTAAAAAGGTCTTAATGTAGTATCTGGCACAGGGTGTACCCTCAATAAATGTGAACTATTATTGTGTGTCTAGATTTAAGCCAACTGGAATTCTCAGAAGAATCCTTACAATGGGCTCACCTGACTTTGTAGAGTTCTCTGTGGCATGGGGGTGAGGAGGTGGGGGTGTTTAAGTAGCTGGACCTTCCAGCCCCTTCCGACTCAGATTTTATGGGCCTATGAGACACTTTGCAGTCACTGTACATGGAAGACAGTGACTGCAATGTACATGGAAGACTGTACATGGGCGTTACCAACAAGTAGAAAACTACTACTATTTTGGCCAATAATAGCCACTATTTATCGAGCATGCCAGGCACCATGCTAGACACTTTATGTATTCTCCTACTGAATTTCTGTAAGACCCCTACAAAAACGGGAAGTATCCCCCACTTTCATGATGAAGGTCCTCTGGCCCAGAAAGGATGAACAACTTTCCCAAAATATTCCAGCTAGTGTCTGATGGAACAAGGGTTCAAACTGGGTCTCCCTGGCTTCAGCGCTCATGTTTTGTCAACCAAGCCGAGCTGCCTGTCTTCAATAACAGCCCTCAGTGTCAGGAGTGCTGTCATTTCTCTTGGAGAGAGAAGAAAACAAAACCGTTGCCGAACAAATGCGGCCATGTCCCAGAGGGCGGATCCTCCTTCACTAATTTTTTTTCTAGGACAACACAGATTTGGAGTACAGAAGTTAAGGGAAAATTCATGTTGGCCAAACGTCCCCACTCAGGGCAGGGGAAGGTGGGATCACTATGGCTTTGCTGCACTGCCCCGGGGCAGGTAAGTAGCAGGTTCTGAGTGGTTACGGGCTGACTCACATTAATGTCTTAACTATGGAGTATTAGCTATTCACCGGCTCATCACCTCCCACTGCCGAACACGGGAGCGGGTCCTCAGAAGAGCACCAAAGGCAGGTGCTGCTGTTCTTCCCCAAGAACAGCGTTATCTGGCGGCCCATTTCATGGGATAAAAAAAAAATTTCGATGGGGGAGATAATTCCCTTTCCAGACATCTCTGGACCCCGGAACACTGACTCAGAGGTTTGTTTACTCTCTGCCGCCCGGAGCCAACGCAGAGGTCTGCACTCCAGACCTGCGCTGTCTAGCAGGCTGCGTGTGTCAGCCGGGGCGGTGCTCCCATCGAGCGGATGCAAATGGAGAGACACTCACCGTCTTTCCAAGGGG
The DNA here is from genome assembly GCA_028533065.1 of Trachops cirrhosus. Classification (NCBI taxonomy): domain Eukaryota; kingdom Metazoa; phylum Chordata; class Mammalia; order Chiroptera; family Phyllostomidae; genus Trachops; species Trachops cirrhosus. The sequence goes on from CM052539.1 coordinate 12,808,397, forward strand.
ACGATGGGCAACCTGAGCTCTTGCTGTTGACTCTCTCTGCTCGTACACCTTTTTTTATACCTAGTATTTTAATAGGGCTCTTCCTCAAGTCATTTTGAAACACATCCTATCAGAATAATTGTTCAGTTACTCTTTCTCTTGCAGTTGGATAAGATTCTTACTTGTGCTTTTGTACAATAATGGGTTATAACAGTAATCTCAAATCATTTCTCTTGACTTTTATTAAAACAACAAAGTTGAAATTTTCTTCCACATTAAATTAGAAATTAATAGAGATTTAAATTAAGGAAATTTGAATTAATAAAAAATACTGTTTTTCTGGTATTTTAGCATAAAGAAGAAAATCATCTGTCCTGACTTAACAAGAGAAAGGATCGTCTTGACCTTATTTGTGAGTTGCTGACTCATTTTCCCATGAACATATTAGGCTAATATGTTCACTTACTCTTACCTGCCCCTGTGGAGAGCTTGGCAGTTTTGATTCCAGGTTTGTGACCGAGCCCCTTCTGTCCACCTGGGGGCAGCATATCCTTACCTACAGAAGCAATTCGAAAGGAACAACAGGCTTTGTGAGCTCCTGACTTTCAAACATAAGCCTTTGGAATATTGTTTCCTAAATGATGGACCCCATAATATTAATTCTAAAGAATTACGTTTGAAGAAAGGATTCCACAGTCAAATAAGTTTGGGGAACTCTGGCAAAGTTAAAAGTGTCCTTCCCGCAGGACTTCTCAGAACCGGTAGTACGCGTTCATGGTACAAAATCAGCGTTAGAGCACATTGGCGCTGCGCCTGGCACTGTGCTAAGTGCTTTACCTTCACTAACCTGGTTAATCCCCACGAAAGCCTGATGCTCTTCTCCAGGTCGCAAGTGAAGAGACAGACGCAGAGCTCAGTTTCCAGCCCAGGCTGCAAAGCTGCAGAACTTACATGCTTCACCATTGACACTATCTAATGCTTTGCCATGTGGGACTCCAAAACAGGGAAGTTGATGAAATCAGTGCTTCTCAGATACTTTTGACTTTGGAACTCTTTTCTTCCTCTGACTGACATAAAAGACCTGCGTTGAATAGAACACGTTGTAAGAAATACATTCATCATGTGGTAACGTGCGCCATCCCTTTTTAAAATGTAACCAAAAATATAAGCCTGCAGGCCCATTATGTAATTGAATGGTTAACATTCGGTTGAATTCTGATGTGATGGGAAGGAAGCTCCTGTCATGTTCATCTCTGTTCTCTAAGCTGATGCCACTGAACCCACACTATTCATTACATTCAAAGTATGTCAAATACCGGTCTAAACTGGTCCTCTCGAAAGAAAGAAAGAAAGAAAGAAAGAAAGAAAGAAAGAAAGAAAGAAAGAAAGAAAGAAAGGCGGTGTGCGGTGGAGCAGTAAGAATAGAAATCCACAGGCTTCAGCAGGGAAGCTAAATATAGCGTGGAGTGTTCTAGAAAAATAGGGAAATGTTCACCTCTTCATGAGAGTCTGAAAATAAGACTGAGATTCTAAATACTTTTGGAGAATTAGAACTGAAACAAGAATGACACCTCTGATTGACATGAGGTCTTTTCAGATTAAAGTAAAAACAGCTAAGGAATAATCTTCCAAGAGGTAGGATGCCAGATAAGCCTGCTGGTTACTTGAAGCAGGATTTTCAAAACTTGAGTCATTTGTATACTAACTTAGTGATTTTTTTCTATCAGGGCATTACTGTTATTATCTAGTATTCTTTATAAATTGTCTTATATCTTTGTGTGAATTTATTTTTAAAGCTTAATGTCTGAGAACTTGTGGTTTAGAAGGCATATTTTTTTCTAATGCATGCATTTAAAAACAAAAAAATAATTGTCTGTGTTCCATCTAAAAATACTATGTGTGCCTTTCTTTGGAAATGCTTCCCTAAATGACAAAAACATGCTAGTGAGGTGAAAAAGAAAATGGTAGGATTGACACTGGGTTAAACAAGGTGAAAATAAATTTGAAGAACAAGATTAGCAGTAAGAGATGAAATATATCTCTCTCTACTTAGAGGAACAATTTCAAAATCCTTTTATAGGGTGCTCTAGAAACATCAGTTGTCCATTTTTTATATATAGTGATTGAATAAACATTACCTCTTTAATAAACAGATTATCTTTTTCTTAGTTCTGTCCAATAACTGCAACAAAAATATCAAATATACTTGATATATGTTATCAAACCCAAAGAATGGTCATTATATGGGATATTTTATTTATGATAATTTACATTGCAGCTTTGTGGGTTTTTCATCAATTTTGATCAATTTTGAATGATTAAAAACTCACTTATTGATTCTAGCAAGTTAACAATATATAAATTGTTAACTTGCTAGAGGAAGTACACTCAAAGTCCACTTCATCAAAAGCATTTCATCAATTCATAGATTACCTATGGCGCCGAACATGCTTCCACACTGCTGTTTGACACAGAAATTGAAACACAGATAATCAAATGTTTTCCAAGAAACTATGAACAAGCAATTATTTTATACAAACAAGAGACATTCCCTATAGCAATAGTATACAATAGAATTTTCTATGATGATGGAAAAGCTCAGTATCTACATGTGTAGCAAGCAGCTATTGAATTGGAATTGGCATAACCCATACCCGAAACACAGGCAGTGGTAGTCACATACAAATCACACAATGGGATAACCATAACTTTACCTGAATAACCTATACATTTTGCATTATTTTCTTCCTGGACCCCAAATAGATAGAACAAGTGCTAACCTGATTCTGTCAAAATCACATACCTGTCTTTTCACAATGTCATGTTCAGATTTTCTAATGGGCTTAAATTCTATTTATTATCTTTTTTACCACTCAGTAACAGTACAAAACTTGCAAAAGCAACTCCAGTTTATGCGTTTGAAAAATATTTTGCAAGCCTACTCATGGCAGGATCCTGGAGATACAGTACCACACAGGCAGCCATGGTTCCTACCTTCACGGAACTTAGATACCAGCTGGGTAAGGCTTGTTGGTATCGCAGAGCTTCCTCAGTGAGACGATAGCCTTGTGAGAGCGTTGCCCAGATAATCTAGGAACTACGGCACACAGACATCCTTAGGCATGTACTTAACTCTAGTACTCACGTGGGAAGAAACCAATCTAAACCAGAAAATAAGAATCTGGATATGAAATGTGTTTTCTCTTTTCTCCTGCTTTCCAAGTAATGACTCCTGTCTAAGAGTGGATTATTTACCACAGGATTTCAACTTGGTGAACTAATTTCCTCCCTTCCTTGAAATTTGTGAAGAAACTTTAAATATGATGAATGTACTTTTTAATATAACTTCTTGCTGATGGCTCTGCCATGCAGATTTAGGGAATGTGTTGCTCTATATCAATTCCCTTGGCATTTTTAAGCAACTGAATAGAAAAGCTAAGGCTTGAATCTAATCATTTACCCTCTACCACAGTTAGATAATCTTAAACAATCAAATACAGCCAGTTGTATAACTCAGATATACTGGCCAATTTGATGTGCTGGACCAGCAACTTTTAACCTTTTTCATCTCATGACATACATAAACTAATTACTAATATTCTGCAGCACACCAAAAAGATATATTATATGTTTTGCTTATCTGACCAAAAATAAACAGATATAATTTTGATTTATTCACACTGGATGATTGTTGTATATGGCTGTTGTCATTTTTTAATTTCACAGTCTAAAGGAAAAGCAGTCTGTGCCCCTGACTGAATAGTCAGGCATGTTTTAAAAATTCTTGCGGTGCACCAGTGTGCCTCTTGAAAATTGCCATGTTATACCTATGCTTTGTATGCAGGGTAGTAATAATTTATAAAATAATCATATATAAGGTTGGAAAACATCTTAAGAATCTTCTGGGTAACTAACTGTTCCATGGATGGACCGTACATAAGACCCCAGAGGCTAAGTTGCTTGTATTCCAATCAAACTAACTTCTGGCTAGCTTTATTGCCTGCAAAAATACTCTGTTAGCCAAACAAAATTAGGGCAATTTCATCTAAAGATTCTAAAGCTATAGTATGTAGAACCTAAAAAAAATTTAGACCCTATAAATATGTTTGTAACCTGGAAAAAATGTTTGGGCTCTAAAACATAAAAATAAAATTATAAAACAAAAGTAATATTTAACTAAATGCCTACAAAATGTAACATACTAACCAATCAACCACGATTTAACTATTTTGTATCTAATTTAACTTGCATTTAATTTGGAATGTGGAATATGATTGTTTTTCACATTCTTGGTAGGTTTGATGCGTGTGCAAGAGAAAGAGCGCCTACAGCTCTGAAAAACATGGCAATACCAAACCTCTCTGGATGCTGTACTGAGTCGCCAAGTTGTCAGCTTGCAAGCCCCGAATTGTGCGCTTGTTGCCTAGAGATGAGGAAGCCACGTACAGGGAGCTCCAGTGAACTGGGCAAGTTCCCATCGCTACACAGAGCCACGTCTCCAACCGGAACTTGTATCCCTTAACTCCTGGCTGAGGGCGTTCGCACCCCATGTCATGCGCATCTGATTCATCAGGATGCTTGTAAAATGCACGTTCACGGGCCATGCCACAGCTTTACGGAATTAGATTCGTTGGGGTTCAAACCCAGGAATCTGCATTTTGCCCCACATGATCTTGTTATCATTTTACCCTTTTCCAGTGACATATTTAGCTATTTAGATAGTCAGCTATGGTCAGTTCATTGAGCCAACTGGTTTCCAGTGAGTTCATGAATTGGATTCAGCTGACCTGTTGATAAAATGTGGAAACAATAAGTCCAATAGTGGTTTCTTTTTTTAAGTGACCCCAGAATGGAGAAGAAATAAAGCTGAGATTCTTTTCTCAATAGTGTCATTGGATAAAGCATTTCAAAGCTCTCTTGAAAGAAAACCCTTGGTCTTGTGGGTCGAATGCCGGCACACACTTGTGATGAAGGGAAACTGAAACTGAGGACGGAGGGAAATGCCAGCTTGCAAAGGCTCCAGGAAAACTACTGCAGCCACCCAGCTGTCCATGTAAGAACAGCCAGACCCACAGAGAACTTGTATGAGTTTATTTGAGCCACACTGATGACACAGACTGAGAAGCAAGATCTCAAACACTCCAAAGAATGACAGTTTCCCTGCTTCTTGTATCACTTGAAATTAAAGAGGGAACTAAAGGAGATTTCATGGAGGTGAGAGAAGGTAAGGTGGGGATTCGATTACAGGGCAGTTAATAATATTATATGCTCTCTTGAGGGCAGTAACAATTTATTTCAAAGGCGTATTAACCTAGATGCAGAGAAACAATGGACAAGGCTTGCTTAAGGCAAAGATAAAACTTTCGCTTCCCTGGCTGGTGTGGCTCAGTGGATTGAGCACTGGCCTGTGAACCAAAGGGTCACTGGTTCGATTCCCAGTCAGGGCACATGCCTGGGTTGTGGGTCAGGTCTCCAGTGTGGGGCACATGAGAGGCAACCACACATTGATATTTCTCTTCTTCTCTTTCTCCCTTCCTTCCCCTCTCTCTAAAAATAAATAAATAGAATCTTTAAAAAATTGACTAAAAAGTTGTATGTCTAGGTTGTGACTACCTACCATGACCTGCACAGTTAGGAATTTATGATCAGATCACCTTGTCAGGTTACTTTCCATAGAACCCCTCTTTTTTTTCCACACAACCTTTTGGTGTCTCTGACTTTTGGACTTTTTTTCTAAATACATTAGTTCAAAATGATGGATGTGAGGACATATAGTATGTTCCAAATACATAAGTGCCAGGCACTGTCCTAGGTGCTGAGGAATCCATGGTGAGCAAGTCAGACAATCCTTGTCCTAAATTTGTTCATGGTCTAGCTCAGAACATGGCAAACGAGAATTTAATTCCAGCTCTGCCACTAATAATCTGTGTGACCTTCAGTAAGGCAGTTCACCTCTCTAGATTTCTACTTTCTTATTTTAACCACAAGTTCGGCATAGCCCCTCTAGAAGAACCAATGGTCTTAGAGAGTGGTGAGTAGCATCTGCATTGATATCTCATTGGTGCTTGTGCCTCTGTCTTTCTACCAGTAAATTCTTGTTAATTCAGAGCCAGGTTATGCCGAACCAGTAAAAAGGTTGTATTCTTCACATGGCCCCACCCAGAGAGCCCTGGGGCCAATTATATCAACACTTTCTCAAAATGTGCTCTCCAGATGAGTTCTTCTGTGCCCTGGCTCTGTGGGAGGGTCACATCCATGACCTCATGGGTGTGATGGCTCGAGCAGAGCCCCCAGGGAGCTGTGCAGCTCACTGCAACCTCTTCTGAGGGCTTTTGGTGGGGAGAGTGGGGGCAGGTGCTCCCCTCTGCACTGCCACTGACTCATAAAAAGGAAAACTAGAACTTCAGAGTCAAAAGATTCACTCCCAAAACAGCCCCAGAGCTAAAACAAACTGTGGTGGCAACTAGTGGAAAATGGCAGATAGAATGGTACCCGCAGGGAAAAAACAAAACAAAACAAAATGACATTAGTGGATATTAAAGGAAAATATGCGTCCTTCCAATCACAAGCCTAACCCAGGATCTGGCAAATTCTGATGAGAGCATTTCGATGAACATTCAGGTTTAATCTGGGATCCTCCATTACTAAATTAGTCCAAAATATACACTCTGGGCTACATATAGGGGATAATAATAACACAATCACAGTTGACTTAACTAATATACAAGTACACTGAGTAACTCTGATGTGCTTGGCATCATTGTGGACATTGGGGACCCAATGATGAACAAAGCAGTTTTGCCCTTATGGTACATACATTCTAGTTAGAGAAGACAAAAAGTAAGAATAAGATAATTAAAGGAAAAGACACATGGCAGAATTTCAGGTAATAAGTGTTATGGAAAAAAGGAAAGTAGGGAAGAGGTAGAGAATAAAGAGAAGAAAGACTGATTTTTATGATGGGGAACAGGGAAGACTTCTTGTCTGAGATGACGTTTGAACAGAAACCTAAATGAAAAGAGGGGGTGGTCCAGGGCGATAACTAAAGAAATGACATTCCACCACTCGGGACACGGCCTAGCCAGGTACCTGGCATGGGCCGGCTGTTATGTATTTTACCAGACATTGTAATTATTTACTGAATTAGTTCATAAAGTATGAGAGAGGCATATTGACTGACGTTTGAGAAAACTGAGGTTCAGAGATCTTAAGTGATGGATCCAGGGCCACACAGCAACTTCAGGTGCGGAGCTGAGAGAGCAGCTGGGTACTCTTCATTTCTGTAGTTCTTGGCCTTAGTCATTCCTAAGCCGCACTTGAATCTGATTCCCTGCTTCCCCGACATAAGGCACACTCACCCACCTTCCTAAGCTTCTACCAGGTCTGAGTTCTGGAATGTGATGGAAATCTCTAGAGACAGAGCTTGATATGAAGAACTGATTCCTATAAACATTAGGTGAAGAATCTGTGAGATGTGCCGAAAGACCTTTAGGTCAGAAAGCATGTGGAGGTGTAGACAGAACTAGTCCTCACGCTGTGGGGAGGCTAGCCTCTCCAGGGCGCTCTGGCTGCTGACTCCATTTCTCTCTCTCTCCGGAGAACCAGATGGGGGGCGCTGTTAGTTTCACCCACTGTGACTGCAGAGTGGAAAGACAGCCATTACCCCAGGCTGGCTATCACCTCCTTAGCAACAATAGCCGTGTACACATTCACACACAAACACTGCACCAAAACAAGCAAAGGTCACTCTCTCTGGGCACTTCCAAGAATGATCTCAATTTTTCATAAAACAATGTTTATAAATTAGATAGAACCCCGGAGCAGTCCGGGAATAGAAATAACCATTTTATGAGGCTTCTTGCCATTACATTATTGCTTGTTTGCTTTGAATGAGCAAAATACAATGTGCAGCCCACCCCTCTCAGAGCCAAGCAAAGACCTCTGCACAAAGGCCCCAGCCAACACATCTGAATGGGGAGGTATCCTTGGTACCAGCAGGGGTTTCCATTCACGGCCTTTAACAGGCAGGGGCTGTGCCCCATGCATCTTTCATCCCAGCACCTAGCACAGTTCCTAGCACAACATAAGCATTAAAAAAATATTTCGACTGTTGAGTGAGTGAACGAACATGTGACTGAATCAACGAATGAAGGAATGAATGAATAATCTATTCCTGGGGCTAGTACTAAAAAAAAAAAAGATAGGAAAGGCTACTAAAGTTTTGAGCCCTTGTTACATATCAGAGCTTTAGACATGATGGCATTGAAGAAGCCTTCTGTGTTCTTCAACCCTTTTCCAGCTCTTACCGGCTTTTTCTCAGTCCCTTAGGGCTGCCATGCTGCTTGCTATAGCCCCAGACACAGGCTGCTCTCCAACCCTAATTCCAGAATTTACTTTCCCTCTCTACCTATAAAAATTCCCACTATCTCAGTCTCCTGGAATGTAACTGGTTGGCATGAAGGAAAGCATTTGATAAACTAAGTGTCTTAGTTGAGTTCCCTCAGAAGCAGACCCTGAGGCAAAGATTCAAGTTCATGTGGTTTATCTGGAAAGAGAGTCTGGAAGGGAAGACGGACAATGCAGGGTGCGTTATTAAGTGAGTTACCACTATGGGCATCTGTACCGTAGCCCCGTGTGGAAACTCTGAAAAATGGTGTGGGGAACATGCCACCTGACTCCAAGTCATCCCACCCAAGGGAAAGGGAGCTGGGGGCTGTATACACCATCTCATCGGTCACTGTTGTGAGAGTTGATTCTCCGGCACTTCTCAGCATCCTTGAGCTTAGTCAAATTGGCCTTTTTCAGTTATGGAGAAATCACTCAGGCAAAACAATGCTGATGTCTATGGATGGAAGTAACTGGGGAACATTAAAATGGTAAAGCTGAAGGAATCTGGGTAGGCCACCAAAAAACAGATTAGCCACTGTAACTCTAACCGGGTGAAATGGCTCACCACATCTGCCACAAACACCCTCCTAGAGGGATCTGACTCTCTAAAGAAGAGCTTGGGCAGGATAATGGCTTAACTCAAATGAATGCCTCTCATATTCAGACTGGAAGATGAGAAAGGAAGTTGAAATTTGGTGGCGGGAGAGGACAAATGAGTCTCCACTTAGATATGGCAGATGGATGAGCTTTTCTTGGGATTCTGGCTGAGGTGGGCTCCACTCTCATAAAGCAATGATAATGCAGCTGCTATTCTCTCTGGGAGAGAAGTCTACCCAGAACTGAGCAGCCTCTGCCATAACCACACCAATAAGCAGTACCCACATGCCTTTCAGCTCCTTGCAAAACTCTGTGTCCACCCAGAGGACCACATCCCTTAGATGCAAGACATGTCTAGATTCTTAAAAAGCAAGCTTTCCTCTCCTTCTCTCCTTTGCTTGCTCACAAACCTATAAGAGTCCTGATGGTATCATGGAGTTTTACTGATGTTAAAATCAGAAGGAAGCTTTGAGGTAATTTCCTCCAAACCCTTCATTTTACAGAGCAGAAGCTGTGGCCCACGATGGGGAAGTCACTTTCCCCAAATCACACAATGGTGAGTGGCGAGCTTGTTTTATAATGCAAAATTCAGAAAATAACAGAAAACTTATTCTAGGTTTGTCAAGCAAGGGATTTAACATGGGGGAATTAAGTACTCACAAAACCACTGGAAAGACTAAAAGGGAAAAAGTTAGGACTGCCACCAGCTTTTAAGCTGTGGTTTCAAGAGTCGTAGGACTTATGAAGCTGTCCAGAGCTTGGAAAATAGTTCCTTCTACAGACTTGCAGCATATAGATTTCAGATTACCTTTTCTCTGGCTTAGGCTGGAAATCACCTTTAAACAACCCTGGAGGCAAAAGGATTCTGGGAAATGTAGTTCTCTGGCTTCTGGTTCCAAGGAGAAGATAAAATGGGTGGACATGAACACTGATGCTCACAAACAAAACAAAACAGTATCAATCACTGTGGTGAGCCCTAATTTGTACACACATGTGCAAACCTAGGTAGTAGAAGGGACACCTTCTTGGTGGTATGTGCTTCTCCAAAAGAGTAAGTGGGGAAGAGGGATGGAAGAGAGGACCAGCACTGGCCAGAGTTCCATACCTGGTCCCACCCTTGGAGACAGTTCTAACGACCTTGATGCAAGAGTATTTCTAACATGAGCATCCAGTCCATCATGTCAATCTATAATGCTGTATCATGGCTGTGGGGTGACAGACCTCTGGGGAAAATGCAGGGTCTTCAGGACCTATGGCAGCTCCAAGTGGAGCAAGTGGATATGGGCATCCAGGCAACCTGCCTTGGCAGCCCCTGCAGACGCGCATTGGGAGCTCTGGCTGGTGCCACATTGGTGCGAGGGCATTTGGAGTAATGCGGCTCGTTGCTATCCATAGATTTGGGCTAACTTGGTTGGGGTTATGGCTTTTCCACTGATTTGATGCCTGCTTGTGGACAAGTGACCCCAGTTTCCTCCAGGGGGGATGTTGTTGGTCTGTGTTATCTGTGTTCCCAGTCCTGACATTCTGGTGTCTTTACATCAAAGCATCTGAACTGTAAGGTTGCCACATTGTCTCGAATCCCAAAGTATGCTAAAGTTTTACTAGAAATTTTTGAAGTTTTACTGGAAATTTCTGTCTTAAGAGGAAAAATTCTATGTAGATAATTGCCTCCTGATCCCGTAATCAGAGTGAAGACTGACCCTTTGAGGCCAGTAGGGTTACTATAGTGTTTGGTTCACAAACAAGTGTGTGAATTACAGCACACAGTATAAGTCTGCATTATCCATCAGAAACCACCTCGGGGCCTTAAATCCTGTGATCAGAGCAAAACTTGTGTTAACCTTTTAGAAAGGCATTTGGGATAACAAGATTTTTACTTCCTTTCAGGAATCTCATGCCTTTTTGTTGTTCCCCTTCTTCAACTCTTGTAGTATGGAGGCATCTCATATTCTTAATCTCTTCCTCATGATTCAAAACATATCAAGTGCCCTCTTTCCTCAGCTATTGCTCTCTGTTCTCTATGTGGGTAGCATTAGTCAGATAATCAAACCCACGATATCTTGTTACAAAACTAATGTGTTATCTCATCTAATTTATAAAATATTCAAATCAATATAAAATGTGGCATTGGTGGTGGGTTTACGACTAGTACTATCCTTATTATTACTAAAAACACATTTTTTTCATTGATAATGATGACGATAGCACTTTATCTTTGCAGAGTATCGTAGTCTTCAAATTGTTTTACTATAAATTTTCTAATGAGGGAATTAAGACAGATTAGTTGAGATTCGTCCAAGATCACTCAATAGTGGTAAAGTTGGAAATAAAACCTGAGTCTTGGCGTCCAGTTCATGCTTTTTTCATTGCATAGTGCACAGCCGGAAGGGAAGGCCTACGAAAGTCCCACAGGAAGAAAGACTGAAGACGATGTGTGAACCAAGTAAAAGGACTGTCACCGTGCTGTGTCCCAAGGTGGCCATAGGCAGACTTTTCGTCCATCACAGAAAAATACTCATCCAAGAAGACAACCGAGTGGTTGGCTCATGTTTGGTCTGATTTCTGAGTTTTAGAGAAACTCAGAAAAATAAGTACATATTTGTTTCCAAATAAATCAGCCTCGCTTCCCAACGGGGGCCGCCATCTTTGCATATGTTCGAGGTCGCGCAAACCCAGGTGGCAGCCATCACGTGACAGGCACTGCAAATTTATATAGTAATTACAAAAACTTCCTGGAAGATGACAATAAAAGTTCTTGCTCCCCAAAAATCATTGTATTATGATAATTTTCTGAAAGATGGAAGTGAACAGTCTTCAGGAGAAGAGATCTTTTTTTCTAATTCACTCAAAGCCAGACAGGTAAGTGAGTATTATGGGCCTAGTCTAGGGTGTAGATAAATGGAAGGTATAGAATAAAAATTTGGCTTTCATTTGCTTATTATTGATTTATTCATAGTCTCTTTACTCATGTGGTATGCATTTAGAACTGAGACTTTGGGGGACAGTCTGTGCTAGACACTGTGCCTGACACTGGGTTGCTTAAGACCAAATTCCTACTCTCAGAGAACTCAGTCTAATGGGAGAGTCAGACAAGTAAATAAGTATAGGGTTTCATGGGAACCCAGAGGCAGGCAGGAAACGTAACCCAGCCTTGCATGGGAGCAGACACAGACAGGATAGGGAGCGTCAACAAAAGTAATTTTTTTACTCTAGTGGCATGAGTGTATTAAAAGCTGAAGGAGCAGCGTGTGCTAAACCCTGGAGGTAATAGACTGTGTCCTCACAGCACTTGACATTGGCTAATTGAAACCTGTGGACAACCCCTATTAGTCAATCACTATTATTATTCCCATTTAGCAGATGAGGAAACAAAAGCATAGAGATTGGGTGACTTGTTCAAATAAAGAACAGACATAGCATGTGAACCCAGAGAACTGAGCTACCAAACTCACCTACTTACTCTCTGCCTCTCTAGAGAGAGTATGTTGCTTTAGGAGAACCCAGTTTGGCCCCTGAGTGTAATTTCAGGAAGCCTTAGTGTCTGGGGTAGTCTGATTCAGGGCTGGTTGTGAGAACATAGCCCCGTCTCTTCTTTAGCTCTAGCTGGTGCCTCCACCTTTTCCTCTGGCTGCTTCCTGAAATCCACTGCCCAGGCCCTGAGGGGGAATATACCTTACAAACTGTGGGGATCCCAGGAAATTACTCATCTTCCCCATTCCAGGTCTGTACTGATTCTAGAGATATTTTCCAGGAGTTGCTTTGTCAATGTTTAAACTAAATTTGCATCCACTTGTTTTGTTGCTATGAGGTGCTTTTCCCTAAATGTTGAGTGTGGGAAGGGTATACCTGGACACTGAATTTCAGTTATTTGAGGGCTCTGGTTCAGGCTGATTCCAGTTAATTGTGAGCTTACTCTACTGTATCATTGTCTTATTTAAGTTCCAAAACAGCTTGAAGGAATGCATACATTTCAAAAAGTTTGTTATGTACTTTCTTAGAACATTTGGTTTATTTGGTCAAAGTCAAAATTTATCCTGGAGAGATTAGTGGGAGAAATTAAATTTACTTAGCTTAAAAAAGAACTTATTCTGCATGTGTCATAAGTGTAGCAGCCCATTAAAATCACTGTGCTAATTCTTGCCACTGTTCATAGCATTTGGTCAAATGCACAGAGAGCACTATTTTTTGGGGGGTAGCTCTATTCTGGGTTCAACAATTATTTAACCGTTAGATGCAATACTCAGCCATTAAAATACTGGATCATTATACACTCAAGTAACAAAATGTGTTTTAGCAAGGACTAGAGTATTTCCATGCAAAACATAGCGAGAAGATCTTCATAAAAAGTCCTTGCTGAAGACCAGTTCATGTGGGTATTTTGCTTTTGATCTTGGAAGGCAGAGACCTGTCATTTTGGTTCACTTGCCGTGTGGATGAGCTCCTTGGTTGGAGAGGCAGCTGGTATGGTGGAAAGGGTGCTGGCCTGGGAGGCAGAAGGGTGAGGAGGGAAACCCACTACTACCATTACCTAACCCTGGATGAGGACTGTGCTTTTAGCTTCCTGTCTAAGACAGATCAGACTCTATGGTCTCTGAAGACATTTGTTCACCCAATCCCGTGGTGAAATAAGACCAAAGCTTTAATACTGATACAGATAGGTAAGCCTCAAGGAAAATTCCTTTTTATTGAACTAGGGATCTTAAGACTTTTCGTGTAAAGGACCAGGTGGTAAATAATGTTAGGCCTTGTGGGCCATACTCTCTTCATCACAAGCACTCAGCCCTAAAGTAGCAGGAAAGCAGCCCTAGATGGTACATAGGTGAACAGGCGTGGCTGTGTCCCAGCAGCACTCTGTTTATGAAAACAGGCCATGAGCAAGATTGGATCAGGACTCCCGTGTGCAACCCCTGATGGAGAAGACGGCTGCGGTGCGGGGTTGGGGTGAGCAGTGGGGACAGAGCCTTGGCGTGTCTCAGGGATCTGACTGGGACAGGAGAGGCCACGTGACCTTGCTCCAGGCTCACCTTGCAGAGGCCACCGAAGCCTCTCCCCTGACCCCACCTTGGGGGGGTCCAGAAAACAGGCATATGTGTGTTTCTCCCTCAGGACTGAAAGAGTTAAGGAGGCAGGGGCAGACACAATTGTTTCTTTCTAGGGAAACTATTTGGACTTGGGAATTTGCTCTGCCACACAGCTGGAACTCATTACTGCTGAAGTTTTTTAAGTTAAAAAGTTTTACTTAGGCCCCTGCGAAGGTTTTCTCAGGCCAAGAGTGAGAGCCTGTGCTCCCCCTGTGGCTGGCCACAGCCAAGAACTTCGGTCACTCTTGCCCTTGGGCCACCGTTCCTGTGCCCTCCTTGCACTCCTGCCGACTCTCTGGCCCCCTCACCTCTTCCCTTCTTCTTCTAGCCTCTTTCATGAACCATCTATCTGCACAGATCCTCTCTGGCTCGTGGGGCAAGCCTGTGTCAGCACTATGGAAAGTTTCATACCCAAACAATAGAAACATTCACCCTTCCGTTAGCGGGGACCCAAAAGTGCTAATATTTTAGGTGGACTCTAGAATCTGTCACCCAGAGCCTTGGGTACAGACACAGAGGGTGGGGTTCACAGACCAACGAAAGTCAGGTCAACATATGTCTTGAAAAAAGTGGAAAAAATAGACTCTTTTTTTTTCTTATTTCAGGTCGATTCAGACAAAAGAGGCAAAGCAGTGGTTAGCGTGATGTGAATGACAGTAAACCTCTTAATTAAGTAGAATCTAATAAGCAATAGCCCTTAGTTAATTAGGCACCTTCTCTCCTTTTATTTATTTATTGATTGGTTTTTACTTTTAGTCTAAAGAAATAAGGGTCAGGAAGCAGTGGGTGCCAGGGCTTGGTAAACAGCATGTTCACAGCTAGGCTCCTGGCGTCATTGTTTCTGGGATCTGCCTGCAGGTCCTGCTCAGCACCAGTTGGGGAGAATGGTAGTAATTCAGGTTCAGGGCGACCCCCTTCAGCACTGCAGCTTCAGAATCAGTCACAGTTCAGTTGAATTCCCCATTCTGTGGGTCACCAAAGCAGGGAGAGGTCACCCCAGACTCTTAGCAGGATTGTTCATAAGACTCTGGACAAAGGTTTTGTCTGGTGAACCTCCTAATTCACCAGAAAACTGCTAAAAGAAGCAGCCCTTTCTCTGAGCACTGTATTTAAATCTACTAACTTCACGTAACATTGGATAACCCTGGTCAGGCCAGTCGTCCTTTCCGTGGCAAAGGTTACATGTGGCTGGAGCACAAACAGGGTACAGAAGATTGAGAGGCAAACACTTGGGTCTAAGCTATCACTGAATCCATTCAGCATTCAGGATGTAAATCTGAGGTCAGCCAACCCAAACATTCCCTCCAGAGCTAAAGAGGACTTAATGGCGGTACCTTGTATCATAGTGATAACTGGCATTCCCTAAGTCCTTGCAACATGTGAGGCGCTGTGCTAAGCACTTTCCAAACATTTTGTGAGGCAGATACAGCTGCTCCCATTTTACTGATAGGAAAATGGAGGCTGAGGGAGATGAAGCAGTTTGCTCAGTGACACATCAGAACAAGGGCGAGGGCCAAGAGTTGGCTGGTTTCAAAGCCCGCGCTCCTGCTCACCATGCTCTGGGTGGGGAGGAGGGAAGGCACCTGAGGTACAGCTGGAACCTGGATTCTACCCGAAGCTCTGCCACTCGGGCTGGGTGAACAACGTAGCAGGCTGTGTTCTAGGTGCCAGGGACACCACAATGAATGAGAGGAGGTCCCCCCAGATCAGAGCTGCTTTCTTGTGGGGAAAGACAGACAAGAAAAACAAAGCAACTATGTGAATACATGGCAGAGAGGGGTGCGTGTGATGAAAAAACTTAAAAGAGAGTTAGGGAACAACTGGGGGAGGGGACTGGAAGCTTAGGCTGTGAAAGGACAACCTCTCTGAGGATGTGCCCTTTGAGATGGGACTTATTAGGAGTCAGCCAGGTGAAGGTCTGGTGGAAGTCAGAGGAGCAGGGGGCACTTGGCGTGTCCCTTAATGCCGCCAGGGCCCAATGGAGGAGCAAATAACTCTGCCTGGGTGCCAGGGCCACAAAGCTGCCATAGAAGCAGTGGCATACACTTGGACTATATCTTAGAGGATGGACTGAGTTCACCAGGAAGAGGACCTGAAGGGTTTGGGGCTTGGTGAGGGCAGCAGGGAGCAGAACAGGCAGGCAGAGCCTGGAAACATATCATCACAGGGGGTGCTGTACCGGGAGAGTGGGAACCCCTTTCCTCCTTAGGGGTGGTAATATTTGTCTTAAATTCACACCAAAGGATGCATTAGTGGTATTAGCTTAACCAAAAGTACTTTTTTATAGTAAAAAAGGGAGCATTTCGAGCATTTTGTGGTGTTTGTGTGTGAGGGGTGCTGAGTGGGAGAGAGTAATGAGGTGTTAGAGAAGAAAGGGGGGCCCAGAGGCGACATAATCAAGTGACCATCCTCTCAAGTCATCCCTCCGAGCACCGTGCAGCCCTTGCCCGGGACACTGCTGCAGGCCGGGAGGCCACTCTGCACACGGCTGTGTCTTGTCTGGCACACTTGGAGGCGGGGAGGGGACTCAGCCTCATGTGCTTAGTCATCGAAGAGTTCACAATTTCTCCCTGTGCAAGGTCTCAGAAATCACTGAACCGTCTCCTACCCAAGAAGGGAAAACAAGCTCAGAGAGGTGAAGCCACTTGCCTGAGATCACAGAGTCCAGCTTTAGGTCTCTTCCCAACTCCATCCCCACCCCAGCCATAATACCCCTCCCTCCAAGCCACTTATTACCCAAACTATAGGTCCATTGTTGAAAGCAACTAGTTGTTCTTAGTCTTTCTCCTGCCAAAGCACATGTGGTGAGTGTCCCTTATATTTTTGACAGCTGCCCTGGGATGTGCCAAGATCAAGCACTGAGAGATAGAGGAGTCCATGGTGGGTTATGTATAATGTATGTGTGATTCAAGGCTGAGACTCAGCCTCCACTCCTTCCACACTCCAGTAAGCACATTACTATGCAAATAAGTGAGAGGAAGGCTATTTTAAAAGGGGCCAATTATGAAATTATTAATGTGCTTTTTCTTTGCATTCTAATTGCAGCATTCCTAATTTCTCCTATCTGCAGATGGACATGCTGAGCCATGTACTGGGACAAACAAGAGGAAAGCATATTATTATTTTCAAAATAATACCCTCATCTCACTCTCTCCTTGGTCAAGTTTTGCATACCCATAAATAAATTTTACTTACGTTGAAGGGCCACTCTATTCAGACTGGCTGGGCTCAGATCTCTGAATTCTGTTCTTTCTACCCTCCAAGTCCTGCCTTCAATCTTGCCAGCATGCTGCTAGCTTCTAATGCTAACCATTCTTTGACCTGGGCAGTGTCCTGGGGGAGACTTATCCATTTTCTTCTTTGCTAACTTGGCTTTCTCTTGCTTCCCTGGTGTAAAGGCCCACCCAGCTTCTGCTATAGGATCATTTCACCCACCAACCATAGAAAAGACCCTACCACTGACTGTTGGCTCTGAACTCCACATATACCCCAAATGGGAACAGAGGGAAGCTTCAAAAAGTCTTAACTCAAGGCCACCTTCAGCCTGGCCACACCACCCTGTCCTACCTACTTTGATGTGGCTCAGACTCAGGATGATATGGAGAAGTCTGTGACTTGGCACCTTCCCAGACCCTCAGATGGACAGTTAGGGACAGGAAATGCCCTCTGCTTCAGTTTCTGCCTCTACTTTGTCTTTTCGCTGAGATGGGTGTCTGGACATATGGAGAGAGAGATGTGACTTTTATTTGGAGCATATTCTATTACTATGATTGGCAGGCTCCTGTCACAGGTGGGAGGTGTATATGCACCACCCTACCAGAGAAATCTTAGAGCTGGGTCTTCCAGGAATGGCTCATGCCAAAAGCAAGACCAAAGGATTAGAAAACCTCCTAAATAAAAACTCCAGTTTAACATTTTTCTTGCTTTGAAATCTTGTTTTGAATGACCATCACCCTCATCTTTAACTGTGGACTCCTTTGTCATATCCCCACTTCTCTGCAAATGGATGAACAGGTCGAGTAAAGGTCAAATATGTAGAAGGGAACAAGTAAAAACACATTAAATTTTTAAAAATTATTGTCTTTTGTTATTATAAAGATGCTCTTGTATCTACCTTCAATATTTTAGCTGTTATTAGTAACTGATGATTGTTAACTGAGTGTCTAGCAATGTGACTGTCAGGTCAGGGGAAAGTGTCACAGAAGTTTGTCATCTGGCCATGTAAAATCTCATAGACTTCCCAATTATCTCAAGACAGGATGCAAAGTTTTCAATAATAAACTATGTCTATTAACTTCCTAAAATGCATGAGTAGTTGGTGTGTGCCTGGGTAGCTGATGCCTCTGAATCATTCTGAGCCATAGTTGCCATTGTATCAATTACACTGAATGCTGAAAGAACAAAAGACTGGGTGTCTGACCCTGGGTACTCCCTGCAAGAAGTCCTCTTCCTCTTATGAATTTTTTTATGTCACTTGGTTTTTTAAAATCACTTCAGTTTTTCTCTTCTTTTTTTAAAATGTAGGCTAAAAAATGTCTGTCTAATTGAAAGGTCTTGTTGCTCTTGTTCTAGTTCATCAAAATGTTGCTGTCATTCAAATATAAGCAATCTACTTATTCCAAAATTTGAAGCAAACCTCCTGTACTTTGCTTATGAAAGCTGGTCAGGACTATTGCTCAAAATCTGGCCATAGAAGAAGCCTGCTTGAAAACTGTTGAAAGTCACAGGGTCAGCTCCAGAAAATGTTGGGCAGAAAGCCCCACTGTCATCTTTGAGCCTCGATATTCACAAAACTCACTTCACTGCTGCTTGATTGTAGCTTCCGTAACACTGGTGCTCCAAAGGGTCCCAGTTCAGTTGATAATCTTTGGGGATTTTTTTTTTTTTTTTTTTTGCTTCTCTCTGGTTATCAGGATTCCAGAGGGGAACTTGAGGAAGAGGGCCAGCTGGTTGCTCCTGACTGTGAATCTGATTTGATCATTTCTATTAAAGAAAGACCTCCAGTGCCTGGGTTTCCAAAACAGACTTCCTGTTCTCACAGCATTTCCCTACATGTCTTTGGGCAATCTGATCGGTAGAGCAGATACAAACCCATGAGCTGTCTGGGACTGTGCTGCAAGTCTCCCCTCGGTAAGTGTTCCTTGGAGACAGGTAAAGAACACTACTGGGCAAGGCAAAGCCCAGAAGAACAAATTTTAAGTGGACAGACTTCCTGCATTCTAAAAATTCCTGAGATTTTGGCTGTCTGTAGGAAATGGAGGTTTCCTTTCAAGACCACCAAACTTGGGATGAGTATTCCCTTTCTTGACAGCTACCTACTTCGAGACACTGGGAAAGTGTACTTGTTCACTCAGCTGGATACAACATTCTATTCTTGTTGAGAATACTCACGAAGTCCCTGCTCTCAGGTCTCTGCTCTCAAGGGGGCAAAGAAAATACACAAAGGAATGAATAAATTTCATTTCAGCAGCCTACAGTTTTGGCTGGAGGAAGGGGGGCCTTCTTGCTATTGGGAATCTGGGAACCACATGTAATGTGCAGAGGCATGATCTGTAATAAACTGGGAGTGTATTTTTACTACCTATCTATTTCCTTTTGTAAATAATGGAATTATTCAATAAGTATTTTTTAATGCTAACTCTATGCCAACACTGATTCTGTGCTGAAGATTCTCAAATTTTTGATCTCAGGATTGCCTTACACTCCTAAAATTGTTGAGGACCCCAAAGAGCTTTTGTTTATGAGGGTTATATCTAGCAATATTCATCAACTTATAAATGAAAACTAAGAAATTCAAAAAACATTGATCAATTGATTTTAAATTGACAATAGTAAATCCATTACCTAGTAACACATATGGCATTTATAAATGTTATAAAATAGCTTTATTTTATTTTAAAAGAGAACAAAAATTAGTAAGAAAAGTGACACTGTTTTACATTTTTGCAAATGTTTTAGTATCTAGCTTCATTCAACAGCTGGATTATGATTACATTTAATCTATGATGATATATGTTTTGATTAAAGTATATAAAGAAAATCTGTTGTTTATATAGCTACGTAGTTGGAAAAGAAGAAGTATTTTAATAGCCTTTTTAGATAATTGTAGATAATCTTCTTTGATGCTTATATAAAAGTGGATTAGCATTAAGTTTTTAAAAGTTAGTTGCAATTAGAAATTCGAAACCATATCAATTAACTCTGTTACATTAAAATCTGGTCTATCTTGCATTTGGGTGCGTGACTTTGTAACTTCATGCATTGCTCACTTGCAAAATGATAGTTCACATAGTTATTCAGGTACTCTAAGAGTTGACACACTACATTATACTGTATATACTATACTTTAAAAAACACAGTTGTTAATATCACCATCAATTTCATCAGGAAAGTCTTTAAATACTGAGAAGCTGTCAAAATGATGGTGGCAGATGCAAGTTTTCTAAAATTCTAATTTTCACTTGAAATTTTGAATTTTATCGTGGACAACCATACTGTCAGCTGTATTTTCCTCAAAATGACATTTTCATTCATTTTTGAGAAAGTGTGTGCCAGCTACCCAATTTTAGATATCCATAGTTTGACTGTTGGTGGTTCTTTCAAGTGACAGTAGTGTTTTATGAAAAATGCAGCCAGTGCAGCTCATAACCAAACAATCGCACAAATGCTTTTCCTCAAGATAATCGGTACACTTTGCTATGCAGGGGGAGTGCTTTATGGGTGCTTTCCTTTCATCCCAAGGAGTATTAAATGGATGTATACCCAAGGGTTACAGTTTTAAAACAATAATTTTTTTTGTCCACAAGAGGACCTTCTTTAATGAAACTGACTTTTTTGTGCAAGGATATGACAGTGAGGAATGCAATGATTTTTGTACAGTTTGATATCACTGCTAGATTCATGCTAAGGATCCAGAAGTTTTACCCACTATGCCTTTCACACAATCATTTCAAAATGCCAGCACAGTGAAAAACACATCTAATGTCTTAGTCTTATTATGAAAATCATTTAACCAGGGGTCCATGTAGGTCCACTTTGAGAACCACTGCTCAAAGCACTGAGAATACTCACGAAGTCCCTGCTCTCAAGGGGGAGAAGAAAATACACAAAGAAATGAATAAATTTCATTTCAGCAGCCTACAGTTTTGGCTGGAGGAAGGGGGGCCTTGTTGCTCTCGGGAATCTGGGGACCACATCACGACACCCACTATGCTTAGCTGCTCCGAATTTTCTTCTCCTTATCTATAACCTGGAGATAAAAATCAAAATAGTTGAATGACTAAAATATGAGAATGTATAAGGAAGGACTTTGTTGGCAAAATGGTTATGCAAATGGTGATTGTTGCTATTGTACGGAATTTACGTGACTAGTGCATGCCATGCACTAGTGTAATATCTGAAACTAAATAAACAAGTGCAGTAATATTTATGTTATATAGGAACTTATCTTCAGAATAGCTGAACTTCCTGAGATCACTTTTTTTTTTCTTAAGGAGCTAGCATGTGAGCTACCCTGGAATCATTTCTGAATGTCAAAGCATAAATCATGTGTAGTTTTTTCCATAGCTACCCCTCCATATAGCCTTTCCTATGTGACTATAAATCATATTTATCACCTCTTGTTTTCTTCCTCTAGAGACTGCTGTCATGAATCACTGAATCATGTTCCTGTGTTAGCAGATAAGGAATCTGCCTCATTCTTATAGGTAATTATTCTTTCATTTTTCGTTCATTGTTGTCTTGCTTATAAATTTAGAAAACCTGGCTAGCAAATTCTTGGGAGAGAAGAAACAATTACATAATAAAGTAAGTTTGGGCAACAGCTATTTATGGAAAGTTTACTTACTACAAGATTTCTTGGGGCTTTTAACAAGCTAAAGTATTGTCATTTCTAAGTACAAGATATGCTATGAGGCACAAGGAGTGTATAATGCAAGAATGCATTGACTTCTTTCACATTAGTCCCATGTGAAGACTAGAATCCTGACTCTGAGTCATTTTGGTTAAAACTGAATCAAGTGATTCCAGGGCTTCAATGTGTCCCAAAGTTCATCCTCTCATCGAGCTCACCACACCTATTTACCCACCCTAATGTTATGGACGGACAAACGAAGGTATACCCGAGAGTTTAATACAGTGAGATAATTTTGTTTCCAGGAAGCACTTTCTAGAGAAACATATCTTGTGTCCTAGACTGATCAGCATCCAGCATCCAGCCCATCACACCGTCAGGCCCATCATCACCTCCTGGTCCGGGAAAATCACACTCCCATGTGGTTCCTGGGCTGCGTGGAGGGACAACAATTTTGCTATCAATTTCTTATTTGGCTCCTCTTGATACAACATGTAGAAGTTTAAATTTTATTTCAAGATGTGAATTGTAAAAACAAATTCTATTCCAATCAGGGCCCAATCAATTCTAGTTTCTTAAGGAAACGCTTGGCTGTTGGCAAGCCAGGCTCAACATGGTGTGGACAGAGCTTGGGATAAGAACTTCTGATTGAATAATGAGTGAGGGGAAGAAGTGGAATTTAAAGGGAAAGTGGAGCAAGTGTGAAAGAAAAGCAGATTTTATATAATTTCAGCCTATATAAAAGCCCATCTTTTGCTCAATAGAATACTGGACTGAATTCTTTTAGATCATCTAATGCTGATATTAAAATTTAGCAACAGTAGTTCTAGCTGGAGTGGTTCAATTGGTGGAGCATGGTCCCATCACTGAAAGCCCGTGGGCTTGATTCCCAGTCAGGGCACATACCGAGGCTGCAGGTTTGGTCTCTGATCTGGGCACATAGGATCCCCGGTCCGGGCGTGTATGGGAGGCAACCAGTCAATGCTGCCCTCACATCAATGTTTCTCTCTCTCCCTTCCTGTCTCTCTAAAAGCAATGAAAATATGTCCTTGGGTGAGGATAAAAATAATTAAAATTTAGCAACAGTGCACGTTCATGGTTAATTCACATTTAAGGAAACAAGATAAGAGATATAAAACTTATTTGGTTTTATGACCCATAACATGAATCATGGGTCTGCCATCATTTTATAAAGATGGCATGGTAGAGAGAATAACAGACTAGGAATCGCAGACCTGAGTTAAAGTCTTGGTTTGGTGATGGATCAGCTAATCTCTTGGGCAAGTCATTTCCTCTTTCTGGACCTCTGTGTCTTCCTTAGTCCCAGGTGGAGGTTGAACTACAAGAGGTACCTCCCAGGTCTGACAGTCCAGACTCTCTGACTCTACTTCATTCTTATGTTCTTAAACTCTGACCCACTCCCGCAGTTCTTGCAGGATCAAGGTCAAAGTTTTTAAACTGTTATTCAAGGCCTTCTGCTTCCCAACTCTGTCTCTCCTTTTCAGCCTCACCTTTCAAGATCACCCATTTCTCCAATGACACAGCCAGTTCATGTGTAAGATCAGCCCCAAGTATCCCCTCCCTCTGAGTCCTCCTTGATTACTGTTCTGAGAAAGCTTCTCCTCCAATGTTGATGGCCATTACTGTGCCTGTGGCCCCACCCACTGACCATAGACTACTCTTAGTTCTTCTTTCCTGTGTAAATGTTTATCTCCACAAATATATTATTAATATATTGATAAGATACACGGGGTCCTTTTTATTATTACTTTTTTAAATATCAGGACATGGTAATGAAAAGAACATAGTGGGAGTTTGTTAACTAGTGTTTTTGATTGATGAGTTCTATTTGTCTATAACTACAGTGATAAATCGATTCACACATTTTAACTTTGGCCAATGTATCAACAGTGGATTTATTTATTAGAGAGGTTTTCTGGCATCATGAGTGTGGTTGTGACTATAGAGTGGTGACAAATCATTCAGCTCATATGGGCCACTAACAATGCCCACTCTCAGCAATCATGCTAACATCTTTTCATTATACCTAAATGTTCTAGGTCAGGGGAGTCCAACCCACAGCCCACAGGCCACATGCAGCCCAGGATGGCTGTAAATGCAACCCAACACAAAATCACAAATTTACTTAAAACATTATGACATTGTTTTTGTGATTACATGTCACAGTGTATTTAATGTGTGGCCCAAGACAGCTCTTCTTCCAGTGTGGTGTTTTGGTGTCCAAAACATTGGACACCCCCATTTCTCATCATAGTCACCCCCTGCAGTAGGAACTATTTTATAAATTAGGAAATCTTGCCAAAGAGATATTTAAGTAGGTTGCTCTTGGTCACACAGAGAACACACAGGAGAGTTTGTCTGTAAACTAGGACTTTCTGAGTCAGGGGTTAAAATGCTTACCTAAAGTGGTCAGGAAGAACACGTAATAAAAAAGCTTTGTAAAGTACATTTTATATCCAATATGCTATAGAAATTCTACTTAAAATGTTCTAATTACTAGGATTTCTTTTCAGTACTTGACTAGACTGGGCTAAAGAAGACCTCCTTATCTCATGGGTTCACTCTGGGCAGAGAGTGAGTTAGAACATGGAAAAGCGTGGCTTTCTGCTTTGGAAGTCCAAAGAGAAATCACAGTGGGAATGCTGATAACTTCAGTCTGTAGAAATTGACATGGGAGGGGCTAGAGATTATTAGAAATAGCAGGAGGATGCATTATTATAGCAAGAGAAGAATTACAATGATACTCTGTACTAACAGGTCAGGCCAAAAACACAGCAGTGGACATCAGTATGACCATGAGCAAGTTACCTAATGTCTCTAAGCCCTATTTTCTTCATCTCTAAAATGGATGTAGAAGAATCTGCTTCACAAGTTGTTGAGAGGATTAAATGATATGATTCACTTACTAAATGCATATTTGCTGAGTGCTTATTTTGTATTAGATACATTTTAGATCTTGGGGGCTCAACAGGGAACAAATCTTTGCTTCCAGAGATTGTTTATCCAGAATAGACCAACAGTAAAGGTTTATTATCTTGTGGCCTGTTTGACATTGATAAATGCCAGGGAGAAAAATCAGACAAGGAAGTAGAGGAAGGGGTGCTAAGAGGTTAGGAGGAGTTGGAGAGAGTCTTGCCAAGAAGATTCTATTGGAGCAAATCTAGAGGCTATTAAGGAAGTAAGTCATGTAGTTTGGCAAAGAAAAAGTAAGTGCAGCCACCCCAAGGCAGAAATGTGCCTGAGGAAGAGCAAGGAGGCCAGTGGGGCTGGGCAGGGTGGGGAAAAGGGAAAAGTTATATGAAATGAAGGTAGAGTCAATAAGGTATAGAGGTTATCATAAAGACTTTGACCTTTAATTTACTCTGAGTGAGTTATGAAGATTTGAAAGGTTCTGAGCAGAGCAGTGACATGGTGGAACTTAGATCTGAATGGCAGGACTTTGATTACTGTGTTGAGAACAGTCTGAGGGGACACCATTAGGAGATCATGGAAATATTTCAAGTCAGAGACAGGGAACAGCATCCAAACAATTGCTTTGCAAAAACACGTACTTTTTCCCACTGTCTTGTGGGAGCGCCTTCCCAGTACAACCTAATTCCCATGTGCATCAAGGCACAGGGGGCAGCTGTGGAGACAGACTTCCCTTGCGATTTGATTGGTCTTCAATATGGAATCCCAAATGCCAATCCCCATAGGCCAAATAAAGAAAGTTGTATGAGCCACCTAGCCATTTTCAAGACATGTTGGTAGCTTCAGATGCAACCATCCAAAGCAGGGAAGGTTTACTGAGTGGAGAAGCCACACCCAGAGAAATGCCAACCCAAGCCTTTCTCACACTGGGACAATGGGAGGGTCTTCTGTTTGTCATAGCAATCAAGCAGATCGCCTTACAGCCCAAAGGTTTCAGATTCTCCGGGGATCCAGGTTGGCACCGGCATTGTTGTTGTAGTTTGTCCTGGGATGCTTCAGCCTGAGATCTCTTGGAAGCATAGTTACCTGGACCACAGAGGAAAACAACATGTGCCAGACAGCTTCTGCTGCAATGAATTCTCCCTAGTTACATAGACTTGGTTTCTCTGCTGTTTAGAAGCAGGTGAAAAGCATTTTTTACAGAAATTATTATTTAAAAGTGTTTCAGATTACCTTAAACAAGGATTGGTAGACGTCTGGCTCCCTCCCATGCTGAGCAGCCATCTGGACGTGCCTTGCATGAGGTCTTTGACATGGCGGCTACGTAGCTGCCTTTGCCAACCCCGACAGAAAAGCCAGGCGAGCTCACCCCGTGTTCTGTTGCTGAAGCACTTTATTTAAGGATTTGGTGAGCAATGCAGCCTGCCCCAGGTTATCCCAGACCTAGCAACCCACAACCATGCAAAAACACAGAGGCTCCCCCAGAGGCCTTCTGCAACAATTTTCATGGCCAAGTGCATTTTTGGCACCTGGAAACACAGCCTTCTACTGGAAAAGTTTGCTTGCTACTCACCCTTTAAGAGCAAGGAAATAGGGCCAAGGTTGCAAAGAGGCTGTATCTCAATTCCCTCCCAAAGGGGTGAATGTCCAGGAACTGAAGTTCATATGGCATAGTCACTGGTCTATCTTTCCACTGGGAGCCAACAGTCTCATACATCACTATGAAATGGTTCCCATTGGAACCAATGGTTGCTTGGCCCTTTGGAGCCTCTGTAGGAAAAGGTTAAGAATGTAATTCTAGGACAGCAACTCTTGAGAAAGGAGCTGGATTTCTTATGTGTCCATGGATATGGTTAGAGAAGTCCTGTGGTTAAAGAGAGGACTCATCCAGTAGGAGCAAGATAGCAGTAGCTACAGTGGCAGCAGCTGCAAGATTAGGGGATTTATCTAGACAACATTTATTTCTTCTTCCTTTGGAATTGTGCCACAGTTGAAGACCACTGATGAGTTCATTTTAAATTCTGCTTTCTGACTTGGCACATCAACCTTTAGAAGTATCACTCTAAGGTGCAAAATTAAAGTTTGCACCCCTCCTAATGTTGCTGTCTGCTCCTAGCTTCCACAATGAGACTCCTCACAAGGTCAAAGAATGCCTCATTTTCACTTCTGTATGAGCCTCTCTTCTATGCAGATTATGTGACTAAAGTTTTTCATGTTTCCAAATCAAAGCCCTCAGCAGAGGATTTCATATTTTCCTAAGATAGCTGTTATGTATTAGCTTGGCAAATGCCAGCACACTACCCAGCAAACACCAAAGCGGTCATGTCTATCTGTTCAATACCGTTTTCCATTCTGAGCCTACAAACTTAGAATGAAAATGGATTGTGCTTTGATGTCAGACAGACCTGAGTTTGAATTTTAGCTTCTCTACCTACTAGCTGGTTTACTGTGATGGTTTTATGACCTTTTAAGAATGTCTTCCCTGTATTTTAAGGATATGAACCCTACAATTATGAGCATGAAGTCTTTTATTTGGTTTAAATATGGAACCTCAAATGCCAGTCCTCATTATATTAAAAAATGCTCACTATATATCAAGTGTTTGATACTATGAATGGATAACTAGGTACTCAATAAACTTTATTTTAACTTCTAGAGGTGAATAACTTTAAAGAATTCTTTAAGAATCTTCCAACAATCAAAACTGTCCACATGGAGCAGTATTTAAGTATGTCAAAAGTAATTAATTACCAGAGTATTACATAGGCCATATTAAATGACAGAAATCACTAGAGGGTTAATGATGGAGAAACTTGGATTAGATTATAGAAACTAGTTACCAAAGCAAGGAGATTGATGGATTATTATCAACCTGGAAACAGGTTTCTAGGTCCATAAGCTTGTCAGTGATTTGGATGAAGATACAGAATATGTGTTTATCAAATTGGTAGGTAGCTGTAAGCTAGAAGAGAGAGTGGATATTTTAGTTAACACATGAAAATGATTATAGTTAACAACACCAATATACCTGAAAGTAGCTAAGAGAAGAGATCTTAAATGTTCTTACCACAAAAAATTTTAATTCTGTGAGATGGTTGGAGGTATTAACTAACATTACTGTGGTAATTATTTGGCAATATATAAGTGTATCAAATCAACACCCGGTATACCTTAAATTCATACAATGTTATGCATCAGTTATATCTCAAAAAATCTGTAAAAAAAGCACACTGTCTTCTGGCAAAAAAAGAAAGAACAAGATAGGAAAGGATGGAATAACATTGGTGAAGATAAAAAATAAAGATTTAAAGGTGTTAGGGACCAGTGAATTCTTTAGAAATACATATAGTAGCTTGACTGTCAAGAAAGCTAATGAAAATACAGATTATATTCATAAAATTGGAGCACCAATATTGAGAAAATTATATTTGAGACTGCCCACACAACCTAAATAAGGGTATAGATAAATTGGAGGCAAATAACCAGAGTAGTAAATTAATTTTCCATAATGTAAATATGATTGAAAGTACTGGGTATGTTTGTCCTAATGAAGTTGGCTGTGGTTATTTTCAAATACTGTATATAGAGAAGGGACACGTATGGTGTTTCCACAAATGGGGTAGCCATCCCACCATTGTTAAATTAATACTACATTAATAATAATGCTACTTATTAAAACATCTACACATCTGCAATTAATAATACATTGATAATAGAATTCATATTTATTAGAAAAATATAAATGAACACATCAAACCTGAGTTCACAGATATTATTACTCAGTTTTGCAATTAACATAGGCGTTTAAGTTACAATGAATTGAAAGAAAAAAATTAAGTATATAATGGTATAAATGTGTGGTATTACAGTATCACCCACGAAATGTTGAAGCACTAACCATGTGCAAAGCAGATCAGATTTCTGGGTGACCCTATGGGAGAAAATTAAAACCAGCAAGCAGAAATTTCTGAAGCAGATTTCAGCTCAACATAGATCAGGCCTTCCAATCAACTCATTGCAATGATAACATGGGCCGCCCCAAGCATGAAGTTCTCCAGCCCCAGGGGAGTGAGAGCTCAGGGTAGAGGGCACTTGGTGGGGACAGAGTAAAGGAGACGCAGGCATCAAGCAAACAGTCAGACTAGGTGACTTGCAGGCCCCCCCAGCCCTGTTACTGTGAGACTGAGTTTTGCATCAAGTCTCACTCAGCACAGAGACTCCCGGCCTTTCGTGCTAAGAAAATCTGTTGTCTGTCTCACTTTATCTGGGAAATGTTGGTAGAAAACCAACACTGCATTATCAGAGGTGCCCTGGGTTTCTATTAGGCGGGGGCTGGTAATAATTGCCGCCAAGGAATTAACTTCAGCCAATAGCCATGGTCCCTATCTCCAGCTGTGACACATTAGGTAGAACTCAGCACCTCGTCCATTCTCACTTAGTTTTCCTGTAAAAGAAGACCACGTTCTCCAATAATAAAAATTGGATCTGGGGAAAGAATGAAAATTCCCCTGAAAGGAGAAGGAAAATGTCAGCATGTCTCAGGCCACTGGGTCCTTTACTATATGTGCTTATAGTTTTGAAGCCCCAAGCAAGTTACTTAATATCCCTGCCCTTGCTTTTTCCCTCCTCACTTCTGAAATGGGAGTATAATACCAGTGCATGGTTGCTAGGAGGACAATGATTATAAAGTACATAATATCATATTTATCACGTAACAGCAGTTCATTAACTCACATGTATTCTTATTGACCCATTTATTTTCATCATGATTACTGCTTGTGTAGCAAATGGAATTTCAGGAACGATGCTTCTAATTAATTCCTCCACTCATTAATTTGTTCAGTGGACATTTCTGAAATGCCTATGAAACCAGGCACAGTGCCAGGCAAGCACATGATAGCCTCCGTTCCAGAGATCAGAGGCCAAGTTTGGCAATAGAGCTTAAATGGTTATAATTCTCCACATTTTCCCACCCCTACATGTCAAAATACATTCATATAACATAATGCCATTTAAATGATCTCCCGTACCTGGGATAAAGCAAGCTCCAGGAGGCAGAGACCATATCTGTCTTGTTTTTTACTAAATTCCCCCTTCCTAGCACATGGGCTGGCACAATATGGGGATCCATCAGTGTTAGTCGTAAGAATAAAGGAAGGAAATGATGACTCAATGAAATGAGCCAAAGGACAGTCATTGATAGCATCATTTTACAGGCAGAGAAATAAAGTGTCATTGGTTTGGTAGTTACCAGTCATTAAGTAAAGAAATACTTTCACCAACTACACCACTTTTGGAGCAGATGGCCTCTTACCCTTC
Organism: Trachops cirrhosus; assembly: GCA_028533065.1. Lineage (NCBI taxonomy): Eukaryota > Metazoa > Chordata > Mammalia > Chiroptera > Phyllostomidae > Trachops > Trachops cirrhosus. Next base: position 12,838,544 of record CM052539.1, read on the forward strand.
AATTTTCTTGGGCAGAAAAATGAGAATAAAGTAATGGAACATGAATGTAATGTGTAATAGCAATAGTAGTAATCACAACAACAACACAAGGGATTATCCATAGAGTGTTTACCGTGAGCCTGGCTTTGTCCTAGGCACTCCGTGCAATCATGGTGAGAACCCTGTTGGCTGTGCTCTGCAAGCAAACACATTTGCAGCTTACAGTATCTTCATCAGCTGCCTGGAGGGGAGCCTGTGCTGTTTCCTCTTCACATCTCCCTCCAGTGGTAGAAACTGCGAGCTCCTGAGGGGAGGCTCTTTGCCTTTTCTTGATCTGTGTTCCCGGCACCGTGTTGTGCATGTAGCAGGTATTGAATACGTCTTTGATGACTAAATAATAGGATGACCTAATTGAAGGTCAGAAAAGGAAACGCTCGATGGGGCCTAGAGTCACGAGGAAATTTGAAGAAGGGGACACTTGAACTAAGCCTTGGATGAACTTGGATCCACATAGAGTGAGTATGACGCATGAGGAGGACCGTAAGTAGGTTATGTGTCCTGTTTAAAGACTGGACTGGGCTGGCTGTGGGGTGGGGCAGAGCTGGATTAGCTCTCAGCCTCTTGTGGAATCTTCCTGCCCTTGGCACCAAGGACCAGATATTTGGTATCAGCCATCATCCCGTTCTTCTGCCTTTTGCCTTGGTCAGCTCTATTGATTTACTTTTGAGTTCGATCTTTGCAAGAAAAGTGGAGCCACCAACACCTATGGGACAGGCCTTCTTTCATCATATGGCGAGCTTAAGGTAAGAGCCTTGTGTTTTTTTCCACTAGCCTGGTCCAAATCATGCTCCACGAGCCTTCGTCCCAGGGGAATGATATGGATATATGAGAAAAAGAAATCAGAAAAAGTTCAGTGGTCAAAAATGTGTGGGAAATGGAATTTCATCACTGCATAACTTTCCAGAGCCTTTAGCATCCCAGCCTTTACTAAACACTCTGATTTTGTGACAGGGGTTTGGGGAACAGGGTGTGGGGAGGACTCCTAACTTACTTAACCATGGCCCTTAGAGGGGCCGGGGGAAGAGACGGCCACACCGGACTGGTGCTTCGTAGCACATTCTAACCCATGGGAAGCACCATCTTAGAAGTTTTTTTTTTTATGGAAGGATTTGTCTATTTCTTAGGACACTTAAATATTTATAAATTCATGGACCTTCTACAGATACAAGAGCGTTTCTTTCCTCTCACCTTCTCCGGGCTACCCAGCTGGGTTTCCCATGAAAGCTCTCTAGTCCCCTCATCTGCCCATTTCGCACACTAGAGGGAAGTGTTGAGCCTGTCTAGAATTTCCTGCACTTGAGAAAAAGTATGATGAAATTGCTCTTCCTTTTTACATAAATCAGGGGGACGAGGTACCCACCAGCTGTTGCTCTTACGGTAAAAACCATTGTGATGGGCAGCATTCTGTTCAAAATTCTTTAATTCAGAAGTTCTCAAAAACCACAGGCCAATTCTCCTCAGAAATTCCTCTGTCTGGACCTGCAGTGCCTAGGAGGTTCAAGTCCTCACCCGGGTCCTCTGGGGGTTTGTGAATGGGTGCAAACTAATGACAGAGTATGCAAAACTTTAAACAAAAAGGATGTTTGCCTGTGTTGTCCTGTCTAGAGTATAATAAAGGTTGGGATGGAGTTGAAACATCAAGTTCAGTCACAAAGACCCCTCTGGGTCTTTCTTTAATTTCTGAGTAAACTCTGTCTTCTTTTGAAGCTATCCTCAATTCTAGCCTTTCAGTCTTGAACACAATCTTCAAGCCTCATTTTGAGTCCCATTCACCCTTAGAAATTGAAAACCTGAGAGAGTCGCCGTCTCTGGACTCTTGTGCTCAGCCCAGATTATTCAGACTTTGTATGACCTTTTTAGAGTTTTCATTTATGTTCTTTTTTCCCCCTATCAACTGTATTATGAGAGCTTCAAGAATCAGGTCTATGCTACCCTTGAGTATATTCCCCAGTTGAACTTGACAGAAGGAAACAGACATGTGTTGAGTTCCTACCAAGAAGCAGGCACTGAGCAATGTCCTGTTTGCTTCAGCTCAGTTCAGCTGGAGTTTGGCTGCAAAGTCAGTGCCCTTTTCCTGAAATTGCAGGCCATTCAAAGAGTACATTTGGAGTAGAAGAATAGGTAGGGAGACCTTAGGTCCTGGTTGGCCTGCAGTAGTTGTGGTTTACATCTGTTGTCCTGGTATTGTTATTAATAGTGTCTCCTTTCACTCTTGAAAGCGTGCCAGCTTAGTCGGTAAGTAGTATGGTAAACAGACTCGGGAATCAGGCATTTTGACTTTGGATTCTGGCTCTTCCACTCACTTACTGCGTGATCTTGGGCAAGTTACTTAACTTCAGTTCCCTCATGTAGAAATTGTGGATGATAATGCCTTTCTAATAGGATTGTGATAAAGATTAAAGTTAGTACAGCAAAGTGCTTAGACAAAAGCCTTCGGTTTTCCGGGAAAGGGAAGAGCAGAGAAGCTGCAACTAGTGACAGAAGGACTTATTCAACCAGGGAGGTTCAGGGGCAAGTGTGTATGAACCCCCATGCTGAAGGCAACCCTACAGAGCTCTTGTCCAGAGATTGCAAAAGTGGACTCACAGCCTGAATGTGCCCCACATGTGTATTTTGTTTGGCCTGTTACAAGAAATTAACCAGATAAAAAAATCAGAAACACTTACAAAAAATCCAGATTTATGGCTTCTCTTAAAAAAATTCAGATTTGGCATTTCTGGAGGGCACACCCACCCAGTCCCCACTGACTGAGATGGAGCAGCTGCTTCTCTGCTTAATCAGAGCATGCAGCCTCCTCCAGTCTCCCTGTGCCATCATGCCAACTGCCTTCCTGTACACATGTTACCTGTGCTGTCCCTGTGACCATTCATGGCTTAGATGCCATCTTCTGCCTTTACATAAGAAAGCATAGGGCTGGAGAATTTAAGAGACTTGTGGAAAGTGTATGGCCCAGGCTCTGGACTGTACACTGTGTGCTGGGGTAGGGCAGTCTCTGATCTTCTGAGCAGCGTCTTGAAGAAGAAAGAATTTGGGAAGTCTGCAGGGCTAGTCCTGCTGAGGTTCTCAAACTTTCTTTTTTATCAGAATCATGTGGATCAAAGATTAAAAATGCAGCTTTCGAAAGTCATCCGCCCTCCCCAGTCTGGTTTGTTAGAGTTGGGGTGACTGGGCCCAAGTGTCTGTATGTAAAAATTATCTTCCTCCTCTGCTACTCACACCACCCCCCCTCGATTCTGAAGCAGATGGTCCAGGGAACACACTTTGGGAAACACTGACCTATTTGTACCTTTGCAGGTGGGATCTATACCATGGATGGAGTGAGGTGTGGGAAGTACAGCATGAGATTGATTACTGGCTGGATGCAGAGAAGGGGAGCCCAGGCCATGGGGGGAAGTGGAGTTAAAGAGATTTAAGTGTGGCGGGTCAGATAAAGTTGGGTTCTAAAAGCCTGAGAAAGCTTTTCTTTTAATTGAGATATATTTGAAGCATAACATTGTATATATCTAAGGTGTAAAACATAGATTTCATACATGAACATATTGCAATATGATTGCCATTGTAGTGATAACTAGCACCTCTGTCACATCACACAGAATTATCATTTCTTTTTGGCCAAACTTGAAGAAGCAGAGTAAAATGGTGGTTACCCAGGGATGCAGGGTGGGGGCCCAGGACAGATGTCGGAGGGTAAACCTGCGACGAGTCATAAACACATCCCAGAGAGCTAACGCACAGAATAGTGAGTATACAAACACTATCATATTATAATCACCAAACTGGCTAAGAGGCTAGGTCTTAATGATTTCAGTAAAAGTAAAAGAAGCTTTCACCCATAAAATGTACACCCTCCACCCCCTGAGCCGGACAGCCTAGCCTTCGACAGAAAGCGAAAGTGGGGTGGTGGCAGGAAAACAACGAAGCGGCTCGAGTCCACGGTGGGAGCAGGCCGCGGGTTCTCAGGGCTGAGGGGGGAGGCCCCAGATGTTAGTTCCGTGCCTCTGGTCGGGCGTAATGGGCAAACTATGTAAGTACCTTTGAAGGATATGTTAACCATTCTTGAGAACAAAGAACCAAAGTGAAGGTGGAACTCAGCCTTGGATCCTCCCGCCCTCCCTCCTTGTCCATGTCCGGTTCCTTTCCCTAGCATCCCCTGCTCTTTTCCATCTGTTCTTTCTCTTCCCCCTCTATCTCTTCGTCTCTGTGTGTCTCTCCCCATCTCTCTCTCTCTCTGCTCTCTCTCTCTCTATTCCTTTCTCTCTCCTGAAGCCCTCTCAGTATGTAGCTCACATACCACACAAATAGTCATAGCATCAAAAAGTATTCCGGGGGGGGGGGGGGGGACA
>CM052539.1:12843425-12883830 GCA_028533065.1 Trachops cirrhosus
ATGTAGCTCACATACCACACAAATAGTCATAGCATCAAAAAGTATTCCGGGGGGGGGGGGGGGGACATCCATCACCACGCGAGGAGAATCCAGGGGAAGAAACCAGAGCCTTGAAAAAAGTTTCTAAAGTAATAAGTCCTTGTCAGATTCCAACCAGCCTGGGCCTCCAAACGGACAGGCAGAGGTATTTTTCTCCTGTTCCAAAGGCATGAGCAACGTCCCCCAGAGCAGTTCCGCTCCCGCTGTGCTTTTGCTTTTGACCATTACTGTCAACTGTGCTTTATCATGTCATTTTAGCACCAGGCCTGGCGCATTTCTCTGTATAGTAAAAGCTAATGACCCGTATGGTTTTTGGCAGCGCTGGGCAATATACATGCTCCATTTGGAGCGGAGTAAGTCCTTGGAGTCTATAGCTGTGTGAACAACCTCTGTGCTTCATGGGTCTGTAAATATCATAGCTGTGGTCACTGCTCTGAATTATTAATATTCCAGAGGCCTGCTTTGACCCTACCCCCTACAGAGAAGGCTTGGGTAATACACAGCTTCGCATTGGACCCCATCCAACTGGAATTTATGACTGGAAGTGGCAGAGGGCCCGCATTATAGCAATGTCTCACCTTCAGCTGGCTCCACAGCTTGGACCCTAAGGACATCATGGTATTTACTCAATTCAAACCCCATTTATTGTGCTCCTAATGTGCTGAGCACTGCGTTTCGATGCTAGAGATGGAGAGATGACAGAGTCCCAGTCCCTGCCCTGAGGAGGGTGAACCAGGCATATGAATAAGGTCCCTGTATGCAAATAGATTTCAGGCACAACCCTCGGCAGATTTTAGAGAAAGCCCCCCTGCCCCATTCTTTCACTTGCATCCCCTGAACCCTTGCTACTGGACATGTGATCCTCAGACAGCCATGGCACCTTGGAACTTGTTGAAGAAATGAAGGATCTCAGGCCCTACTCCAGACTGAATCAGTTTAAAGTTTGGGGTGCCCTGATCTAAATCTAAGTTCTCTAAACCTGGATAAGTTCAAAAATCACCTAGTGTTTCCATTTTTGTTTTGTGTCAGGAGAATATTCAAGTGCCCATTCTTGGGCCTCACCTTAGGGATCCTGACATGCCAGGTCTCATGTTAAGGGCTAGAGATTTCCTTATAAGCCCTCCAGGTACTTCTGATACAGCTGGTCTGTGGATTGGCATTTGGAAACTAGCCTCTCCAACCATGGTTCTCAAACTTGGTTGAACATTAGAATTAGTTGGGAAGCTTTTCAAAGTCTTGATGCTCAGTCTGCACTCTGAGCAATGAAATCAGAGGCCATGGGTGTGGGGCTACGGCATCAGTATTGCAATGCTCCTCCAGGTTACTCAAATGTGCAGCTAAGGTTGAAGACCACAGCTCTAAACCAGAGCTGCAAACAGTTTTAACCCAAGAACCACCCGAGACACAATTACAGAGGGCCAGCAGAGCCCTGGTGGTTCCTAATTGAAAAAGAGGTAGAACGAGAGCTTAAACCCAATTTCCTTGGACCCTAATCAAGGTGCTTGTTACCTGCAAATCTGCTAGGCAATATAAAGAGGGCTTGAATGGGACCACCTGCATCCCTCGTGAGGGTCAAGTTGAGGAAGCTCAGACCTGCAGTTCAGTAGCCTTAATCTTTCTGGTCTTAGCTTAGATAGAAGTTACCACAGCTCATTTCCTGTTGTGTTGTCCAAGGTACAAGCCCCATTCATAACTCCTGTCCAGAGCCCTCGCTGTTCCCAGACAGAGATATTTTTTCTCAACATACTGGGGTCTATACATACTGGCTTTCTTTCATTTTTTTCAAATGCATCCTCTTCCTTCCACCTCAGGGCCTTTGCATAAGCTGTTTCCTCTGCCAGGAAGGTTCTCTCTCCTTCCTTTCCACCATGTATCCCCCCAAATAAGATCAGATTCCCGTATTGTTTACTCATGCGGCACCTTGTAGCTTTCCTTTATCACACTGACCACAGTTTTAAATTGTGCATTATGTTAATATTTGAATAATTTCTCTAAACAATTCCAGTTAAGACAGACATCACGTGTCTTTGGCTCAGAACTGTATTCTAGCCTCTTGTACTGTGCCTAGAACACAGCAGGGACTCAATGAATATTCCAGTAATCACATGCCACTTTTCCCAGGCTTTAGACGGCCCAGGTCCCTTATATATTCTTCCCGCCCCACCCAAGATGATCACCATTTGCCTCAAACAGACGGGCATTATTGTCACTCCCTTTGTCTAGACAAACACTTCAGTTCCTGCTAATCTTCTGGGCATATACCACCTGCTTCTTAGACCTCCACCCACTCCCAATTCTAGGCACTGTCAGTCTACCTGAGACCTCTCCTCCACATCCAGATACAGGTATCAGCTTTTCCCTCACCCCCAGCCAAGCGTTTTGAGCCTGCGTGGGTCTTTTGTTTTAGTGCCACTCTGACACTGGCCTGACAGAGTCCCCTAGGCGTTCAGTCTTCATCACAGTGTTAGGCAGAAAACATGATCAGTGTTCTAGACGGCGCTCCTCACGTGTGCAATGGGAATAACAGCACATATCTCAAAGGGCTGATGGAGAATTAAATGAAATCATCTGCATCCACAATACACTGCCGAGTTAATGAATAGTTAGAATACTTATTACTATTAAAAACTTGAAAAAATCCCACTGGACCCCACAAAACATATCAGTGCTGCTATTTGTACTTATTAAGTAAGTGGATGGGAAGCTAATATGGATTTGATAATGATTTTAAATGAACTCATGTTTTATCAATTATGATAGCATTACCATCCAACAGTACATCTAGGAGTGAAGAGTAATGCTTATTTCCATTTTCAGAATGTGTGATCTGTCTAAGGATTTCCGGGTCCTTGCAACCACTTCATGCCTTACTCTCCCCATACTAGGTCCTCAGCCTTAAGACTGGGAAATAGCTTGAGACTGTAACCTGAAGGTACACACTTCAACAAATGCGACACATATACATCTTTCCTCTTATTTTATTTTCCTTTAAGCACACTCTGTCAAACAAGCCAGAATAGAAGCCCTTTGATGCAGAAGTAGATTCTGGTCAGCCATATGAAGTTCAGGACTTTCAACCCCTCCATTCTGTGGCAGAGAACTTGGAAGAGGTCAAGGCTGAGCTTCAGTAGATATAGGGTTGGGAGTGGGGAACAGGGGAGGGGAATCTCAGTGTGGTTTCAATCTCAGAGAGAGTGTGAGCAGATTGAAAAGGAAAGCAACCCATGTACTTATTCTTTCACTCAACACATCTTTATTAAACACCCTACAATGCGTTGGGAATTGAATTTGGTACTAAGGACTTCCTAGCAGCGTGACCTAGGCAAGTTAATTAATTTTCCCATCCTTGGATTGTCACTTGTGAAATGCAGATGGTGAGAGGGTCTAATAGGCACTAACTAAGACAATAGGCAGAAGGGTGACACGTGGCCAGCACACGATGCAATGAATGAGAACTGCTTCTGCTGCTGTTGTTCAGGATGAACAAGGTGGAGGCTGTGTTGCTGTCACAACATTTTGAGTCAAACGGTCAAATGGAACGTGGAGAAAGTACACAGAAAATTATAATAGTGATTGATGGGAGGAGTGGAGAGGAGTGCTGTGAGCACACAGGGGGGACACCTAATTCAGACTTCTTAGAGCAAACAAAATTTAAGGTTTTAAGCGAGACATTAATGGTGAGCAGTAGTGTTAAAGATAAAAAGTATGTTGGCACTTGTTAAAGATGGTGAGGAAGACTGTTTAAAAGAGGGACTTTGGTATAAAGCAGAGAGATCAGGCTCAACTCTGAATACCCAAGGGAGAGGGATTTATAGCCAAGAAGCTGGGTGGAAGGAAGGCCAGTGCATGGAAAATTATTAAGAAGGTGAGGAATTATGGCTAGATCTGCCTGAGAGGATTCTTAATAAACGTGACTCTACAAGACTAGCCCACATTTAGGCCTCCTTAAGCAGAGGACTCAGAGGACTGGAATAAAGCTTGGTCAAGGAGAGAATCTTTGTCAGAAGTGACACAAGAGGAGAAGGTCGATGTGGAAACATTATGTCATGGGAAAGGCTCAAAGCAAACAGAAGCACACTCACTCCCCCCAACAATGAACAGCTCATTTCCAAGAGACGGATTAACCTTTGCTGTGCGTTGGAATCACCTCGAGATCTTTAAAAATGTTTATGCCCTAGATCCCACCCTTGGAGATTCTGAACTAATTGGTATGGTAAGCAGCCTGGGCTCTGGGTTTTTCAAACTTATGTTCCAACTTGATGAAGATATAATTGACATATAACATTGTGTTATATGTGTCAGCAGTACAATGTGATGATTTGAAGCACACATGTTGTGAAATGTTTGTCCCAAGAAGGTTAGTTAACACATCCTTCATCTCGCATAATTGCCATTTCATTGTTGTTAGGGTGAGAAGGCTTAAAATTTACTTCTTAACACCTTTCAATTCTACAATACGAGATTGCTAACTAGAGTCACAAAACTGCATGTTGGATGCCCAGAACTTATTTATCTCATCATTTCCCCCACCTCCAGCCCCAGGAAACCATCACTCTACTGTTTCTACAAGTTCAGCCCTTTTCAGATCCCACGTGTGAATGAGGTCATTCCGTGTTTGTCTTTCTCCCTCCGACTTATTTCACTTAGAATGATGTGTTCATGGTTCGTCCGTGTTGCGGCAAATGGCAGAATTTCCCTCTTAATGGCTGAATAGTATTTCATCATGCATATATGTCCCATCTTTTATACCCGTTTATCTGGCGATGAACGCACAGGTTGCTTCCATGTCCTGACTATTGTGAATGATGCTGCAGTGAACGTGGGGTGCAGATATATCTATGAGACAGTGATTTCATTTCCTTTGGGTAAATGGCCAGAAGTAAGATTTCTGGATCAAATGGTAGTTCTATTTCAGATTTTTGGAGGAATCTCCAAACTGTTTTCCATAGTTGCTACATTTTACCAAAGTGACCGGGGTTTTCTCTTTACTTCAAATCCTCTCTGGCATTTGTTATCTCTTGTGTTTTTGATGACAGCCATTCTAACGGGTATGAGTGATACCTCATTGTGATTTTGATTTGTATTTCCATGATGATTTGTGCTATTGAGCACTTTTGCATGTACTGATTGGCCATTTGTATATCTTCTTTGGAAATGTCTGTTCAGTCCCTTTGTCCATTTTTAAATCAGGTTATTATAATTACTTGCTATCGAGTTAAGTTCCTCACATATTTTGGATAAAAACCCCTTACTAGATGAATGACTTGCAAATATTTTCTCCTATTCCATAGATTGACTTTACATTTGGTTGGTGGTTTCTTTTGCTGTGCAGAAGCTTTTGAGGGTCATGTAGTCTCATTTGTTGATTTTTACTTTCATAGCTTGTGCTTTTGTTGTCAAATCCAAAAATATCATTGCCAATATCAATGTCAAGGAGTTTTCTTGCCCTTGTTTTCTTCTAGGAGTTCTATAACTTTTGGTCTTACTTTGAAGCCCTTAATCTATTTCAAATTATTTTTTTGTGATTGTTGTAAGATAGGGATCCACTTTTATTCTTTTTCATGTGAATATCCAGTTTTCCCAACATCATTATTGAAGAGAGTTAAATATTTGTTAACTGTATATTCATAGGTTTATTTCTGGGGTCTCAATTCTGTCCATGGGAACATGTCTGTTTTTATGCCAAGACTGTACTTTTTGATCATGAAAGATTTGTAGTATAGTTTAAAATCAGGAAGTGTTATGTGTCCAGCTTTGTCCTTTCTCAAGTTATATTCATGGGATTTATCCTTAGGAGGCAAGGGTGGTTCAAATATATTCAAGTCAATAAATATAATACCCCACATAAACAGAAAAATAAAAATCATGTGATTATCTCAATAAACAGAGAAGAAGCACTTAACAATTCATCATTTTATAATAATAATAATAATAATAAAGAACATCTCAACAAATCAAGTACAGAAGAAACATACTTAAACATAGTAAAGTCCTCATTGACAAACCCACAGCTAACATCCTTCTCAATGGTTAAAAGCTGAAAGCTTCCCTGACCATTAGGAACAAGACAAGAGTGTTCACCCTCCTTTTTCCTCAACATTGTACTGAAAGCCAGAGCAATGAGAAAGAAAAAGAAATAAAAGGCATGCAGATTTGAAAAGAAGTAAAATTATCTCTGCAAATGGCAGAGATATAGAAAGTGTTAAAGACTCCACTAAAAAATGGTTAGAACTAATAAATAAGTTCAGTAAAGTTTCAGGATTCAGAATCAATATACAAAAATCATCTGTGTTTGTCTGAACTAACAATGAACTGTCTGAAAAAATAAAGCACCATTGATAGATTCAAGGGAACCCTATCAAAACTGCAATGACATTTTTTTACAGAAATAAAAGATCATCCTAAAATTTGTATGAAACCAAAAAGGACCTTGAATAGAGCTGGGGTTTGTAGACGTGCCCCAGGTGACGACGCAATTGTCCATTATGTGTGCACCCAGAACTGTGAACTGTTAGTGCTTTTGTTTTTCTTTTTATTGAGTTTATTGAGGGGACACTGGTGAACAAAATTATACAGGTGTCAGGTGCACAATTCCACAACACGTCATTTGTACACTGTTGTGTGTGTTCACCACCTCACTTCAAGTCTCCTTCCATCATCATTGATCCCCCCAAACCCTCCTCTACCTCCCATCACCCACCCCATGCCAATCACCACACTATTGTCCATGAGAGTTTTTCTTTTTTTTTTTTTCAGCTTTTGGGGAGGGGTTTGGTATTGGCAGCTGCTTGGGAGAGGTGGGTACAGGAATGGAGTAAAAGAGACCACTAGGCCGTTCACAGCTAGGATGGGACCTTCCCCCCTAGTATACCAAGTTTTATCAGCTAGACTCTCATGGCCTCTTAACCGGAGGTACGAATTACTATTCCTGTTGGGGAGTCAGTGACACTTCTGTAGTGGCAGAGTCCATGCCTCTCAGACTTTAAACTGCGTAGGAGTCACCTGGTCATCTTGCTCAGATGCAGAGTCTGATTCAGTTACTGGTCTGGCCCAGAGCCTGAGATCCTGCATTTCTAACAAACTCCCAGGTGATGCTGATGTGACTGGACCTCAGAGTGGAATTTAAGTAAAAAGGATCTATAGCTAAAGCTTTTCTATTTTTTACAGGTTGGAAACAATATATTTTAATTACATAGAAAGCATAACTAAGATAGAAAAGTCCCTGAAGAGTGCTGGAAATACAGACAATAGAGTATGTAGACAGTTGCCTATCCCTGTTCAAATAATATGCTTTCTTTTACAGAAGCCAGTTGCTATCCTAAGTTGGCTGTAAAATGAACAGCTGTCCAAAAAACTAGGTTTGGGTTGTGGGTGTTCTATAGAAATGCGGAAACATACATCAGGTGACAGCTCCCCATAAAACATCTTGAAAACTACCGAGGAGACCAATATAGCATAATTATTATTACAAGTTTTTTGTCTCCAGATTCAAACTCCTTGGGTTTAAGACCTCCTACTTACGAGATAAAGAGAATAACCTATTTCTTTGAGTTCTTGTGGTGATTAATAAAATAAACGTTTGGAAGAAGCTGAGCAGAGTGTGTCCCTGGCACACAATGATAAGTCTGATGATTACCTGGCTCCCTGTGAGTTGTATTTGCACTTCGGTAAGGTAGCGATGCTGCGATTTTTACGAGTTCACTGCTGGGTCGCCCCAGCGTTGAGCAGCACTCTGCCCAAACTCCCCTGTACTGTGGCTGCTCCGCTATCTCTTGCGCTTGGATCCTTCAACATTCAGCCACACAGCTCCTCGTTCTGCTGTTACTATGTGCTCACTCTGTACCAGTCGTTGCTAAGAACCAGGCTACAAAAGACACATCTGCTTTTTAAAAACTCCAGCAGGGAAGGTAAAACAAGGATAATCATGATAATGACTTGTGATTAGAGCTACAGACAGGGAGGAGATTTGGAGGATCACAGAGCAGCTACTCTTTCCACCCTATTTAAGTATTGCCTTTGGCTTTCAAATTCAGAACTGCAACAATGTTTTATCATAAATGTTTGCCATATGACCAGTAAACCCCCCTTATTTGCAGTTTTGGTTTATATAAGTCTAAACAGTGTCAAATTTTATTAACTGCATCACTAAAGTCCTGCATTTTCAGTCTACTGAAAATGATGGATATAGGTTTAGAGTCTATTGGATGCACTGTCAGAACATAATTCTGTTTTTTCACTGTCACTTAAGACAGGCGTTAGCGAGCTTTTTTGTTTGCAAGAGCCAGACGGTAAATATTATAGACTTTGAGGGTCATATTATTGAATTAATTGGGGGTGAAATTCAATAAATTATTGGATGTGGTTGTGTTCTAAAACTTCATTTACAAAAGCAGGCATCCGGCCTACATACAGGTCTTAGTTTGCTGAGCCTCCCATCTAAGTTCTCATATTTACTTGACAATTTCTTCACTCAAACTTTGAAGATGAAATAGTTCTGCACCTTTAAAGATAAAATGATCTCACTGTCTCATTTGCATTTGTTGCCTTTATTTATTCATGAAATGCTTGTTTACATAAATCCATAGGTTACCTTATCTAGGAAGCAATCTTTTCATCATTATTTTTAATCCTATAATTTTCTTACACATACAGAGTTGTTTCCTACAGTGACCAGAAAAACTGCAGGAGGAAACCCCTCAATACTGTAAAAGAATTCAAATTTTTTTGAAACTAAATGAGGAAACCACAGAGATCACTTACCCCACTTACCCCACACACCTCAGAGAACTGTGGTTAAAAATGTGAACTTTTGTTAGACCACCCAGGGTCAAGTCCTGGCTCCACCACTTACTAGGTCATGACCTTGGGTGAATTCTTAACTATTCAGTGCCTCAATTCTTCCTCTGTAAAATGGGGATATTGATGTTTTTCCCTCATAAGTTTATAGTGGAAATTATGGGATGACCTGTGTAACATGAGTAAAATGCTGTACATAATAAGCATTCGGTAAACATAGCAATTGCTTTTGTTCTTTTCACTTCTGCATGTGAATGGCCACCTCCCCTCTACTTATTCTCTGCCAAGAAATACCCTCTGAAGATCAGGGGGCCTTCTTGTCAGGCTCTACTCCCATCAGTTGCAGCACAGATGTGTTGGACTCACCCTAGAAAGTCAAGATTATCTTCAACCAAATGGAAGTGAATGTGTGACAACTCTGCTTTGACTCTGAGAAAATTTCATAAGTTTCAGCTACACTTCTTGGGGCAGCTCTCATCCACCCTGAGATTTTCCAAGGCAGACAAATGAAACATTAGGAGAGTTATACACATGTTAACACAAGCTCATGTTGAGTATTTGACGGATATTCTTAACAGGTTTATTTGTTTTTGTTGTTATTGTTGTCGATTCCATTTCATCTCTATTCTCGTTATCATCTCTACTGAGATATATGTTGTGGTTGGAGTCAAGTCCTCTCCTACATGCATTTGATATCTTTTTTTTTCTTTTCACCCATCCCCCTTCCCTTCTTCCCTTTGGCAGCCATCATCTTGTTCTCTGTATCTATGGGTCTGTTGGTTTTTGCTTGGTTTATTCATTTTTTTTGTTCTTTTTAGATTCCACATATAAGGGAAATTTTATGGTATTTATTTTTCTCTGTCTGGCTTACTTCACTCAACGTAATACCCTCTTAGTCCATACGTGGTGTCTCAAATTGCAAGATTTCATTCTTTTTTAAATATTCCACTGTATATCTCACATCCTTATTCATTCATCTATCGATGGACACCTACATTGCTTCCATATCTTAGCTATTGCAAATGATGCTGCAGTGAACATAGGGTATATTTGATATCTTTTAACTGAAGTCCCAGAAATCCTCTCTCTGTATACTCTCCAAGTTCTCAGCAATCACCCTATTTTGTAGGCTTAGCCAGATTAGAACACCACATGGAGAGATAGTCTTGTCCAAGAGACTGTCAAAGGGTATTTCAAATTTGCTGGTTAGAGAGCCCTTCCATCAGGCCCTATGCACAAAAGTGCTTTGACAACTATGAAGCAGGAGGCAACACTAATGGATGAAGTACGTGCTTTGCGTCTGGCATGTTGTGGGACAGCACTGTTCAATAAAACTTTCCACAGTAATGGAAATGCCAAATATAGTAGCCACAAGTCCCATGTGGTGATGGGGCACTTGAAATGTAGCTGGTGTGACTGAGGGACTAAAGTGTTCATTGCATTTAATTTAGTTTAATTCATTTAAATTTAATTGGTCACAAGGCAGTTGGTTACAGGGTATGTTACATGTGTTAAAAAAAAGTCTGCAAGGTGAGTAGTATATGCCTGTCCCCTTTTATAAAAGAAGAAGAAATCTCAGAGAAGTTGAACTTTCTACGAGTCACAGAGTTAGCAACTGGCACATGGTCAGGTAGGATTTTCATGCCCTACCTCTCTTTGATGCCCAGGGGTTTTTCCTCCGTATCAAACTATACAGCATGTGCTATATTATGAAATGTTACATTATATATTAATCTTTTGAAATCTATCATTACATCAACTAGATATTGCTATATTCCGATAGAATCACTCTAACCCATTGTCTCCAGTAAAACAAGGTTAGCTAACATGACTTGTACCTATGGAGAGAATTCACAATCGCCTATGGAGAACCCAGTATCCCCTTCCCTTTGAAGATGCTTCAGAGGAGGTCTTTCTCTTGTTTTTGCATTCTTACCACTGAGGCAAGGGACGATGACCTCAAAAAAACAGTCAGCTATCAAAGCA
This sequence comes from Trachops cirrhosus, assembly GCA_028533065.1. Classification (NCBI taxonomy): domain Eukaryota; kingdom Metazoa; phylum Chordata; class Mammalia; order Chiroptera; family Phyllostomidae; genus Trachops; species Trachops cirrhosus. The sequence continues at coordinate 12,854,247 of CM052539.1, forward strand.
AGCTGGTAGTTTGGGGGCAGCAGCTCATTTCTTCCAGCAAACTTAGACAGAGTTGATTTCCCAACACATGTTTATAGATGTGCTCTCCTGAGTTCCACACACACAGAGCCATTTCCCTTTTGAATAGCTTGTCTGGTTACATCTTGTAGTAATTTATCTGCACACTCCCTGCCAACTGGTTCGTGGGGAAAACATGTTTGATGCATAACAATAGATCATTTGGGGATAAATCAAACTCTTAATGAAGTCCTGCTTCTCCTCAGCCAGGCATTTCGCTCGGAAGAGTCTCTCTTGGGCTCTATTGACTTGAAGAGAGGGAATGTGGGTGCCCCAATCTGCGAGACAAGTAGGCGCACAGAAAGTTGATTTTCTCCAAGACAAGACTAACGACACAGCATCCCTGGGGTCCCTTTCCACGGCGTCCAACTGAAACCACTGAAGTTGGATTGAAGACTAGAGCCTGGAGAGAGTTCAGATTAGACCTATGTTTGGAAGAAATGAGAGATCTATTTTGCCCAAAGCCTCACACTTTCCTTGGAGGGACGCCATGGCCGCCCACACACCCTTGTCTTTCCCAGTTCCTGTAAGGAAAAAGAAAGTTACAAGGAGATAGAAAGTAGAGAAGAAAGAGGGGGAGGGAGGAAAGGGAGAAGAATGAACTGAACTGAAAATATAAAAGAAAAGGGAGGAAAGAAAAATGAAGAAATAGTGACAATGTAGTGAGCAGGAAGGATGGGAAAAAGAAAAGGAGAAACACATTAAAAGTTTCCCTTTAAAGCCATATGAATCATAGCATTGTAACTAATTAGTTCTAGTCGAGTCTTTGCCATGTGCCAGACACTATGCTAGGTGTTCCCACACACTGCTATGAACCAAGTGAGACTTAGAAAGCTTGAGAAAACAGTAGTTAGTTCCTGCAAAGCCCTTATCCTGCACATCTACACCACACACGCTCCTAAGTATACAATCTGTCTTACAGCCTTTTTTTTTTTTCAGGATCTCCTTCAGTGGAGGAGTCAGAGGCTGATCAGTGGAGGGGAAAGGCATTAAGAGAAAGTCAGAATAACTGATATAAAACTTTTAATCATATCTCTCTGTCCTCATTTGAGGACATGCATCACCCATAGACATGCTTCAATGCCAAGGAAAACACATCTTGTGCTTTGAGTCTGAACTCGTGAACTCCCCCCGGGAGCCCTGCAGGGGCTGGTATATGCTTTTCACGGAGTTGAGGGGGGGAGTGCATTTAAAGCTAAACTCTGTGATTGTTTTCTAAGGAGAAAAATGAGCTGTGCTGGTGCTTTTCTTTAATGAATGAGGAACTCTTTCATCAAGTCACCCCCTCTCCCCAGTCTTCTCTGGCTCCCACTGCCTCCAGGATCCAGGCCAAACCGTTTGTCCTGAAATCCAAGGCCTTCCACAGGCTGGCTCCAGACGGTCTTATCAACAGTGTTTTTCTACCACCCTCCGCTGTGAGCTATCAACTCCAGTGAGGCTGGTCTGTTCTCTCTTCCCTCCTTCCAAACGCACACATACGGCCCCTCAGAAGGACAAAGGATGGCTCCTTTGCCTTCCTATGCCTTTGGTTTCTTTCCCCTGAAATTCCCTTGCTGCCTCTTACCCTTTTTAAACTCCATGTGAACTTCAAGGCCACTCACTTTGGGAAGGATTCCCTGACCATCCAAATCCACAGGGACCTCTTCCTCCCCTGCTCCTTCATGTTATTCAGTTTGGTGCCACTGTGATGACAGCTGTGGGTTGTCATTCCATGCTGTCATTCACCCAAGTCCCCATGAAGGGGTATTCCTTTTCTCTCCTCTGTTCATATTCACCAACAATGTCCTGTTGTCAGTGCCTCCTTGTAAGTTGCTCTCCCTCTGTCATCTCTCCTTCTCATTCGCTAGGACACCAGGTTACTAAGCTGCAGCCCCCAACCCATCTGTTCCCTAAAGACTGTGGTGGTCAACAATTCTTTAGTGCTTACTTCATTCTGTTGTTATATTACAGCAGTTTGTGCACATTTGCTCTTCTCCATCAGACTACGAGCTCCTTGAGCTTAGGGGTTTGGGTCACCTTGGTTGCTCTGTGCCTACCATGGTGGATGGTATTCAGAGGAGACTCAATAAATGCTTGTGAAATGCATTTTCATTGTTATTCCATTTCTTGGTTGTACCTTAGATAACAGGCAATATGCTGAAACAAGACTTAGAGAGCCTTCTTATGGGTACAGCCATTTCTGGAGAAATAGCAAACCTTTAAAATGCTCATGGTGGGAGTCTTCTCTCCCCTGGGCACAGACGGCCTTTCTTCTCAGATGGCTTTTCTGTCGTGGTGGGGCTGTTCCCTGAAGGAAATTCACAGTGTCATCTTCGTAAGAAGAAAGGTAGATATAGGACAACTGGGGCAACTTTCCCCTAACTCTTAGCCGTCCAAGGACTGGGAACCAAGTACATCATGTCTCACTAGAAGTAAAAATAAGAATGACATCAGGGGGACAAAGCTTCACGCTCAACCTTGTGGGGCCACTTGGTGTCTTCTCTCTGCCTCTTTTGGTGCACAAGGTCCATTCCCCTCTCTCAGAGGGTTCTCCCCACCCCACAGCTCAGCTCCACAGGCCTCCGGGTTGCTGCAATTCTAAGCGATTTTATAACCTCTTCAGTTTTCTTCCCCACTAGTTGGCAACGAGCACTCAATTTTCTGATTCCAACATTCTGAGTGAAGAATGTGATTACCCTTGCTCACATTGCCTTGCCAAGCCAGAGTCCCTGGTGAGCTTCAGGACGGGCCATCATCGCATCAGGTGCCATCTCTGGTGAAGTCAGCCGTGGCTGAGAAGTGAAGGGTGGAGGGAGGGGTAACTTCACTGAAAATATGGCTGCCTCAGCCAGTCCCCATCAACAGAGCCTGCGGGCAGCTACAGTGCCCCTTTCATTGGACTTCCCTGTGAAGACAGACACTTTCGTAACTGGGTAGAAAACACAGACTCCTACAAAGGGGTCAGACGAGCCAGGTAAGTGAGTAAAGCAGTCCGGTGTGAAGTGATGGGAAACGGTGGCTCCAGCGATTGTTAACATGTGGGAATGTTGCCAGATCTTTCCGTTTTTAAAGAGAAGTCATAAGTATGGGTTTTAGTGTGAAGTTCCTGAGTTTTAAAACATTGTGCAAGCCAAACCAAACCTATCTGTGAGCCACATTAGGTCTGCAGGCTGTCCGTTTGCAGGTCCCATGTTAAAAACTGACGGATGGAGGCAGATCTTCTAAAAGCAACATAAATGACCAACTAGCCCATTATTTATTGCATTTCCTATAGTTGTTTGCATATTAATTCTTCATTAGATAGCTATTGACTGACATGAAAAGAAGGTATTTGCCTTGGATTGTTTTGAGACTAGTCCTTTCATTTGCATCATTTCAGAACCCCTTTCAAGTTCACATGACAGTATCAAAGTCTAGGAGAAAACAAGGCTCTGGAGAGATTTTTAGCTTGAGTTTTCATAAAAGGTCAATTTGGGGAAGCGATCTTATGTTAATGACCTTCTCCTCAGGTTTCTCAAAGACCACCAGGGGCTCCAGCTTGAAGATAAACCCAGAACTAAGGGACGGCAGGATAATCAGAAAAAAACCAAACCCTCATACCTTGGGAGCTGTAAAAGATAGATTTTTCAAGGTTGTCTGCAGAAGCCAGAGTAATGGGCATATCTGTATCCATGGGGACATAGCAGATAGGTGGAGAGTGGAAACAAGATAACCGAGTTGACTAAGTTGTTCACAGGATTCATCACGCTTTGCTAAGAAATCTCTGTGATGCCCAATGGTTAGGGCAAGTCTCCAGAGGCCATGAGTCTTGGCTGTCCCTCCCAGTCAAGAATAAGATTGCTCCGCAGGATTGAGTGATACATCAGTATTTCTCCAAGAGGAAGATGGATGAGGCCCATGGGCTATTCTCTACAGAAATACCTAGTTTGGGAAGAATCAGTGACATAGCCATTTGTCAAACATGATTGCTACCCTTATGATTGGGGAAAAGGGAGTCCTTGAGTGCCACTTGCATGCCAAACCCCAGAGATGAGCCTTGAGAAATGGAGCCAGTGCAAACTTGCTATAGAGCACACTTCTGACTGTGGTCTCCTGCTTCTTCTTAAAACCCTTCTTCGTATGTGTGTATGCTCACGTGTCCTTTTTCTTAAAATTTAATACTTGTATAGAAGAGAACACACATCTGTTACATGTACTGCTGAATAAATTTTCACAAAATAATGATGCCCATATAACAACTACCCAGTTCAGAAACAGAATACTATCAGTATTTTGGAGGCCCCCTCCCAGATAGTAGCCTCCTCCAGCTCCCCGAAGAAAGTCACATTTTGATTAATATCATAGATTAGTGTTACCTGTTTTTGAACTTCATATAAAAGAAACCATATTACACATAGTCTTTTGTGTCTTTTTGTTGCAATAGTTGATTCATTTAATCGCCATATAATATTCCATCAAGTGACTACAAAGCAATGTTTCCCTTCTATTAATGATAAAATTCTGACTTATTTCCAGTTTGGGGACATTACAAATCATGTTGCCATAGAATTCTTGTTCAGACTTTATTTGTCCTTATGCATGTATTTCTGTTTGGTCTGTATCTAGAATAAAATTGTTCGATCCTAGAATAGGTATATTTCAGTATGGATATGATACCATTAGTTGTCCAAAGTGGTTGTTCCAATGTATAAAATCCCTATTGTTTTGCATTTTTGCCAGCACTTGGTATCTCAGCCTTTTTAACTAGAACAATTCTGACGTGTTTGCATCTAGCAACTGGGGGCATAGCATTTTTTAAGGTTTATCTTATTGTACAAACTTCTGGTGGCATGCAGCTTTGGTGTTACTCAAGTATAGACTTAACATTTTTTCTCTTTTATGATAGCATTTCAGATGACTCAACTAGAGCCTGTTTATACAACATATAAAACAAAAGCATCCCCACGAGGTTAAATAACTTGCCCACAGTCACTTGAATATTAAGTGGCAGAACCAAGGTTTGTTCCATGGACTCAAGACCACAATATGTACAGTAAGGTTTCTTTTATATGAAGTTCAAAAACAGGCAACACTAATCCATGGTGTTAATCAAAATGTGACTTTCTTTGGAGGAGGCTAACATCTGGGAGGGGACTTCCAAAATACTGATAGTATTCTGTTTCTGAACTCTTTTTTGGTGGGGAAGGATTAGGAATATTATTACAGAACTATTTCAAAAAGGCATAAGACACTTATGCCTGTTTCTAGTTTTTTTTTCAGTGGGGAAGAGACTATGGGAAAGGGAAAGAGCCTTCAAATCATATTATTGATACAAAGGCTTCCTGATGCCCACAAATAAATCCTGACTCCAATAACAGGGGTGCCCTAGATGGGAATGTAAACTGGTACAGCCACTGTGGAAAAAGTATGGAAATTCTTTAGAAAACTTAAGAATAGAGCTAGTACATGATCTATCTGTTTTGCTCCTATTTAGGGGAAGAATACAAAAACACTAATTTGAAAAATATACACAGCCTTTATGTTCTTTGCAGCATTATTTACAACTGAAAAATATAGAAACAACAAAAGTGTCCATCAGTGGATGAATGGGTAAAGAAGACAAGGTATATATATATAAAATTCGTCCTTGAACAATGCAGGTTCACAGCCAATCCCCAGTGCAATAGAAAATCCAAGTATAACTTCACACCACCCCCAAATTTAACTACTAATAGCTTTACCAGAAGTCTTATCAATAACATAATGAGCCAATTAATACATATTTGTGATTTATATGTATTATATACTATGTTCTTGTAATAAAGTAAGCTAGAGAAAGGAAAATGTTAGTAATAACATCATAAGAAAGAGGAAATGCATACACAGTACAGCTGTGTATTAAGTGAACCCGCACCGTTCAATCCCATGCTGTTCAGCTGTGTGATGGAATACTACTCAGCCATAAAAAGGAAATCTTGTCATTTGCAACAATATGGCTAGACCTTGGAGGTATTTTGCTGAAGTGAAATAAGTCAGACAGAGAAAGACAGATACCATATGATATAACTTATATAAAGGATCTAAAAAACTCCAAACAAACAAAAGAAAACAAAAACAAACTCACAGATAAGGAAACCAGATTGGTGGTTACCACAACAGAAAAGGGTAAAATGTATGAAAAGAAACCATTGTCTGGTGAGGGAAGGTGGTAATGAGATTTACAGTGGTGAGCACTATGTAATGTATACAAATATCAAATTATAATGTTGTGCACTTGAAATATATACAATGTTGATACAATTTTACTACAATTAAAATGATCAGGGGGCCCTTGTATGAAAAGTTTCCCTCGGTTGGCCTCATGGTCTGGCTACTGAATATTGCAATGGAGTAGTCAGCAAAACTGACCTTCACGTTCACAATGGCTCATAATAAATATGAGGTGAATATAGTATCTTCACAGTGTTGAAAAGGAGCCAGTTCTAGAGAAAATGCTTCTTGGCAGCAAATTCTTTCCCAGCCCTCAGTGCACAACACATGAATATGGGCATGTCAGCCCTTACGGGATTTGTTCCCACGTGGGAAGCACAGGCAGCACTAGCTGATGTGCTAGATGGGGCAGGTGACAGTGGTACAGGCAGGGGACAGTGAAGAGCACTGCTCAGCAGGAAGGTCAAGTGGTCCTTGTTCCTCCTCCTCCCCCTTTGTTCTGGGCTTAGAAAATATGAGTCCCACAGTGTCTTTATAGACAAGTGATCAAATTCATGCATTACTGGGAGTGTCATCGATGAACATCCAATGGACTCATCTCAGCAAACGGGGAGGATTCATTTCAAGTTCCGTGACCAACTGATGATTGGCACTTCCTGACAAATGGATTCCAGCTGGTTTCTGTCCACATGAGACAATGTGTGTGTGCATGCATGTTTATGCACCTGTGTGTTAAAGACAACACACTTGGTAAGCAGGTGAGCTCCATTTCATCTTCCTTTTGAAGAAAAGAAATCTACCAGGCAGAGAGAAAGATCCATTAAATGTCAGAGGAGATCATACCTCTGGAAGGTCCGAGGAAATGAGGGAAGTTGCTGACTTTTGCACTAGGAGATTTAGAAGATTATCAGAACACCTAGTTAGAGGAGATTTTGCCAAGCTTATCCTGCCAACTATCCCATAGATAATGGTCAAGACGTGGGGCCAGGCTCCGAACCGCAAGGGAAGTGGGCAGCCCTAGCTGCCCCTCAGCCTGAGCCACCCTTCAAGTTAGTGGACTCGAAGTAAACAACCAATTTCACTCATCTTGGAGGCCTCCCTCCTCCCTCTGGTGTCCAATAAGTATGGCTCCTTCTTAGCATTTGCCTCTTCCCCGTGGCTGCCTTATGAAATGTGATGCTAGCTGTAGAGTTGGAAGGACAAAGGAACTCAGTAAGTGTAATTTATTATCCAGGACTGCTTTCAACCTTTTTCCAATTATCCACATTTTTATTTTGGCTTTGGCAGACCTGGGTATACGAGGCTGTTCTGGTCACTGACAGGCTGAAAAAACAGGCCCCAAGTATTTCTTAAGGGATGTGTTACTGGCTTTTAGTAACTCTCCATGGCATTGGCCCTTTTGAATTAAATAAGAAAACTAATACTGACTCCTGCTGCTTCCCCCGACTGTCTGCCCTCCACGCACAAGAAGGCATAACCTGGGATCATTTCATGTAGGGACTGGAGAGCTGTCAGACTGACAGAGATGCTCTCCTTAGGATTTATTTGCTCTCACCTGCTGCAGAGAAAATAATGGGCTTAGGAAAGACAAAGGTTTGTGTGTGAAAGTGGTAGGGCAAAAAGCAACGAGTGGGCGGACAGGGACCCTGGTTCATAACGCAAGCTGGACTCTTATTTGACATGTAACCTGGAATGAGTCCCTTATCTTTCTGTATTTCAGACTTCTGATCTGTAAACGGGGAGGGGTAGTGATACCCACCTCTTGTCTGGTGGATGGATCAGAGGCTCATTCTTTATCCCACCCCCTTACATGTGGGCATTCTCCTGGATTCGAGGTTTGTGCTGAGCCCTATGTCATCCCTCAGCAGCCTCACCCCTTCTCACAGCATTGTGTCTGCCATCTACGTGGTGGCCACAAAATCTTTATCACCGGCTTTATTTCTCTCTGGAGATCCAATCTCACATAGCCAAGACATTAATCTTTCTAGGAGGGTGTTTTGCTTTAAAAAATCAATGCTTCCACTAAACAAACTCTCTTCAACCTTTACAGAGAGCCGCACACATGGTGTAAAGAGGCTGCAGGCCTTCGGTGCCAGTCCAGCCCTTCGAACTCGGTGGCTGGGGTGAGGCGCTCCTACGGCCAATCGGCCATGGTGATGCTTAAACCAAAGGCTGAAGAAGTCTTGGCAGACTACCTGTCATATCACAGATAGTCGATAAATAATATCTCCTATTCTTGGATTCCTTTTGGAATTTCTAGAATGCCTTTAATTCTTGGGTTATCTTTTGTGTCAATCACACAACATTTTCAAACACAGAACCAAGAGGCAAGAGGTTGGCTGTGTGGTGACTGACGTTCCAGAGGAGCCTCGTTTTCCCACTGATCCCCACTATTAATTTGGAGATAAGGTCTTCTGAAGACAAAAATAAGTCTACGTTCTCTTAAAACTGTGTATAAGAGTGCAGCAAAGTCTTCTTAAGCACAGAATCCTGAAAATTTTATGATAAAATGTTATTATTAGTATTCACATGAAATTTCTAAAAAGAATCCCATAAAAGTACATGGAAACTAAAAAGACCATGTGCAAATTGTGGAAAATAGTACAATATAGAAGGTTTCTTTTATTGTATCAGATTTGGTGGTTTTATAGCTAATCATAGCACAGTTTATATCAGCTTTTTAAAAAAGTTTCCTTTGACCTTTCAAAGAAAAGGCCTCTTTTCAAAGACTACATTTATACTTTTGGCCACAGATATAATAAAAAAAAAACCTAACAAACGAAAGACTCTCAAAGAGTAAGTTTAAGAAACTCAAAACTCAGAGACAAGTGGAGTTAATCTACAAGGCCTGAAACAGTTGCTCAAGTGCAGTCAGTACGATTTCCAACTCTCCCCTGTTCTTCCTAGAGGCCCTGCTGGGAGCAAATGCCTGTCCAGACTTTGTTTGCCTTTGTTACTGTCATTGCCATCACTGTTGTTTTGTGGTGGTTTCAGAACTTTTCTCTTTTGCAGAAATTCAGTGCTTGCATTGACAGTAAAGCGAGGTGGACATACTTCTTTCAACACAGGCTCTGCTCTCTACTGCGTCTGCAGTGTTGTAACAGAGATAAATACTGAGATTCGTGAACTAAGGAGGGACGATGGTATCATCATCTGTGAAATCTCTCACGGCAGGTAGAGAAGACATATACTAGTCCTTTTTGCACAGTGAGGACAGACCAATTACAGCTTTTACTCACAACAAAAATGAATATTATAAAGCCTCCTTAAGTGGTGCCTGGCCACTCACTGGGTCCAGCCTGTGAGTGAGAAACACACACACACACACACACACACACACACACACACACACATTTAAAAAGTACAATGGCTTAGAGGAAGAATTGATGGAATAAGACAGAATCTCAGCTTGTAGTAGTTATCTTGCTTCTTTAAGACATGAAAAAACTTTTAATACCAGAAAGTTTTAACTTGAGAAGATCTTCTAAGCACCAGTGGGAATGAGAGTCATTCGGCAAGCTTCAAATAGGCAAGACCTTCTGCACCAAGAGAGGGACACTAGTATTCACAGACTCTTTTGTAGAGATTCTCTAGTAACCAACCTAATTTTCTAATCTCCCTATCCAGATTAATAAAAAAGGGACATTTGTACCAGAAATCTGTTGTTTCTTTGTCTTTTGCACAATTGGCATTGCCAGTCCTTTCTTATATTCTGGAAGATGCTCAACAAGTGCCTGGATATTACACAAGTGAGTCAAGCATTAGAAAAGACTTTGGGTTTGGTGAACTTGGAGGCCCCTGTCCACCCTCGGACACTGTGGTTCCATGACTTCCTCTATTTTTGTAGTTCATTTTAGCAGTGATGATAGCATTCATGCTTCTACATTCTAGAATGTGGGAAATGTGTGTGTGTGTGTGTAAAAATCACGCAGGAGAAAAATAACTAGTTTTCACAATCATTAGAAAACAACTAAGTACTTTCTCTTGGTAATAGACCATTCGACTCCACGGGACAATGTGTGAATCTAACCCTGTGAACGCCACCCCAAAACCTATGTGTCTAATACAAGATGACCAGAGTAGTGTGGCAGTTAGAAAAATGAAAACTAGAGAGTCGAGAATCAATGGTGAAGTTTCCATGAGACCCTAGGTCTCTGGGATCTGTGACTCACAGTTTACTTGGTAAACTTCCATTTCTTCGTGTTGTATGACACCTGATTTCTTGACAAAGATGGTTCAGGGCTGAAATTCCAAATGGCATTGGATGGCCATCAAAATGTGGGAACACAGGCCAAGAGAGCTGTTCACTGTAATGCAAAGGAGGGGAAGCAGACCTGAGTGTAGTTCAGTGTTATTTATGCTCCGTCCACAAGATGGTAGCGTACACTTTCCATTTAACGTAAAGCTGGCCTGTGATCCTAATTTCCCGTAAAGGAGAGAGAATGGTTTCTGCTGAACTGAGGTCAGCCACTCTGGATATCATTCAGTATTTTTTCTATTGTGATGAATTATTGATTTGGAATATATTTAGCTCTGCTACAACAAGGTGGGGATTCATTCGAAGTAAAGAAAACCCAGAAATGCATTGCATTCCAGCTTCTTAAAGGGAATTTGAGAAGTGGGAATACTTTGGACATTTAAAAACCACACACCACGGATCAGATACTGACATTTTTCAAAAACACTACCTTAGTACATCATGCAAAAGACATTCAGGATGTCAAGTTCAATTAATCTCGGGTGAAATTTTGCACAGTAATGAAGTTCCTTCCATGAAACTGGTTCAAGAGGGCTATAGGTGGTTTCCCTTCAAATCCAAGGGGACAGATAGACCTTAGATGCTATGAAATTTCCATGAGCTAAATAAGAGGGCAGGATCCACAAGTTGGACTGCTCCTCGGCTATGTGCCTCTCTCCCTCGTCTAGCCCCCATGCCAGAAGAGACAAGACACAGATGGGAAAAACATCTGGCCTCATCTGCCTCCATTGACCAGAGCGCCTTCTTTGAGGTTCAGGTTCTGGGCTCACATCAGCTTATTTTTTTTAATTCTTTTTAAAATGAGGAGCTCAAGTGGGATTTCCTTTCATCTTACTATATTAATTTCAAATTAAATTAGGTCTAATACTCTGTATCAGAACCACGAAAGCAAAGCTCCAGGGCACCTAAGTGACTTCTCATTCTGTTGCCCGGGACAGCTGAGCAACCCACCTAAGTAAGAAGGAGACAGGGTGATGACCCAGGAGCAGAAGTTGGGATAAGGTGATGGCAGAGGGGTGGGAGGGGAACTCCTGCTGTCACAGTTCTGTAGTTGCCTTTCCTTTGGGCTCCAGGACAAAGTCAAGAGTCCTGAGCCCTCCACAGTCTAGTCCCGTCCATTTTATGCTCCCTACTCTCCAGCAGGCATCCTCTGATCTAACCTAGAAAGGTTGGCTCACTGCCTTTATTGTTAGACTTTCTCTTTCACATTCTTTTTAGTTCTAGTATCTCCGACCTGAATCAGAAACCCCATGGCTCCAGCTTGACCAGAAGGAAAGTTTATGCATCAGACTTTCTCTAAGAAGCAAAGCAAATGGTGGGTGACTATTATTTAGGAGAGAGAGAAGGATTCTTTAATTTCAAATTAAATTGAAATAAACAACTTTATGCTAAGTGAAATAAGCCAGTCGTTTGGAAGACAAATACCATATGATCTCACCTGTAAGAGGAATCTAATGAACAAAATAAGCTAACGAACAAAGTAGAACCACAGGCATGGAAACATGGAACAGACTGAAAGTGGGGAGGGAGATAATGGTGGAAAGAAGGATAAAGGACTAAGGAAAGAACATGTATGAATGACCCACAGACGTGGACAACAGTGTGGGGACTGACTATGGCAGTGGGGGGTGGGATGGATGGAGGAGAGCAAAAGGGGAAAATTGGGACAACTGTAATAGAATAACAATAAAAAATGATTTAATAAAAAAGGTAACATGGTAGCACAATTTACAATAGCCAAGTGCTGGAAGCACCCTAAGTGCCCATCAGCAAATAAGTGAATCAAAAAACTGTGGTACATTTACACAATGGAATTTTACACAGGAGAGAGAAAGAAGGAGCTCCCACCTTTTGTGACAGCATGGATGGAACTGGAGAACATTATGCTAAGTAAAATAAGCCAGGCAGTGAGGGACAAATACCATATGATCTCACCTTTAACTGGAACATAATCAACAAAAGAAAAAAGCAAACAAAATATAACCAGAGACATTGAAATTAAGAACAATTTAACAATAGCCAGAGGGGAGCAGGGAGAAGACAGTGGGGAGAAGGGTTTTCAGGAACTACTATAAAGGACACATGGACAAACCCAAGGGGGAGGGTGGAAGCAAGGGAGGGAGGTGGGTTTGGCTGGGGTGGGAGGGAGTGGTGGGAAGAATATGCAGACAACTGTAATTGAACAATAATAAAGTAATTTAAAAAATAAAAATTAAAATAAAGTAACTATTGTTATATTTGAGTAACTTTTCGGTTCTCTGTAAAAACTGACTATTTTCTCTTCCAGGTTAATACCTTTCATCACTACATTGACTTAATTATATGGCAAATTCAATGTAACCTAATGGAGTTTTCTGTTTCCCTTACTCCTGATAGGGTGTTTTTTTTTTACTATGAATAATATCTTAAATTATATGTGATGGACTGAATATTAGCAGTAGGAGTTCATGTCAGTAATGACCCAGTCTGAAAGCTCTGGAAGTCCTGTGCTTGCTACTATGGAAAAATGCAAGTATCTGTTAATGCCTGGGTGGAGTTAGGATGCTGCAGAAATGTGTAAGGGGATGGAAAACCCATGGAGATGAAGAGGGAATATAGAAGGAGGGAGGCCAGAGGAGGTAGGGATCCCATTGACCATCAGTGACTCAATGAATGGACTGAAAGGAAACAAGGGTGGTGCCATTCCCTGAATTTTCTGCATTTTTGTGTTTGAGAGATATTAAGATTGTTTTTCTCTAGAAAACCACCCTGTCTACTTGTCTTCCTAGATAATACAAGGCAAAGCATAAGGTCATAGAAACACCGCTCTCCAGAGTGTGTCAAGTGTTTTTGAATAGCGTTCCGAAGCACTCATCATACCTCATGCTCACTCACCTCTCCCTTCTCTCTCCCTTCTCTCTTTCTTCTATCATCTATCTATCTATCTATCTATCCATCCATCCATCTATCTATCTCTGCTCTTCTTACTTTATAATATATCATAAACATTTTCCCAGGCAATTCAATATTTTTTCTAAAATATGATATGGCTACATTATACTCTAACACATATAAGCACCAATTTTTTTCCAATCACCCCAAATATAAGGAGTGATTGAAAAATACCCATCTAGGGTGTTTGGCAGAAAATTCATTTGACCGAAACTGTCTGAAGATGCAGTGAATGATCTCAAAAGACATTGTCATCTTCCTGCCCATGGAAAAGGTAAAATGTAGGCTGAACCACACATGTTGAGGAGGAGCTGGCGATGGGTGATGAGGCCACACCTTCCAACACTCAGTATCTGAGATTCCAGCCAACTGAATGAGCTTCTAGTCACCCGAGCTGGAATGCTGCAGTGGAAGAAGCAGATAAGTAGTGTGTCTGTGAGCTGTTGTTCAGGCCTTTTAAAACTGTGGACTCTTTCCCATTGGGAAAAGGAGTTTTGGATTTATGCTTTAGAGGACAACATGTGCTTGGCCTCACAGTCACCTATGAAAGCAAGTATCAGCTGACCCAAGTCCATATAAAGATTTATCTCTGAGAAAGTGGTACTACATGAGGCTGACCCTAAGACTTGCAAATGTTCTGAAATAATCATTCCTCTGTGTGGTGGAAATGAAGAAAATGTTCTATTCTTAATTGACAGTCTAGGTGGAGTCACCCAGCAGGAGACACACCCCAAAGAGAGTCCATGGCTATGGGAGGTGGGCCAGTGGCTGGACAGAACCATTGGTATGAGGGAGCGCAAGCACACTTAATAAGGCTCCTTGTTCTATACAAGAGGTGCAGAAGATTCTAAATACTATTAGTATCATTAGTACATGCCCGCATTTCCTCTTTCACCTAACATTTTGTCTTTCTCAATAAAATATAATTTGTTCCATAGATCTTGAGGTGAGGCATGCGCACAGGAAATCACTAGGTTTCCCCCGTCTATACCACTCTTCCCTTCAAGGACATGCCGAAGAGCAAAGAGAAGCAACAGAAAAGTTCAGATGGGCTTAAGAGGCTGTTTACACTTGTGCTGGGAAGGCTGGGTTAAAGCACCAAGAATAATAAACTGGAAATTGCCTCCTGTGGCCACTCCTGTCTTTTAAATCTGAGCTTCAGTTCAAATGAATGTTTACTAAACATCAATTCTATGTCAGGGGCTGCTGTGGACTTCATGATTGTGTCCCCCTAAAATTAATATGTGGAAAGCCTAAATCCCAATGTGATGGTATTTAGAGATGAGGCCTTTGGGAGATAATTAGGGCTAGATGAGGTCAGGAGGGTGGAGCCCCCAAGATGGGATTTGTGCCGTAAGAAGTGGAAGACCCAGTGTTTTCTCTATGTCTCCATGCCATGTGAGGATATAGGAAGGAGGTGGCTGTCTACAAATCAGGCAGAGGGTCCTCACCAGACACCATCTCTGCTGGCACTTGATCTTAGATTTCCCAGCTTCCAGAATTGGGAAAGATAAATATTTGATATTAGGGCACCCAGCCTGTGGCATTTTTGTTATAGGAGATTGATAAGACTAAAACAGGATCTGTACTAAGAAATATCAAAGGATAAATTTTAGTTATTCATTCTACAAATATTCATTGACTACCTACTGTATGTTAGTCACATTGGGCCTTGGGAAGACAAAGTTGAAATAAAAAGATATAGATAAGATCTATGCTTTTCATGAGCCTCTCAGTCTAGTGGGCAATACAGATATTATATTGGAAACAGTTTTAGCATTAAAAAATTATATTATTATATACTCTCTTTCTCACCCAAGTTCTGAATCTCCGGGGGAACAAATGAGGAGTCACATAGGTGTAAGTTATAGTACCAGCTTTATGATGGATAAAACTGTTTGGGACAACTGGTTTACTTAGTCAGGTGAGCTTTCTGATATGCCCTCAGACTGAATTTTCCCCACAAAACTGTAGACCTCCTTCACAGGAGAATAGTTCAGTTGTCTGACTGAGAGTCCCTACAGGAAGACAGAGCCAACAATCATTTAGGTTCTCTGCCAATAGCATCCACTGCAAACCATCTATGACCAACTTCACGTTCTCCTATCTGCCCAGCAGCTGATCCAGATGGTCCTGCCAGTTGCCTGGTCAACTCCACTGATGGGGAAGGCCACACCCCTGGCTCAGCCCAGTTGGTTAAGAGAACAAAAAGCTGGCATGGGATAAAAGACCAACAATATTACTTGAGAGGAGATCCTCTCCTGAAAGACAAAAAATGGAGGGCTAACCATGCTCTTTATAATTATGACAAGTTCTTCAGACAGGGAAGCCCAGGGCGTTATGGGAGAGCATAATGTGGAAACCCAGATTATTCCAGAAGGGGAGTACATGAGCAAAGTACGGCTTCTACTCTTAGAAAATTTTTAGTTCACTCACAGGAAGAGAGAAGCATCATGAAACAACAAGGGTAAGTTCCGCATTAGCAACATAAATTAGGTACACAAGGAGCAAGGAGGGGTGAACAACGATGTTTGGTCCCCATTGTTTACTATTCTTCTAAATACACCCCCTTACACATGCTCTCTACAGCATTAAGAGACATGTTATACAGAGAGACTCTATTTTTCCATATGAGAATAAGTCTATTATAAAGTAAAGATTTTAGTCTTTTTAGGGACAAATCCCAAGACTGGGTATTTGGGGTTTTTGTTTCGTGTTGTGTGATTAGATCTTCTAGTCATCTAAGAAACAACCTAATCAATGGAGCTTTATGACACTATGTAAACAAAATTCTAGATCCCTCCCAAAGTAGAAACTTTAAAAAAATACTTTTTAAAAGCTTTTTTTTATTATAAAATTAGTATGTATTGCTGGGACGAGAAAAGTCCCACCATTCAAGCTCACCCATGGTTACCCTTTGAAATATTACTTCCTTTGCCTTTGCTTACTTTTTTCTACTGTATAGTATTTATTTTGTTTTCTCAGTGATTTGGTTTTGTATGCATAACCAACTCTCAATTATCTGCCATGGCTTAATTAATTTGTGGACTATCATTATATCTAAGACAAATAATGTAAAAAATGTTAAAGCTATCACTAGTCAGTGAAAAACTTTATTCAACAGGTATCTATTGAATGTCTATTATGTGCCAAGCATATAAGTACAGGGCAAACAGCTGGCATCCACGGAGTTAACTGTCACACGAAGAAGCTCCATCTTCCAGGGGAGGCCTCTCCACCCACCTCAGTCCCACCAGGCAGTGTTCCTGGGTCCAACAGAGGGTCTGAATTTTATAAATGCAAGGCTAGAAATGGAAGGATTAGGTAAAAAGGGAAGGAGAGAGACAGAACACAACTCAATTACACTCCAATATCTGAAAAATGGCAAAGGACAGATAAAAATTCCATTATTTAATTAGATAACCTCTTGGCCATTTCCCCCAAGCAATTAATCTAACATGATTTTTAATTTATTTTATAATTTTTAGGATTTCAGATAATATCTAGAGAATGGTAACTGGATTCCTAAATATAGATGGAATTTTAACTAAATAAGTTTACATTCAATTTATTTCCTATTTTCTGTGACTAGTGCAGTTTTAACCCTCATTGGGGGTTCTAATTTCAAGGTAATATAAGCTTATTCCAGGTAATTTTGGAAAATACACTGTAGTGGTGTGTCTGGTAATTCAGAAGTTGATTTTATTAACTGCTATTTTTTTCTCAAGTGAAAATGTTGATGTTTGGTGCCTGAAGGTGAATGCAGAGGGTGTAAAAAAACTTGTATAAGGTGTTCAAGGGCCTTAGGGCAAAGAGAAGATTAAGACCTCAACCACTTCTCCCAGAGACTCTGGCAATTTATCAGGTGATCCAAGGGGGCCTGGAGGTAGCCCCAGAAGTAGGGAAGTGGTCCAGGAAGATGGGGTTTCAGATGAAGGAGGCTGTGAGTGCTGGCATCTCATCAACCAGCAAGACTTTTTGTACTATGGATGACCATTAGGATCATTTATTCTCTCTCTCCCCAAAAAACATTATTTGGATTTCAATTTGATTTACAGTAACTCTACACTGATTTGTAGAGTTAACTGCACTTTTTAAAGTTATATTTTATTATTTGTGCTATTATATTTGTCCCCACTTTTTCTCCCTTTTCCCCCAGGATCACTGCTCAGGCAATCCCCACATTGTTGTCTGTGTCCTTGGATGAATCATATATGTTCTTTGGCTAATCCCTTCACCTTTCACCCAGTCCTTCCTCCCTCCAACAGCTGTCAGTTTGTTCCATGTATCTATGCATCTGTTTCTATTTTGTTCATTAGTTTTTTTGTTCATTAGACCTCCCATATATGTGCTGTCATATGGTATTTGTCTTTCATGGACTGGCTTATTTCACTTAGCATAATAGGTTCCAGGTCCATCCATATTGTCCTAAAAGGTAAGAATTCCTTCTTTTAACTGCTACATAGTATTCCACTGTGAAAATGTACCACAGCTTTTTAAAAAAATATTTTATTTATTTATTTTTAGACAGACGGAAAAGGAGAGAGAAAAAAAGGGAGAGAAAAGTCAGTGTGAGAGAGGAACATCCATTGGTTGTCTCTCACACGTGTCCTGATCAAACCTGCAACCCAGGCATGTGCACTGACAGGGAATCTAACTGGCAACCCCTCTCACTTTGCAGGACGATGCCCAGCCAATGGAGCCACACTGATCTGGGCTGTACCACAGATTTTTAGTCCACTCATCGACTGATGGGCACATAGGCTGTTTCCAGATCTTGGCTATTGTAAATAATGCTGCTATGAACATAGGGGTGCATGTATTCTTTTGAATTGGTGTTTTGGGATTCTTAGGCTTTATTCCCAGAAGTAGAATTGCTGGGTCAAAGGGTAGTTCCATTTTTTTTTTTTTAGTTTTTTAAATTATTATTTATTTAAAAAAATTTTTAGTGTTGTTCAATTACAGTTGTCCCCATTTTCCCCCATTACTCTCCCCTGCCCTGCCCACCCCTGCCTCCCACATTCAATCCTTGCCCCTGCTGTCCCTGTCCATGGGTCCTTTATACATGTTCCTTGACTTGACCCTTCCCCTTTTTCCCCCATTGTCCCCCTTCCCTCTCCCTTCTAGTCACTGTCAGTTTGTTCTCTATTTCCATGTCTCTGGTTCTATTTTGCTCGTTTGTTTGTTTTGTTGATTAGGTTCCTCTTATAGGTGAGATCATATGGTATTTGTCTTTCACTGCCTGGCTTATTTCACTTAGCATAATGTTCTCCAGTTCCTCCATGCTGTTGCAAACGTTAGGATTCCCTTCTTTCTTTCTGTTGTAATATTCCATTTTGTAAAAGTACCAAAGTTTTTTAATCCACTCATTTACTGGTGGGCACTTAGGCTGCTTCCAGCACTTGGCTATTGTAAATAATGCTGCTATGAACATTGGGTTGCATAGGTTCTTTTGAATTGGTGATTTAGGATTCTTAGGGTATAATCCCAGCAGTGGTATTGCTGGGTCAAAAGGCAGTTCCATTTTTAGTTCTTTAAAGAAATTCCATTCTGTTTTCCACAGTGGCTATACCAGTCTGCATTCCCACCAACAGTGCACTAGGGTTCCCTTTTCTCCACAACCTCACCAGCACTTGTTGTTTGTTGATTTATTGATGATACCAATTCTGACAGGTGTGAGATGGTATCTCATTGTGTTTTAATTTGCATTTATCTGATGATTACTGATGTTGAGCATCTTTTCTTATGTTTATGGGCCATCTTATCTGTATGTCCTCTTTGGAGAAGTGTCTATTCAGGTCCTTTGCCCATTTTTTAAATCAGGTTGCTTGTCTTCCTAGTGTTAAATTGTATAAGTTCTTTATATGTTTTGGAAATTAAACCCTTATCAGATGTGTCATTAACGAATATGTTCTCCCATACAGTGGGGTCCCCTTTTCATTTTGATGATGGAATGAAAATGATCATTCCATCAATGTTTGTTTTTTTCCTTTGTTTCCACTGTCTTGGGAGATATATTGGCAAAAATATTGCTACACAAGATAACTGAAATTTTACCACCTCTGTTTTCTTCTATATGATTTATATGATTTATAGGATTTATAGGATTTATATGATTTATATGATTTCATGACTTACATTTAAGTCTTATCCATTTTGAGTTTATTCCTGTATATGGTGTAAGTTGTTGGTCTAGTTTCATTTTTCGGCACATACTTGTCAAGTGCTCCCAACATCACTTATTGAAGAGTCTATCTTTATTCCATTGTATGCTCTTGCCACCTTTGTCAAAAATTAATTGACCATAAAGTCATGGGTTTATTTCTAAGCTCTCTGTTATGTTCCATTGATCTACATGCCTATTCTTATATCAGTACCAGGCTGCTTGGATTACAGTAGCCTTATTGTATTGTTTGATGTCAGGTATTATGATACTTCCAACTTTGTTCTTTTTTCTCAAGATTGCTGAGACTATTCAGGGTCTTTTTTGGTTCCGTATACATTTTTGGACTATTTGTTCTAGAGTTGTGAAATATGCTATTGATATTTTAATAGAAATTGCATTGAATCTATATATTTCTTTGGGTAGTATGGACATTTTAATGATGTTAATTCTTCCAATCCATGAACATGGGATACGCTTCCACTTATTTGTTTCTTCTTCAATTTTTTTCTTCAGTGTCCTATAGTTTTCTGAGTACAAGTCTTTTAACTCTTTGGTTAAATTTATTCCTAAATGCCTTATTTTCATTATTTTTTGTTGCAATAGTAAATGGGATTGTTTTTGTAGTTTCTCTTTCTGATAGTTTGTTATTTGTATACAAAAATGCCATTGATTTCTGGGTATTGATGTTGTATCTTGCTACTTTGTTGAATCATTTATTAGGCGTAGTAGTTTTTTGGTGGAGTCTTTACAGTTTTCTGGGTACAGTATCATGTCATCTTTGAATATTGACAGTTTTACTTCCTTCTTTCCAATTTGGATGTCTTTTATTTCTTCTTTTTGTCTGATTGCTATGGCTAGAACTTCCAGTAATATGTTGAATAAAAGTAGTGAAAGTGAAGCTTTGTTGTGGCATGGCTCATGTGAGTGGCCACTGTCAGGACCACCCAGCTGGCCATAGGCAGCTTAAGAGACTTCTGGCCAAGATGGAGGCTAGGTAAACATACTTTACCCCCACACACAACTACAGCAAAAATTACAACTAAACTACAAAACAAACATCACCCATATTTGTCAGAAAATTGAGCTGTATGGAAGTCTGAAAACCAAGGATTTAAATAAGCCACATTCATCCAGATGAGTGCCTTTTCTATAATAGGCCATGCTACTGGGACAGAGAATTAAAGCAGCTCTACCTAACACACATAAACAAACACAGGGAGGCTGACAAATTGAGGAGACAAAGAAATATGGCCCAAATGAAAGAAAAGAACAAAGCTCCAGGAAAGGAACTAAATGAAATGGAGATAATAAACCAATCAGATGCAGAGTTCAAAACACCGGTGATCAGAATGCTCAAAGAAATCACTAGGAACTGCAATAACATAAAAAGACCCAGGCAGAAATGAAGATTACATTAAGTGAAATAAGAAAAATCCACAGTGAGCCAACAGTGGATGGGATGAAGCTGAGATTCAAATCAATGATTTAGAACATAAGGAAGAAAAAAGCATTCAATCAGAAGAGCAAGAAAAAAATTCAAAAAAAGAGAGAGAATAAGGAGCCTCTGGGACATCTCCAAGTGTCCCAACTTCCAAATCATAGGCGTGCCAGAAGGAGAAGAGGAAGAGCAAGAACTTGAAGACTCATTTGAAAAAGTAATGAAAGAAACTGCCCTAATTTGGTGAAGGAAATATATATACAAGTCCAGGAAGTACACAGAGTCCCAAATAAGTTGGACCCAAAGAGGACCACACCAAGACACATCATAACTAAAAGGCCAAAGATTAAAGATGAAGAGAGAATCTTAAAAGCAGCAAGAAAAAAGCAGATAGTTATTTACAAAGGACTTCCCATAAGACTGTCAGCTGACTTCTCAAAACATATTTTGCAGGCTAAAAGGGACTGGCAAGAAGTATTCAAAGTGATGAAAAAGCAAGGACCTACAATCTAGGTTACTCTATCTAGCAAATCTATCATTTAGAATTGAAGGTCAGATGAAGTTCTTCCCAGACAAGGTAAAACTAAAGGGATTCATCATCACCAAGCCATTATTATATGAAATGTTAAATGGAATTATATGAGAAAAAGAAGATCAAAACTATGAACATTAAAATAGCAGCAAATACACAACTATGAACAAGTGAATCTTAAAAACAAACTAAGCAAACAGACAGGAACAGAATCATAGATATAAAGATCATTTGGAGGGTTATCAGCTTGGAGGGGTAAGGGGGAGAACAGGAGAAAAGGTACAGGGATTAAAAAGTATAAATTGGTAGGTACAAAACAGACAGGGGGGTGTTAACAACAGTATAGGAAATGCAGTAGCCAAAGAACTTATATACATGACCCATGGACATAAAATAAGGGAGGGGATTGTTAGAGGGAATGGGGTACTGGGTTGAGGGGGACAAACGGGGAAAAACTGGGACAACTGTAACAACAAAACCAATAAAATAAAAAAGTGGTGAAAGCAGACATCCCTGTCTCATTCCCAATCTTAAGGGAAATGTTTTTAGTTTTTGCCCATTGAGTATGATGCTGGCATTGGGTTTGTCATATATGGCTTTTATCATGTTTAGGTATGCTCCCTGTATTCCCTCATTACTGTGAGATTTTATCATGAATAGGTTCTGGATTTTACCAAATGCTTGTTCTGCATCTATTGATATGATCATATGATTTTTATCCTTCATTTAGTTTATATGGTGTGTCATATTTATTAATTTGCAGATATTGCACCAACCTTGCACCCCTGAAATAAGTCCCACTTGATTGTGGTATAAGGTCTTTTTAATGTGTTGCTGTACATAGTTTTCTAATATTTTGTTGAGGATTTTAGCAGCTATGTTCATCAGGAATATTGGCCTATAATTTTCTTTCTTTGTACTATCTTTATCTAGTTTTGGAATTAGGATAATGCTGGCCTCATAAAATAATCTTGGGAGTCTTCCCTCCTCTTGAAATCTTTTTGGAATAGTTTGAGGGGAATAGGTGTTGACATTGCATTTATTTTAACTGTGCTATGGACTGCTGTTATTTCACACCCAAAAGAGAAAGCCAAATGTCAGTCTGACCTTTGTAGATTTGTAGATGTGGCAGATACTGCTGGTTGCTGACACAATGTTCATTTTTTTTCTTACTAACTGAACCCTGATTTCATTGGGTGAAGAAATATTCAAAATATTCAGAAATGGATGAAACTATGTTTCCTAACCTACCTTGCAGAGAGGGTGGTTTTGTAACATAGTTCTGGCTAATGAATTAATTTGCCAAATGTGGCTTTTCAAAAAGGTCTTTATTTGTGGAAGAATTAGCCAGAAAATGTCCCCTTTTCCTTAACTCATCTTCCTGCATCCACTCAATGGCTGGAGTCTTGGCAGCCATCATAAGAGGGTCACCTTAAGGGTGGCACAGGGGAAAGTTAGAGGAAGCTTCTAACTTCTTTAAATGACATCATGGGCTGCCTTTCCAACTCTGAACTGCTTATCACCACACTTCTTGTACAAGCAAAAACATAAACCTTATGTTATTTAGGCCGTCACTATTTGGATTTTCTGTTTTAGTTAGCCAAACAAGTCCCTAACTAACTAATCAGTGAGCAATTATTTTTATTGTTATGATCCTTGTCAGATTTTTGTTATACTTGTACTTTTAAAAAACTTTACAATCTTGGAGTATATTCTTATATTTATTTACTTGGAATTTAGTGGACCTTTTGGAACAATGTGTTAAGACTTTTCTAGGCAGAAAAGATTTTAATTATCTTTAGTTTGACCTCTATTCTCTGCTTTCTATATCCATCATCTTCATTTAAAGCATAACTAGAGTGCAGTTAATAGGCACAACTTCTAGCCAGTGCCTAGGGGGAATTCACCTAACAGTTCTGGCCCATAATAGGATGTGTCCTGCCTCTGTTGTGAGGCTTGCTGAAACTCTGAACTGCACAGCTTATACTGTTTCCTGAGCAGCTGGTTAGCTGTTGCTGTCTTCCTACAACACATTGCTTAAGAGAACTCTACTCCAAGAATGCAAAAGCACAGTGGTAACCAACTCACCACTACCAATATCACCACCATCCCACAACTTCCTACTCTGATTTCTGGAACACTCTGCAAAATGATATTGAAATATGAATCAGAAGCAAGATAATATCTTAGCTCAGGCTGCTGTAAGAAATACCATAGACTGGGTGGCTTAAACAATAGACATTTATTTCTCACAGTTCTGGAAGCTAAGAAGTCCAAGGTCAAAGTGCCAACAGTGTCTGGTGAAGGCCGGACTCCCAAAATTCAAGAGGAGGGAGGACTCCAAGATCATTTTATGAGGCCAGCATTATCCTAATTCCAAAACTAGCTAAAGACAGTACAAAGAAAGAAAATTATAGGCCAATATTCCTGATGAACATAGCTGCTAAAATTCTCAACAAAATATTAGAAAACCAGGTCCAGCAACACATTAAAAAGATCTTACACCATAATCAAGTGGGACTTATTCTAAGGATTCAAGGTTGGTACAACCTTGTAGATATCTTCTCCAGGTATCCTCATATGGTAGAAAGCAGAGAGAGAGTTAGCAAACTCCCTCATGCCTCCTCTTATAAGGGCACTAATCCCATCATAAGAGATCTGTACTCATGACCTGATTACCTCCCAAAGACCCACCTCCAAATAACATCATATTATGGCTTTGACATATGATTTTGGGGGAACACAAACATTTAGTCCATAGCAAATGAAGAGAAAAACAAGTATGGCTTCCTTGAAACATAGCACTTACCTAACTGAAGCATGGTTACCTAGCTTTCTGATAAGTAAAGATCTTGAGTCACTGAACCAGAGGTCAGACAGTGGGGAAGAAATGAAATATTATCTGACCTTTTCCCAGGATTCTTTAGTTTTAGTAGATGATGCATTGGTAGGCCACTGATTGATTTTTCTCATTTGCCACTGAACAGAAAATATTTAGAAAATTAGCAAAGATTCTGGTAATAGATTGCTTGTTGGTAGTCATGTTGAATGCTGTGATTTTTTTTTCCTCTGGGCACAACACTATACATTTTTATATTTTATTTCTTGAAAAAACATACTGCATTAATGCTGTGATTTTTAAATATGCTGTATAAGTTGTCGTTGTATTTTTAAAGATAAATTGGAAGAAACCTCACTAGAGTCTGTAGAATCATATAACTAACCCCATAAAAATTCACAAAATGTCAATCTATTTTATTAAATCATTTAGCTAGATATTCAGATTAGTTATAATTAGTATTTATACTAAATACTATATTATTTTCTTAAGAAAGATTTCTAGGAGTGAGATTATTAGGTAAGAGTTAGGACATTTGACTGCCCTTAAAATCTTCTTGATCGTTTGCTAACCTTAGGGAAAAATGAAATCTTCCTTGGCTACTTTATAATTCTTCTTTGCTTAATTGAATCCCTTTAGTAGATTCATATTATTTCTATGCCTTATTGTTTTATGGATAAGGAAACTGTAGTTCAAAGGGGTCCTTTGTCCAAGATCACAGAGTAAATAAGCAGCAAATTAGAGGGAGATGAGTTAGAAGTATCTTGGGAAACCCAACCTACCAAACTCAAATTCAATGCTCTTCCATGCCTCCATGCTTTCAAATATTCTTAAGTTACAGTTGAAGAAACAAATACTCAGAGGGATAAAAGGTATTATCCAAAGACCACACAACTAGGTAATGAAGTAGACCCAGTTCTTCAATTCTTTATAAAGAAAATGAGGCTGTATTCAGGATCAATTTGTAATAGAAAATCATTAGAAATAATCTCAAGAAATGGTCAAATGAAGTTCAAATACAATATGCTGAGACTTTGTAAATTATTATGGAATAACTGTGCTTATGATTCTACAGTTATATGTATATATGTGTATATCTATATCTATCCATCCCTAATACCTTTCACCTGCTCCCAGTGCACATCTCACTTCACCTTTGTTCTCTCAACAGAATGTAATAGAGTTTGAATTTATTCCTCACCTGAGTCCAGAGTTCAAGGAAGAGGCTGTCAAGAAGACAGATTCCTATGGCAAAATAATGCTGAAGAGGGAGCATCTTTCCTGTGTGCCAAGTGAGAGGCTATTTACACAGCTATACAGAGAAAAATCTGTTTTTGGAACATGCCTTCCTACAAAATATTAGCTTCCCATCTTCTGTCCAAAATTCATTTCCTTGTCATTTTCATATGACTATGAGGCAGGGTGGGGGTGGGGTGTGTCAAGACATTTCTTCCCTTTTCTTTGTACTTTCTCTTGTGTTGTCCACACAGTACTTTGAAAAATGAGATTCCTATTGTAATGCATGGCTAGCACATCCAGAGTTTTCAGTCTCCCAATTATAAAACATAACCTGGCTAGGAAAACATTTTTACAAAGACATAAATTAGCAGGCTAATGTCACAACGACCGGGTCTACCCCTGCTGCTCTCCCCATCTTTACAAGGTTAAAGATAACAATATCAGTTGTTAAAGAGTGAGTCATTCAGAAAGCTGCAGGAGCTCTGATGAAGGCTGCAAGAGAGAAAGGGGATTCCCAAGTCCTCTCTCTAGGACCCACTCGCCATTATCCATCCTAACTTGATCCTTCTGTCCCTGCTACGCACCAGATGCTACAGCCAAACTGGGCAACTTAATGAGTAATCACCATTCTATCTGCTTACTTTCCTGTCTCCTTTGCTCATATTGAACCTTTATCTGAAATATCTTTTATCTTATCCACTGAACAAAATCTTGCCTGTGGTGATGCTCCACTTAAATTTCATTCCCTCTTCCAACCCTTTTAAAAAACTTTCATAGAAAGAACTAATTGTTTCCTTCTGTATAATCTCATTCTCATGGTTCATACAATTAGCAGGAAAATTTCTCTAATATATGGAGGTTGGTGTTTTCTTTCCCATCCTGTACCCTAGTCTGTAAACATTTTGAGAGCATCACAATTATTTGTGGCCCAAGTATTTAGCACAGAGTTTCTGTAATGGAGGCGGCACACATTTTCTATAAAGGGTCAGGTGGTCAATATTTTAGACTCTGTGAGCCATACAATCTCTGTTGCAACTACTCCATTCTGCTGTTATAGCATGAAAGCAGCAGGAATGTAATATTGTGTTGCAGCCTGGAAAACCAAGCCAACCTATAGTCCTCATTCTTTGGATTTGTGAATTGAAAATCAGACTGTCTTATCCAAGATAGGGTTGATAAAAAGTTAATTTGAAAAAATGACATTCTGTCAGGGTTACAATTCTAAAAGAGATGATTTGAAAGTTTGTAAGGACAAAGCCTTGGCACCATGGAGACCAGGACCCACTCCTACTTGAGTTGAAAGAGGGTTGTGACCCCCTAACACTGGAAAGTGAGGGGCAACACCCCCAAATGAGCAAGATGAAAGCCATGGCTGGCAAACCAGCTCTCACATCACTGAATAACAATAATGATAATAAGGATGAATATAATTATAGCAAACATTTATTGAGTGCTTACTAGGTGCCAGGCACTGTTCTAAGCATTAATTCATTTAATCCTTATAAGAACACATTGTAGAAAGTGCTGCTTTTATCTCCATTTCACAGATGAAACTGGGGCTCAGCGAAGTTAAATGACATATTCATGGCAACACAGTTAGCAAGTGAGGATGCAAGTGATCTAAAACCGAAGGATCGGTACAAGCAATACGCTGTGGTTCTTGAATGCAGGTCCATGGCCTAGATGCATATGAATCACCTGAGGAACTGATACAGATACCTAGACCCTACCCTTAAAAATGCTGTCAGTATACCCAGGGCAAGATCAAGAAATCTCTATTTTTTTTAAAAAAAAGCTGCCCCTATGATCCAGGTGTGTAGCTATAGTGACTTAACTGGTAGTTCCCTGAAGGACATTTACGCCCATGGTTTAATACATGGAACCTGTGAATGTTACCTTGGGAAATGAGTTTGTGGAGATGTATTAAATTAAGAATTTTGACTTAAACAGGGCCCTATCTTATCAAGTGGGCCCTAAATCTTATAACAAGTGTCCTTACAAGAGCACACTGAGGAGAGAGAAAAAGAGGAGGAGCCAGTGTGGCCGCGAGGCAAAGATTGAAATCATACGACCACAAGTCGAGGAACACTGACGGGCACCAGAATCTGGAAGAGGCAAAAAGAGTGAGTTTTCCACTAGAGCCTCCAGAATGGGTGTGGCCCCAGCAACACCTTGATTTCGGATGTAGAGATTCCAGCAGTAGGAGAAGATAAATCTCTGTTACAGCAGCCCTGGGAAACTAATAAAGAGCCACTCTCTCTTCTACTGAATTCCAGAACTCATGGGTGTGGCCAATTCAAATGTAACAACTCCTCAGCGAAAAAGAATCTTTCAGGTCTCCCAGCTGCCCCTGAAGTCCTCTGTAGGCCCTGAACTCTAAATCTCCCAAAGGCAGGGAGTACCCTTGCTTTATATATTTGTGTCCCGAACACCAGGGCTTTCTTGGATGGTTGTGCAGGTTCACAGAGGCCCTGCTGGCAACACCTAGCATACTGCCTTTTACATGAGAAGCCCTTGCTCAACAATTCTTAAATAAAACAATGACTGTGAATTCATTGATGTTGGCATTGTCCTCAATTACCAATGTCATGAACTCAGATTCCAAGACCCTGAAAGTTTGTAGGCAAAACCTAAGGAGAAATACAAAAGAGAAATGACACTGAAGGGGACATAAATTCCTTATCAGAGGAACTTTGGGGTCTGAACTTTATTTTTAAAGAGTCTGATGAAAGCACATCTTTATCATACACACACACACACACACACACACACACACAAATAACATGACATGCAGTACCTCCCTAGCCTTGCACATGGTTCCCTGCCAGGACCATGATGCCCTGTCATGATGGTCGTGCGCTGTCTCCACCAGACCTGTGCCTGGCCCCACAGTTATGTCGTCTCCTACTCCACCCTACCCACACCCGCCCTCCAGGACCCATGTGGTGTGAACATAGCCTACCACTCAGATTCTGTAACCAGTGCCTGGAAAACTGCTACTAGAAACAACACCCAGTGCCAACACCACGGCCTCTTTTCATGGGAAACTACCTGGCTTTGTGAAGAAAGAGTTAGAACATATCGTAATAACAATAATCCCGGGAGTCTCCATTGCCAAGAGATCAGATTCTCAACAGATGAACTGTTTTTGAGTTGGAAGGCTGCCTTGAAACATAGCCTGCTTATTCAACAGAACTTTGCCCCTGAATAGGTATCACAGAGGGAAAAACTTAGGTAGATAACAAGCCAGTGCTCTCCAAATGAAACCAGGCCCCGGACCACTTGCATTACCTCTTACGTAGCCAACTGAGATGTGTAAACAAACTAAGGAGCCCTATTGGGGTATGGGAGTCACTACATATCCAGGTGGCCTGAGTGGTTAGTGCCTCATCTCACTGTTCTCTTACTGACCTCAGTGCCAGAATTTGGAATGCATCCATCTGTGCAGACAAGTTACACAGAACCCAGTACAAAAACATATTGTTTAGTGCTTCAGGTTTCCAGCGTTGTGACATACAGACTTGGGGTTTAATTCTAATCCACTGTTCACAAGGAAAGTTACCTTTCATTCATTCATGAGATGTGCCACCATGAGATGGGAGGGACTGAGTCAAATGTTTCTTCACTCCCACAGGAGAGACTAGTGGTTACCAGGACTCATTCTGGAGCCAGATATGCTCAAGCTCCAACCCACCTCTGCCACTTACTACTTCACTTCTCTAACTTCAGTTTTCTCATCTATAAAATGGGACTGCTCATAACAGCACTGAGTTCAGAGGTTTCATTGTGAAGGTTAAATATGATAATGTTGATAAAGAATTTGACAAAACAGTATGGAACTTCCTCAGAAAACTAAAAATGGACCTGCCCTTTGATCCAGCGATTCCACTGTTGGGACTATATCCTAAGAATCCTGAAAAACCCATCCAAAAGAACCTATGCACCCCAATGTTCAT